>JAESUZ010004136.1:1800000-1985000 GCA_017311185.1 Proteles cristata cristata | reverse complement strand
AAGCTGTCAGTCTCTTTGAAGGTTGTGTTTAAAGGGACTTGCCAAGTCAGGACAGAAGAGTGACAAGATAGAGACCCTGGTGTTTTACATGCTCAGCCCGGCTCTTCCGCTTCATCTGCACCGCACTAAAGGATGTGTTGAAGCATTGAATCACACAAAACAAGTGGCACGCAAAATAAAAGGTGCCACATCACAATGATTGTAGTGTTTTAACCGCGGCGTGCCACATTACCCAGCCCGATTGAAACGCAGGTCTACACAGACCAAGAATACGGTACAATACTTAGCTAACTTATAATGAAGTTGAAGTCTGCCTAACATTTGACTTTCTAATGAGTGTAATGAGATTACATGCCTGATAGAAGCATTTGTGCCCAAGCAACTTTCATGTTTAATGGGGCTCTATTACAGGACGAAATCGAATTATTTTCTCTAGTTCCCAAATTCTGTCTCCGGTGTGAAACCTCCATCTTTTAGGGGGAGGGACGGGAGAAGCTGCGTAGGCTGAAAGGGTGAGAAGGTCCATGACCAAGGGCTTCCTGGGAGCTTCGCGACCCAGAATCTCCACGGATCTGGCCAGGCCGCGCTTCGGGGTCGGCCTCGCGGCCTCGCTTTAATTGCACTTGGACGAGGTCCATGGCACCCGCGGCGCGTGAGGAACCCCTCGGTGGGTCTGAAACTAGGTTAAAGCAATTAGCATGCTGCCGACATATTGTCCCGCGGCAGGGCCGTGGGTACCGGGGGAGGCTCGAGACTGTACCTTGGCTGAGCAAGGCGCTGCCGGGAGGCGGGGGTTGGGGTGGGGGGTGGGGGGGAGCTCGCCTTGGCCAGGCCTGCGCGGCGCGAGGTCGGCCCAGCTAGAAGGCGCGCGCCTGCCGCGCGCGCGGGGCCTCGGGCTCAGAGCAGAGGGCGCCCCGAGAGCCTAGAAGGCGCAGGGCTGCCTCTCGGGAGATCAGCCACGGCCCGGGTTTCCAGGGCTTTCCGGGCGAGCGACCCGGGCCGTGCGCCCTCGCGCCTCTCCCCTTCGCTAGGGGGCGATCCCGCTCCCTTCTGGCGAGGCTCGCCTTCTCCCCAGGCTGCTTGCCAAGCAAGACGAGATTCTACTGGAGACAAAACGAAGTCAATTTCAAAAGTAACTGTTGCAGAAGTGGCGGGGGGAGCGGCCCACCTCCTCGCCTTACCTAAAAGACCCCGGATTTTATCTGGAGGCATCCAGGGGTCTCCCGGCCTCAGCATCGTGGTCTACCTCGTCTCCTTTGAAAGGAGTACTCAGGTCCACACACCCGATGCTGTAACTACAGGTGGGATGGGTCACAGGGGAGCTCAAGAGCACCCCTTTCTCCCCAGCCCGCGGGAGCACTATGACCCCCTCCCTTAGCCAACCCAGAAACTAGCTTCCTGTTCCCACTGGACCCAACTCGCTCATTTCAAGCACTATGGTGAGACAGGGTAGGGGTGACCTTCGGTAAGTCAAACATCGTCTCTGAGCTCTAACTTTCCCCTCTGAGAAATGGGAGTTATAAATATGCCATGTCCATTTGCCTCATAGGGTGTTTGGAGGGTAGGTTAAATAAAGGCCTAAGTTACTATTCTGGGGAAGGGATGCAGATGAAGGCCCTCTTAGACAGGTGGGGCCTAACCCTCTTACTCACCCACTTTCAGCTAAATCTATGTGGTTTCTTGCTAGATAGCTACACTTCGCATGCCTGGTTCAGTTATCTTTTACAAAGTTAATACTTCTTTTTAAAAAGAGAGCAACCCCCCCCCCATCATGTAGTAAGCAAGTAACTTTTAGAAAAAGGTGTAAATAGCATTTATTGACATCGCTTAGAAATAAACCATATCTGGCAATAAATTAGCATGAAGTTGTCCGGCCAGAGTTCTTCCAACAACGCAGAGTTCGGCCAAAGGTCGGGAGGGAGGGGGAGGGGGAGGGGGGGAATCACAGGCTATTGCATATTTTTAGAGAAATCAGGATAAATTATATAAATTATATACTTAAAAAGAGATCGTCTATTTCATTAACTCGACAGGATAATAAATAGATAAATAACAAACAGTTGATTGCCTTTAGAAAAATGTGATTCTTAAATTACATTATAGATATTTACATGTACAATATGCACAGAGACAAAATCAGATCCTCAGGCGGGTCTGGGATTTCTCAGGACACAAACTCAAAAGGCGGTTCGTTCTCTATGTTGTTGAAGGGAGATTTGCTGTTGAGTTTTCTGGGGTCCTCTGGGGTCCACACTTTGGCTGTTCGGATGATATTTTGTTCTTTGAGTTGCTTTTCATCAGTCCATGAGAGGGAGTGTCCTGCAAGGGGAGGGAGGCCGTAATCCGGGTCGCTGGGGGAGGGGGACCCTGAGGAGGTGAGAAGAGAAAACACACCATGAACGTCCAACTCTATTCTCAGAGATGCCCTTTCTGGTCCTTTAGGATCGGATCCCCTCCTGGGTGTCTCGACCAGGTTTTATTAGAATGACCCCGCTTCCTCCACCCCTCGAGCCCCCAGAGCCCACTACCCAGAATCCCCGGAGCCGCAGGTCTGCGGGAGACGCACGCCCTCCCAGCCGCGGTCAAGTGGCAGGAAAACCCTGCGAAACGCCAGCTCGTGCTCAAG
Source organism: Proteles cristata cristata (assembly GCA_017311185.1). NCBI lineage: Eukaryota > Metazoa > Chordata > Mammalia > Carnivora > Hyaenidae > Proteles > Proteles cristata. The sequence continues at coordinate 1,982,374 of JAESUZ010004136.1, read as the reverse complement.
GTCGCGGGTGCCGACGGACCCTCTAACCGTCCGTCGCTCCGCCCATGGATCCGCTCACCCAGCCCCTCCGGGGCCTTCCCGCGGCCGTCCCCGTCTCCCCGAGCTGGGCTGCGGACGCACTTACGGGTGCCCCGATGGCAGATGATGACCTTCTGGGTCTGGCTGCCCGGGCTGTCCCCGCCCAGGCGCCCGCCGCCGCCGGGACCGCCGCCGCCGCCCGCGCCGCCGCCGCGCAGCGGCAGGTCGGCCTGCACCAGCTCGCTGAGGAAGTTGATGTAGCCGATGGCCAGGCGCAGCGTGTCCACCTTGGAGAGGCGCTTCTCGTAGGGCAGCGTGGGGATGTGCGAGCGCAGCCCCTCGAAGGCGTCGTTGATGGACTGCATGCGCCGCCGCTCGCGCACGTTGGCCGCCTGCCGCAGCTGCAGCAGCTCGGCCTCCGAGCGCACGCCGCCGCCGCCGCCGCCGCCGCCGCCGCCGGCCGCTCAGGCCGCGCAGCCGCGCTCCGGGGACAGCGCGGCCGCGCCGCACGGGTAGGCCAGGCACGCGGGCGGCGAGCCGGGCGAGTAGGGGAAGCCGCCGGGGGGCGCCCCTGCGTCGCGGCAGTAGCCGCCGCCGTCCTCCGGCACGCCGGGGCCCCCCGCGGGCGGCGGGGCGAGCGCGTGCGGGGCCGCGGGAGGCGCGGGCTGCCGCAGCAGGCACGCCCCGTCGCGGTGGCAGTACTCGTGCAGCTGGTGGCTGAGGAACTCCACCTCCGCCTGCTCGTCCGCCAGCAGCTCATCGCCGTCCTCCAGCGGGTCCCGCGAGGACTGGTCGGTGAAGAAGTCCTCCTCGTCAAAGTAAGGAGACGGGAAGGCGTCCAGGCCCCCGGGGAAGTGCTCCAGCAGCACCGCGTCCATGCTCCGCGCCGCCGCGGGCCTGAGGGGGCTGAGGACCGTCTCTGCGCGTCGGACGGCGCGGGTCGAGCTCGGAGGGCGGCCCCCTCCCTCCGGGGTGGCGCGCCCGAGGCGGTGAGCGCCGCCCGCCCCCGGCCTCCCCGCAGTGTCCGCGGCCGCTGCGCTCTGGCCGGCGCCCGCGCTGCGCCGGGGAGGGCTGTGGCCGACTTGCTGGGGCTGAGGGCCGGCACGCGAGGATTCTTATAACTACATCCACAGGCGCGTGCCAGGGACCCGCGGCGCCAGCCAATCACCGAGTGCGGGGTGCCGGCGGGAGGGGGCAGGGAGGCCCTGTCGGCGGCGCGGGTGCCCGGGCGGCTTTCCTCCCAGTGGGAGCTCCTGGGGCGAAGAGGGGGCGGGGCGCGCGCGGCCTGGGGCCCCCCGGGTCCCTCCGCGCCCGCTGCTCTGACGGGTACCTGCGGGGCGCGGGCCTCCAGGGGTACCTGCGGCCCGCCGCGCCCGCCCCGCGTCCCTTGCGCGCCGCGCAAAGCTGGGCCTTTACGCGCGGGGGGCTGGGGCGCGGCGCCAGGCGTCTTCTCGCAGCCACCGAAGGTCCCGTGGGTGCGCGTCGGCGGCGCGGACTGCGGGCGGGGGGGGCGGGGCAGACAGCGCCCGCAGCCTGGGCCTTCCGGGTGGCTGCGTTCGCCCGCCTCCCGCCCGGGTCTCGCTGGGGCTTGCCCCCACCCTCGCACTTGCCAGGGACTCCTGTAAAGTTTGCACAGTGCGCGCGGGTGGGGTGGGGGAGGCGACGCGGTGCAGCTGCCACGCATTCCAGGCTCGGCGCCGAGTCGCGAGCCGCGGCAGGTCCCCCCTCCCCTCCTTTACCCCGCCGGGGAGAAGTAGATGGGGACCCTGCAGGGGCTGCCTCGGAGAGCGGCTCAGTGGGGCACGTCTCTTCGGAGAGCAAATCGAGACCCTAGGGGATCGGAGCAATAAAACCAGATACAAAAGGAGTCAAATGAACGGTCTGTCCCGGAGCCGTCCGGAGGGAGGGCATGGGCGTTAAAGGGCGAGTGTGAACCCTTTCAAAGCCTGGGTCCTTCACCTGTCTGAGTGGCCACCGAGAGTGTCCCTGAATGATTTTCTTTCTTTCTTGACCTTAAAAAACAAAACAAAAACCCATAAAACGTGTGTGCTCTGGCCCACAACACGCTTTATCACAGCCTGCGATGCAGCACGAATTCTTCAGTATAAGAGTAACAAAGAAACACTTTCAAGGTCGGGGCAATTCCTGAAGAAGCCAAGCTCCAACCTGCTCCCTGGAGAGGAGAGTGGCGCAGGTTCTCTGAACAGAGGACTGAGAGTAGATGGCCTCGTGGGCCAGACGGTCCCTTTTTCAGACCCTTGTCTCACCAGAGGCTTCTGGGGGGGGGAGGGGTTCTGGCCCCTCTCAAAATTCAAGGCCACCCCTTTTAAGAGCAGCGATTTCAACCCTCTTCTTGGTTTTAGACCTTACACTGTATTTAACTCAATGCTGTGACCCAAAGGTAAAGGCAAAAGTTACGTAAGATTAGAGGACCAGAGATGAATATCAAAAACCCCACGCAATTTTAACCCAAAGACTTTCTGTTTGACTGCAAGTTCTTTCATGTGTCAGCCAGTGCCTCTTCCTGGTGAGGTGGTTATCCTTAAAGCGGACTCAAATGTGGATGAGCACCCTGTGTCAGACTCGAGCTGCAGTTTCATGCATCTAGATTCATCTGTCTCACCTCAAAGAGAAGGAAGCTGTTGGGGAGTGGGGGGGGGGAGGGGTCAGGACCACCCATCTAGCCAGCTGGTGGTGTGCACCCAATTCTCTTTACATTTACAAGGCCCTCATCCCTTTCCCTCACTTGGTTAGACGGAAATTAAGCAGGAAGATGCTCCTGGATCCATCAGAGAACTTGGACGAGTAGTCAATGATCAGACTTCAAAGCCTTATCCAAATATTGCCAACCATTCAGTGAAGGGAAGCCTGGCTTCCGGCAGACAGAAGCTCTGTCTTGGAGAGGCTGGGGGGCCCTCTCTGATAGATCCGGGTGGCCTTTGAGAAGGTGTGTGTGTCATGGGTATGTTGGGGAGGGAGCCTAGGGGCCTGGGGATCCGTAGGTGTGTATATGGGTATCTTTTCACCCAGTGCGATTCTAACAGCTTCCACAGAAAATCAGCTTCCATATGCTCAGTGAATTTGTGGTAAAGTACCCTGGGCACCTAGGGGAGCTAATGAGAAGTGAGCTGGAAACCTTAGTGCCCCTTGAGGCTGAGCAGAGCTAGCGTGGACATTCTGGGCAGTTCCTCGGGCTTCGTGGACGAGCAGGTAGGAGGGAAAGAGGAGATATTCACTTGTTCCAGACGCACCCCTCTTCACCCTCTAGCTCCTCACCGTCACTGTGTTCCCCGCAGAGAATGGCCGTCCGTCCGTCTGTCCATCCGTCCGTCTGTCCGTCCGTCCACAGAGCACCCCTACTGCGGCGGAGGGCCAGGCCTTGCAGATACTGGGATGCTGGTGTGGGCATGCCTGTAAGTAAGACATGATTGTTCTTTTCTCTAATAAAAAGAAGAAAGACTTCATCACTAATAAAGGACATTTTCTCCGGGTCACTGGAGGTCGCAGCAGTGTGGACGGCTGCCCTCGGCCTCTGGAAGTAACAGGTTGGCTGAGGAAATGGCCGGGGGCCCAGCTCTCGTTCCAGCCCCTCCCTCCACTCTGCGTGGACCGTCTGGGCACTTGGAGAGGGGCAGGGTCAAACGTTTGCAGGTGTGCTTCAGGAAGAGAGGGGCAGGGCTGGCCCCAGGGCTGTAAGCCTCTCCACACCCCTGCTGAGGTCCAGCGCCCTTCTCTTCCCATCCTCTGCCCTCAGGAGAGACGTCGCCTGACATTATGAGAAATCGCTGCCTCCTTATAAACTAACACCCATCCCCTAAGGTCAGCAGTGGCAGAGTCAACTGGTCCTTTTTTAGTTCTAAATACTGGTGAGGCCTTGTGATTTTTTTTTTTTTTCCAAGTCTTTCCAGAGTCGCTCAGTGCCACCTGCTGTCCTGGGCCCAGCTGACTCCCAGCACACTCTGTCAGGGCTGCGCCTACGTCTTCACGGTTCTCAGTTCCAGAACTTGCGGCAAGGCCCACTGGGCGCCGAGGAAGCCTCGGTGTCCCACCCCCAACCCCCCACCGTGCCTCACCGCTCTCTCCTGCCCAGGAGTCTCAAGAACCTGAATACTTGCAATTTGTTCCCCATCAAACCTTTCCAGTGACTTGCCCTCGCTCTGGGGGACAATGGCTGGAGAGCTGGCGCCCAGGTCCCTGGCTCCTTCCCGGGAGGAACTTCAGGCAGACAGCCCTAGTGAAGCGTGGGGCCTCCGGTTCTCCATCCTTCTGCCTGGCCTTCGTCCGTGCCCATGGGGTCCGATGCCTGCTCAGTGTGCGTGGCCTCCCCGCTGGGGCCCAAACTCCCCAGAAACTCTCCCGGGGTCCTCACTTAGTGCTTGCAAGCAGGTGCTTGCGGATGTGCCTCATGGTCCGTCTTGCAGCTTGAAAGTGGGTCCATGTGAACGCCTCGTGCCCCAAGTGGCCCCCTTCCTCACCCAGACGTGATCGCGTCAGGTGGTTGTATGTCTTGTACCTGTTTCTTTCTTTGCTACTTCCCCTCCCTGCCCTGTGCTGTGAAACCTTTTCTTCTCTCCACTTTAGTGCCCTCAGCAACCCTTCTTCTTTTTAAAAAAATGTTTATTTTTGAAAAAAATTTTTAATGTTTTTATTTATTTCTAGGAGAGAGAGAGAGAGAGAGAGAGAGACAGCGTGAGCAGGGGAGGGTCAGAGAGAGAGGGAGTCACAGACTGAAACAGGCTCCAGGCTCTGAGATGGCAGTCAGCACACAGCCCGACGCGGGGCCCGAACCCACGAACCGCGAGATCATGACCTGAGTGAAAGTCGGACGCTTAACCGACTAAGCCACCCAGGTGCCCCCCAAAAATGTTTATTTTTGAGAGAGAGAGTGGGGGAGGGGCAGAGAGAGAAAGAGACAGAGAGGGACACAGAGGATCCAAAGCAGGCTCTGTGCTCTCAGCACACAGCCTGATGTGGGGCTCGAACCCATGAACAGTGAGATCGTGACTTGAGCCAAAGTCAGACGCTTAACTGACTGAGCCCACCCCACCGCCCGTGCCCCAGCAACCCATTCCTTATCCCTATTCTCTCTTTTTTAAAAAATATTTTTATTTATTTCTAGGAGAGAGAGAGAGAGAGACAGTGCGAGCAGAGGAGGGTCAGAGAGAGAGGAAGACACAGACTGAAACAGGCTCCAGGCTCTGAGCTGGCAGTCAGCACAGAGCCCGACGTGGGGTTTGAAGCCACGAACCACGAGATCATGACCTAAGCAAAAGTCGGACGCTCAACCGACTAAGCCACCCAGGTGCCCCCTTATCCCTACTCTCTTAGGGAAGGATTTGAAAAATAGAATCACGGCATTAATGGAGAAAGGTTTCTGAGGCCCATCGGGGCTTGGTGACTTCCCTAAGGCCACGCAGCAGGTTACTGAGCTCAGTGCTGGTTCCGCTGGCAGCCGGGAGCGGGTTCCATTCGTAAAGGGTGTATTTATATTGGTGTGCACTGGAGCCAGTCCAGGCCCTGTTCTGAGTCTGCCCACATTAGCAAGGACCCCCTGCCTGGCCTCCCCAGCTCTCCAGAGCCCTGGCCGCGCTTCGGACACCACAGCACCTCCTGTGTGTGAGGGAAGAATCACTGGATAGTGCTATTCTGGGCATTAAGACAAAGAATGCAGAATTAAATACGGGATCATGGGATTTTCTCTGGCCCCAAAGTCACACTATTGATTATGGATGGTTTTTCCACTGAGAAGGCCCCCTGTGATCATGTGACATTTTGTTCCATCCTGGAAATGATGCGCCTTGAGGATGCTCGACCCAGCGGACAGGGCTTTCCTTGAACTGCCCCACCCCCACCCCCCCACCTCGCCGTGCCTCTCATGTACTTTTCACTCCACCGGTAATGAACGTTCCAGTTCACCAGGTGCCCTGAGGATTTCGCTCCAGTTTTCTTTGTTTTGCTCCTTGGGTCCTTTCCACTAGTCAGAGCTCCTTGAGTTGTTTCCAAGGCCTTCTATTTTGTTTTATCCTAAGGTAGGTGGACAGAGGAACACGAATGCTAGAAAAGGTAGGAACGAGCACTTTGGAGGACTTTCAGACACGTGTGTCATTCACCCTTGTAATTCCGCAACCCGAAAGGTGTCCTCCTTACTTCAGCGGGTGAATAAGTAAGGCTTAGCCTTCAGTCCGTGGTGACACGGCCAGTATGACAGGGGGTCAGAATGCAACACCAGGTCTGTGTGGCTTTGCATCTTTCTGCTCTCCTCTGTCTCTGTGCTTAATGTAGCTGATTTAATATGATTTTCACACGGATTAGTTGATTTGCATCTAACGTAGCACCGTGAGATACGCTCCAGGTATTGTTATTGTTTGTAAATAGTAAGATCCAGAAAGGCCAAGTAACTCTCCTGGGGTAACACAGCTGCGAGCATTGAGTCACCAGTAGAAGTAAGTAGATTTGTAGCACAAGGTGAGACGTCAGAATTGTTTTCCAGATTTTGCCATCCAACATTCTCTACTCCGAGGCTTCTTGGCCTAAAAAAAAAAAAAAACCAACAACGAAGAAACCAACCAACCCACCTCGGCCATGTCCCATTTGGGAATGAGGGCAGAAGATACAGGTCTGTCGTGAAACACAGAGAAAATCCACATGCTGGACACCCACCTCCTTCCTTCTCGGCTCTACATCTCTCACTGTTAAACATTAATCTTTTGAGGGAGAAACACCAAAATGCTGATATAATTATCCAAATAAGTCTTTCCCGTCACACCGCGGTTTACTTGCTGAACGGCAGCTTCTGAGCTCTGTCCTTCAGTCCTGTTCTTCTGAAAGGTGTTTGGTCTTTTATAATGTAAACACCAAAAATCATTATTACCAGACTTCCGCGGCTTGGCCTCCATAGTGAGCAGTGAAAAGGAATTTAAAAAAAAAAAAAAGAACTTAATAGAAACAGGAACTTTGGGCTTTTTTTCTGTGTGTTTCTTTTCTTTATAATATTTATTTTTGAGACAGAGACGGAGAGAGAGAGAGAGAGAGAGAGAGAAAGAGAGAACGAATGGAAGATGGGCAGAGAGAGAGGGAGACACAGAATCTGAAGCAGGCTCCAGGCTCTGAGCTGCCAGTACAGAGCCCAATGCAGGGCTCAAACTCACAAGCTGTGAGATCATGACCTGAGCCAAAGTCAGATGATCAACCAATTGAGCCACCCAGGCACCCCTGTGTGTTCCTTTTTTTTTTTTTTTTTTTTTATGTTTTATTTATTTCTAGGGGAGAGAGAGAGACAGTGTGAGCAGGGGAGGGTCAGAGAGAGAAGGAATCACAGACTATGAAACAGGCTTCAGGCTCTGAGCTGGCTGTCAGCACAGAGCCCGACGTGGGGCTCGAACCCACAAACCGCGAGATCATGACCTAAGCGAAACTCAGATGCTTAACCGACTAAGCCACCCAGGCGCCCCAACCCTGTGTGTTTCTTTTCAAAGTGGTCTGTGTTTTCTAGCTCCGTGTCAGTCTGTAGGGCCTTATGTGGATTGTGTCACACCCAGATGGTGGTATATTCTGCAGCAAAGGACAAGAATGCTTTGGGTATAGTGATATGAAATGATTTCCAAGATACATCGTTAAGTAAAAAGGGGCAAGCGGGGTTAGTATGCTCCCACTTGCATTTAAAAAACGAGGACAGTGAATATGCGCGTATCTGTGCAGGCATCAAATATCTCTCGATGGGATATACATAAGATACTGATGATGTCAGTTGCATTGAGAAAGGCATGGAGTGGCTAATGGACAGAATTTTTCCTCGTAGGCTCTTTTGGATCTTTTGCTTTTTGAAATATGTGAACAGGTATGCAAAAAAAATAGTTTTAAAGGCGCCTGGGTGGCTCAGTCGTTCGGGCCTCCAACTTCGGCTCAGGTTATGATCTCACAGTTCGTGGGTTCGAGCCCCGCGTCGGGCTCTGTGTTGACAGCTAGCTCAGAGCCTGGAGCCTGTTTCAGAGTTTGTGTCTCCATCGCTCTCTGACCCTCCCCTGCTCACACTGTATCTCTCTCTCTCAGAAATAAATAAAACATTAAAAAAATAGTTTTAAAATTAATGAACTTTTTTAAGACAAGTTTTGGATTATGATCTCTTCATAGAAGCCCTGGAAGAGCCCTCCAGAGAGACTGGATAGCACCATGTGCCATCTTCAGAAGTCAGCAAGAACCTTCTAGCAGAGAGGACAAATGAGGGCTGGTGGGAGCAGGCAGGCACAGGGTCCTGAGTGAGCCCTGACTGTAATCATCTGAGTCTTCCGGGCAGTGTGGGTGAAATGGGACAGCATTGGGACAGGTGTTAATCCCCTGCATGAAATCCGTATCAAACAAGATTTATCGGGATCCGACAACATAAAGGCAACTTAAAACTACTAGATGCTCAGAGCGCCTGGGTGGCTTAGTCGGTTAAGCGTCCCACTTTCGCTTAGGTCATGATCTCGCAGTTTGTGGGTTCGAGCCCCGCGTCGGGCTGTGTGCTGACTGCCAGCTCAGAGCCTGGAGCCTGTTTCAGTCTGTGACTCCCTCTCTCTCTGACCCTCCCCTGCTCACGCTGCCTCTCTCTCCCTCTCTCTCCTAGAAATAAATTAAAAAAAGAAATTAAAAATTAAAAAAAAAATTACTAGATGCTCATTAGAACCACCATATTGCCTGCATCGTCCACAGTCCCACAGCCCTGAGATGACAACTGTTAACATTTTGGTCTATTTGCTTCCATGTTTTCCTAGCTTTGTTCCTGGCACTTTTCACTTGGCTGACGTCATCACCATTTCCCCACATGTTTGCTGACAGGCTTTAACAGCAGCGTGATGGGTTAGCATGTGACTTTACCACGTATGGTTTTGTTTTCACCTGAGAACCACTCACCCCAGGAAGTCAGGATTCAGATCAGACTTCCTGCCTTTCTTAGAACACCTCTGTGTCGTGTCTGGATTTATTCCTTACTTGGCTGGCCACGATTTTGATTCCCTTAAGATGTTTTTTCTACCTTCTATCAATAGGACCTTACCTTCCACTGGGCAGTCGTGAAGACGTTGGGGTACTGAAGTGGTCTTATCATTGCTGTTTTCTTAAAGTCCTGTGTCGAGCAAACATTTTTCCTTAGCTGGGTTAACCTTCCGTGAAGAACCTTATGGGAGACCATGCTTAGTTCTAGCAAGAAAGGGCCTACAAATATTCAAGAAACATCTGTTATTTGGGAAAGCCACCCCAAACTCCAGGAGTCCGACTTTCACGCTTGCGTGTTCCAAGAAACCAGCCGCCTGCGTATGGCTTGCGTGCCCTGGGTTTTGCCTCCCCCAAACCCTTCTCAGGGAGTTTAAACCTCCACTAGAGGCTTAAACCTGGTTTCGTGACCTGGAAAGTAGCCCCTCACCTTCCACTGCGACCCCCAGGCATTAAGCCGGAGAGGCTGGGTAGCACAGAGTTCATGAGTCGACTCTGGAACCCGACTGCCTGGATTCCAGTGGCCCTGCTACTGATCAGCTGTTGGGGCAAGTCACCAAGCCATCTGTGCCTCCATTTCTGCGTGTGCAAAAGGACATTACAATACTACTAGCTCATTGCATATCGTGAGAGTTAAGTGAGCCACATATAAACACAGTGTCAGGCACGCAGTAGCGGTTGGTCAGTAAGTTACTCAGCAGTAGTAGATGCTCAGTATCTACTGATAGGAGATGGCAGAATGGCCGAGTATATATTGTTAGTGGGAAGTGGAAGTCTTAGGATTCAGATGGGAGTCATTCTTACTGGCTTTGCCGACCAACCTCTACTCAATCTCCTGGATTGGTAGTGGGCACATATCAACAAGTATATCGGCAGATACTAAGCTTGACTCTGCATTTACACTAGAAGGGGCAGCCATTCTCTGAACTTCTGGGGGCAGTTAGGCTTAGGCTGGTTATAGCCTTTTGCTAATGCTCATGGCTCTATGGTGGGGGCTAGAAGAATGGCCCATTGATACCCATGGAGAAAAGCCTGAGAGGTGGCAGGGCAGGCCCACTACGCTCAATCGAGGGTGTTCGCGGAGGCCAAGCTGCCCTGTTTCTCTTCTGCCATAGCCTCTCAGGGACGCTGGTTAGACCCACACGCAGATGTTGCATACGAGAGTGGGGCAGGGGCGGGCTTTCGCCCTCACTCCTCCATTCTCACTGGCCCTTCGGAGAAGCCCGAGGTCTTTCCTCACCCGGGAGGAAAACTCAAGTGGGCCTGTTATATGATACAGTCTCCTCACAGTCTGCTCAGGCCTCTCCAATCAGTGGATTAAAGCTTTTTCTTTTTCATGACTAGGGACTGTTTCCATACCCAGGACTTTGATTGTCCTGGTGAGAACCTATCATTGGACTGCTCTTTTCCATGGACTTCGGATTCTCTGGATCCATATTTCTTAAATTAAAGCTCCATGAATTATGACACTTTTTTTTGTAACTTTTTTTTTTTGTGACAAAAAATGTCACATTTTTTGTGACGTTGTGTAGATGATTATCTTAAGACAAAAGGACAACAAACTATGAGCATATTCTGTTCCATCTGGATGCCCACCCTATAACCTGGCCCTGCCTTTGAACTTGGACCCTGAATTTGAGTTAACATTTATGTTTGAGACTGTGGTGGTACCAACAAAGAGGCTATTTTAATTACTAAAGAAAATACACAGAATATTGTGCTTCTGCCTAGAAAAGACTACATAACCACAAAACAGGCTAGACAAACAGGCTTTATGGCAGTTTCCATGATAAATTAATTAATTCAACTGGGGGGAGAAATGATGATACCATAGGGACCAACATCATGTCAACTTTGTAAATGGCGAATGTCGTTACCACAAAGTCATATTGTCTGTCATATTAAGGTTAGTTTGAATTTTATTGACTTATTGATTTAAAAAAATTAACAACACATCTCGAGTGCATGCCTACTTTATATTAGTAAATATTTAAGCAATTTCATATTAATAATAATTTAAGCTGACACTGAGGGCCCATAAAAGCTTCTATTGGTGTTTGTTTTGGTTTTTCTGTGAAAAGGGTGGAGATCATACGTATATATATATATACATAAAATATATATGTACAGATACACATATATGTGCATATACACATATGAGTACATAACATACATCAAAAGTCAAGTTTGTGATGAGCATAGCATAATATATAGAGTTATCGGATCAGTATGTTGTAACATTGTGTATTAACCATACTTCAGTTAAAAAAACACTGAAGAAAGAGAGCTGGGGGTGAGAGGAGAGAGAGAGCACACGAGAGTGATCAAGAGCATGCAAAGTCGGGGCGCCTGGGTGACTTAGTCGGTTAAGCGTCCGACTTTCGCTTAGGTCATGATCTCGCAGTTCGTGGGTTCGAGCCCCGCGTCGGGCTCTGTGCTGACTGCCAGCTCGGAGCCTGGAGCCTGGAGCCTGTTCGGTCTGTGACTCCCTCTCTCTCTGACCCTCCCCTGCTCACGCTGTCTCTCTCTCTCTCTCCTAGAAATAAATAAAACATTAAAAAAAAAGAGCATGCAAAGTCAAGTTTGAAACACTGGTCCAGAAGATTATCAAACAATAATAATCCTCATGTGCTGGACGAGATTAGAAGGTGGAGACGAAAGGGGACAAGGGAGCAAAGCGTAAATGAAGTGAAGCAGGACGAGAGAGAAGCTAGAAGGAGAGTTTTGCAAGCTCGCGAGAGGAAGAGTTTGGTGTACGAAAGAGCGGAAAATGGAACACGGTGGACAGTTGACTTGTGTAGATCTGAGTTCAAATTTCAGTATCTGCTCTCCTCCTTAGAGTTGTTTGTTCTTGGGTAAGTTATTTAATCTCTTTGAGCTGTAGGTTCACCGACTATAGAAATAGGAAGAAATGATACTGTCCATCTTAAGGATCATTGAGGGAAATTAGTGAGATGGTATATGTAAAATATCCAGTGCACAGTGGGTAGTCAGTAAACGCTAGCTTCCATCCTGGTTTCCCCTATACTTGGGGGTCTACTCAATATAAACCTTCCTCTCTCTTTTTTCCCTAGCTTTATTGAGATATAATTGACATATCACACTATATAAGTTTAAAGCATACCATGTAACGACTGGATATGCTTATATACTGTGAAGTGTTTACCACAGTAAGGTGAGTTAACACATCCTTTATCACACAATTACTGTTTTATTGGTGGTGTTATGATAACATCATTAACGCTCTACTCTCATAGGAACGTTCAAGTATATGGTACAGTATTAAGTTGTTTAAATGTCTGTGAAGCACAGAAGAAAAATGGAGAGAAAAAGGGCTGAATGAGAAGTGATATCACAGGCACTAACAAACCCCAAAATTGGTGGGTTCTCTTCCGCTGGTATCTCTCACCTTGAGCCCTGATTTTCTACATAAAGGAATCAATTTAAGACTTGAATGTCTTTGACTGCACACCTTGCATTATTCTGGATAAAGGTCTGACTTTTTAAAACAAATGTTGAAAGATGAGAGCAATTAAAATATTGCATTTTGGAATGCCTGGGTGGCTCAGTCGGTTGAGTGTCCGACTCTTTGGTTTGGCTCAGATCATGATCTCGTGGTTCATGGGATTGAGCCCCACTTTGGACTCTGTGCTATTGGTTCAGAGCCTGCTTGGGATTCTGTCTCACTTACTCTCGATCTGGCTCTGCCCCTCCCTCTCTCAAAATAAATAAAACCTAAAAATATATTACCTTTATGTCTCTTTCATGTAACAATCCAAGCATAAGCCATCTGAAGTTTATATGGTGGCTAAATGGCTTGGGGGTCAAGCTTCCTGTGACTTGTTTCTCTGTCTTTCTAAAACATGGCTCCTAATCCCAGGTCTAACATGGCCACTCCAGCTCCCTCCCTTATGTCTGCCTCCCAGCCACCAGGAAGAAGGAAAAAGAAGAGGCACACTCCTTTCCTTTTAAGAACATGACCTGGTGATGTCTGGGTGGCTCAGACAGTTAAGCCTCCGACTCTTGATTTCCGCTCGGGTCATGATCTCCCAGTTCTTGAGTTCAAGCCCCGAGTCAGGTTCTGTGCTGATAACCCTGAGCCTGCTTGGGATTCTCTCTCTGTCTTTCTCAGAAAATAAATATATAAACTTAAAAAAAAAACCAACTTTACAAACATGACCTAAAGTTTGCGCACATCAAAGCTGCTGGCATTCAATTGGGCTGAGTCATCACATGGCCACTGCTAGCTGCAAGGGAAGCTGACAAATATGGTCTTAAGTGGGTTGCCATGTTCCTGGTTAAAATTTGGAATGCTATCAAATAAGGAAAGAAAAATACTCTGTGTGTGTGTCAGAGGGAGAAAGATCAGCTGTGCCTGACACCTTATCATTACCATGTTTGAGTATGGACTCTAAATGTGAATTTATGTATATTTATGTATTTAAAATTGCATAGAAATAAGACTGTATCAATACGTTGCATACATTTAAAAATGTACAAAATTTTAGGAAGATGTGAAAAAAATATAATTAAAGTTCTAAAATGTTTCCTGTAGTCCAATGGGACATCTTGTGACTATGAATGCCAATCAATTATGTGTTTTTTAAAGCCAAACTGTCTTATTTTTTTCGTCATTATATAGAAAGATAAACATTGTGGAAATACTGAGATAATGTAAACACTTTCTTTTTAGTCTTAATTTATCCTTTTATGTTTTTAATAGTTTATTGCCAAGTTGGTTTCCTTTTAAACATTTTTTTAAAAATACTTTTATTTATTTCTGAAAGAGAGAGAGACAGTGTGAGCAGGAGAGGGTCAGAGAGAGAGACACACACAGAATCTGAAGCAGGCTCCAGGCTCTGAGCTAGCTGTCAGCACAGAGCCCAATGCAGGGCTCGAACCCATTAACCATGAAATTGTGACCTGAGCCGAAGTCCAATGCTTAACGGACTGAGACACCCAGGGTCCCTGTTTTCCTTAATTTATCCTTTTAATTTTTTTTTTAATGTTTTTATTTATTTCTAGGAGAGAGATAGAGACAGCATGAGCAGGGGAGGGTCAGAGAGAGAGGGAGTCACAGACTGAAACAGGCTCAAGGGTCTGAGCTGGCAGTCAGCACAGAGCCCGACGCGGGGCTCAAACCCACGAACCACGAGATCATGACCCAAGCGAAAGTCGGACGCTTAACCGACTAAACCACCCAGGCGCCCCTAATTTATCCTTTTAAAGACATGTTTTGAGGGGCACCTGGGTAGCTCCATTGGTTAAGTGTCCAACTTCAGCTCAGGCCATGATCTCACGGTTTGTGGTTTCGAGCCCTGCTTTGGGTTCTCTGATGACAGCTCAGAACTTGAAGCCTGCTTGGGATCTTGTGTCTCCCCTTTTCTCTGCCCCTCCCCCTTTCATTCTCTCTCTCTTTCTCTCTCTCTCTCTCTCACACACACACACACACACACACACACACACACATTACAAAAAACCAAACATGCTTTGAGCATCAACTGTGTTCAATCACCATGTTAAATGTTGGGGATACAGAGATGAGTAAGATGCAGTCTCTATGACTTAAGACATCCTGGGGGTAGTTAGAGAGGGGAGCAGTTATTTTAATGCTGGGTAATAAGGGCTGTTGTGGAGGGTTAGTGGCTCAGACCGAGAGAGCTTATAAGAGAGCTTATAAGAGAGCTTATAAGGAGAACGATACTGAGTTAGGTGAGTCTTGAGTGAATCTAATCACACAAGAAGGGGCAGAAATGTGTTGCTGGGAGGTTGAATCCACTGACAACAGCCCAAGGCGGGCAATCGCCCATGGTTTTCTGTGCTTTCGGGGACTGGGTGCCAGCAAATCCATGGGACGTGACAGCCTGGGTCTCGAGCAAGCCCACGGCCCGTGCATTTCACTTTGCCTTTTTGTGTCTCCTTTCTTAGCCGTGCCTCCACTCAGGCCCAGAGTGGCCTCCTGATGACCGCATATATGCCCCACCAAGACCCGTGTCCTCAAAGAATGTGCAAATGCTCCCAATTATCCTTTTTGCCGTCTTTAAGAGATTACTTCGGGGCCATCGATCTCAGCCGGAAGCCATAAAGGAAAACATCTGCTCCACTAAGGTGTGGGCACCACATAGCAACCGAGGGGTCATGTCTCAGTGCCCTTGAAAGGTAACGCCATAAATCACAGGGACGAAGTTTTTAAAACGTGGCCTTGCCGCCACATTTTGGGAGTGGCCAGAGATTTCCTGAAGCCCCTGCATCGCTCCCATTTATTTAGTCTTTACAGCCTTGGAAGCCTCTTTCTCTGTATTTTCCTCACACGTGTCCTTGTGTCTTTTTTTTTTTCCAGATGCTTGAAGCCCACCATGCCTGAGCCCAAACCCATTGTAAAAATCCAAGATAGAGGAGGAAAACGTGTAGAGATTGCTGACGGCGTTGAGCGATGGGTGGTCCATTTTACCCCTCCCCGCCCTGATTTAAAATGATGTGAGAGCTTTATGGGGACCCTGGCCTTAGGCGCACCCCCTCCCCACCCCATACTTCAGGCTTTTCTTCGAAGACCGGCAGATCGGAGCAGAGGAGAGGGGAAGGCACTGAAGGATCCTGTGTGAGGCATTCTGGGTGCTTTACAGTAAGAAGAGTTAACCCGAAGAGCTTGCACCGTTAGGTCGGCCCGTGTGCAGCGAGCTGGCAGGACAAGCTGTGATCTCTGTGTCTTCTTCTGGGCAGATGACAAGCTTGTGGCTTCCCTGCTGACTTTGAGGTGAGGAGTGGCTTTGGGGTCAATACGAGAGGAGTAGAAACGCCGTGTCACTTCAGGGAGGAAGCTTTAAGAGCCAGTGTGCCATTTGCTTCTCCTTCCAGAAGCAAAACGTCTGTGAGCCTGGGACCTTGAGTGCCCGCTATGCACCGGGTCCCCCTGGAAACCCTCACAGAACAGGGAACCTGGGCTAGAAACTTCTGGTTGTGGTCAGCCACTGAGATTTGGGGTGGCTGCTATATAGCATAACCTGACTTACCTGATACTCTTGTGTTGCTATACTTTGCCTTGGGTCACTGTGGAAGTACTCAACACATTAGCGAACTAGTTTAAAATCTGATGTCAGCTCGCGGAAGCCAACCTGAACTACTTAAACAGTAACAGGGGCTACAGCATATGGTACCCGGGGTATTCGAGAATCCGAGAGCGGGAATTTAGCGAGGCCTCAGGAAGGCAGCAGGACGAGGTACCTTGGATACTGACAGTTCTCATATCCGTTCTCTCCTTCTTCCTTTGGTCATAGAACCGTGCACAGTGTTAGCTGGACACATGGGCACCCAGAATAAAAACTGCTTTTTCTAGTTGCTCTCGTAGCTCAGTGTGGCTGTGAAACTAACTAATAGGATGTGAGCAGAAGTGCTATTCACTTTTGATGCTCAATCTTTGAGGAAGAAGGTGTCCTATGTTGCCACTTTCCTTCTTCCTATAGGAAATCAAATGCAATGGCAGCGGTTGTAGCAGCCACTTTGAGCCATGAGATGAAAGCTACAGGTTGAGGACCGGTATGTAACTAGACAGAAGGGGTTCAACCCCCCCCCCCCATCATTTAGACCCCTCAACCAAGCCTGGGGTGCCTATCCAGTTTTGTTCTGTTTTTATGAGACACAGAATTCCATCCCATTTAAATCACTATATATATTTTTTTACCCTGTTTTATAGAGCAGCCTAATTTGCATCCTAGTCAATGCCTTGTGTTCCAGAAAGATGTCTGGACATTCTTTTCATCTTTCCTGTGCCTCTTTTTCCTTCCTCTGCAACCTCTGCTTGATTCTTATCTCTGTGGGGCAGTTTTCTCTGCTTTGTAGCCTTTTTATGAAGAATGTGGCTGCTTCTGAGAAGCACCGTGTTCATTTGTGTGACAGACATTTATTGAGTACCTGTTTTGTGTCGGGAATGGTGATAAGCACTGGTGACAGAATGATGAATAAAACAGGCCTTTTTTCCATGGAGCTTACCAACTATGGGGGAACAGCAAAGAGAGGTTGAAATAAATGTGAAACAGACAAACAGGGAATGATTATCATTGAACTATATATCTATATTTTGAGTGGGGGGGGCGTGTAAGCTGGGGAGGGGCAGAGGGAGAGAGATCAAGAATCTTTTTTTTTTAAGTTTTATTTTTGAGAGAGAGAAAGAGAGAGAGAGTATGCGAGCAGGGGAGGTACAGAGAGAGAAAGAGAGGGAGACACAGAATCTGAAGCGGGCTCTAGGCTCTGAGCTGTCTGCACAGAGCCTGACATGAGGCTCGAACTCAGGAACCGCAAGATCATAACCTGAGCCGAAGTCGGATGCTTAAGCAACTGAGCCACCCAGGCGCCCCGTGAGACAGTGGGGATCTTAAGTAGGCTCCATGTTCAGCACAGAGCCCAATGCGGGGCTCGATCCCACAACGCTGGGATCACGACCAGAGCTGAAAACAAGAGTCAGATGCTCAGCTCTCAAGTGACTGAGCCACCCAGGCACCTCTATGATCTATATTTTTACCTCATTATTTTAAAATGGGTATGTCTTATTCTTTATAATGTGTGTAATTGACTAGTACAGTAGCACTTAAGTAGCACAAGTTTATAATTTCTACATAAGCAGTCAGGGAATGGGGAAGGCGTAGAAGGGTTTTAAGCAGGGGGAACATGATCAACTTTACCATTTAGAAAGGACACTTGGGCTGCTGGGTTGGAGAATGGATTGGAGCAAAGCAAGTTACAGGCAGGCTGGGAGACAGAAGACTGCAGAGACAAAAGCCTGTACCTGGGGAATGGCTGGGCAGACTGGAGACACATTCTAGAAAGAGAAATTCAGGACTGGGTGACTCACTGCATGGGGGCTTAGAAAAGAGAGAGAAACAAAAAATGATTCAGAGGATTCTGCTCTTGGTATCAGGATGAATGATGGGCCTGTTTTCCTGCAGTTTTAGGCAAGATAAGGTCTGGAAATTGTCCTTAAATGGGGGTGGGGGTGGAGGGGTGGAAGTTACTGGTAAAAAGGACTAATGAGAGTTTCAGTGTGAAAGTGCAGGCCAGAATACAGTGTGCTGAGGACTGAATGAAGGTGAGGAAATAGAGACACCCGATTTGGGTAACTTATTCAAGAAATTCAGTTGTGAGAGTGGGGGTGATTTGCTCCTTGCTTTTAGACGGGAAGGACTTTTTCTTACTTTGTAAGAAATCTATTCTCTCCCCTTTATTCTCCTCTCATACTATTCTTTTCAAACACACACCCATCTATCCTTTTCACCAATTCCCTTTCCCAATTTCTGTTACTTTAAGAAAATCTCTTAATCTTATTCAGTCAAAAGCCAATTCTAATAAGAGATAGATGATGCCTATATGAGTAATTGTGGTGATGCACCTGCAAGAAGGAAAATACTAGAATATGAGCAAGAAGCTAATATTAGATAAGGAAAGAAGGCAGACAGCCTCTAGAACCTTTGCGAGGACCCAGAGGCTTCATTCAGACACTACTAAAATCGGTGTCTGCCTCATTCTCTTTTTCAGGTTGGCCCTGAAAATCATTAAACCCACTTGTTACATAGTCCTGTGCTATTTTTCTACAGTATCTCGACTCTTGTGTAGGCTGCTGAGGGCCAACCTAGAAAGTCAAGTCCATTAACATTCTCCTCCCTAAGGAAAGTAGCATTTGGAGGTTTTGCTCTATAGAGGCCAACCTGACAGGTTTGAGTTCTTGGCTTGTGGAGTCTTTGGGAGAACAGAGGGGCCCACGGGGGTTACCCACCCAGGGAATAGCAGCTTCCTTGGTTTCTTCCCGGCAGGGGGTGGCTCTGGCGCTGGGAGGAGTCCGGAGAAGAGAGGCCACTGCTTTCATTTTTGTGAAAGGGGCACCCAGGCTCAGGCCCATCTCCGCACAGGAAGATAGGCAAGGGGAAGACGGCTACCTGGGAAATTCAGGCTCAATCCAGCAGGCCCCTGGAGGTTCAAGCACCCCAACATGAGCAAAGGCCCCTTCCCTGGCACAGCCCTCGCCTCCACTCAGAAGTCATCTTCTCTTGTGACCTCCCTCTGCCCTCAGCCTTGAAACTGGGTCGGGACTCCCCCTACCCCCTCCATCAAACGAAGCCCATAAATAGCCTGCTAGAGTCCCCTGCCCCCGCTGCTTTCTCTACCACCCCTTTAAAACCTGGGCCCGCACCCCAGGCTGGCTGCCTTCGCCGGAGAGGAGAAGAAACGAAACGCCGCGCTGGCGCAGCCAAGCGCCCCTCCCCAGCCCGCGTCTCAGAGCCCCCCTTCCCGGGGCGTTTGTATAGTTGACGCCTGCAGCACGGGCGGCCGCCGGGGCTTCCCGACACAGGGCGCTGGTACCTGAGCCCTTGACTGGTAATGCACCATAAACGTCTCCTTTCAGGCCCTTTCAGAGAGGGAGCGCGGAGGTCACCCTGTCTACAAACCCCTCTGTGTCCGCCACGTCTCCCGGGCCCCGGGTGCCCGGGCCTCCAGCCGCAGAGCACGCCGGTCCGTGGGAATCCCAACACTTGTGCTCCAGGCCGGCCGGCGGGGCGGGCGGGGGAGGGAGACCACCCGGCCCTCCCCCAGCCCGGCTCCCTCCTCCCGCCCCAGGCTCGTTCACAGAGCGCAGCGAGTGGAACGAATGGGTGCCGGCGTCCTCAGACGCTCGCGGAAATCAAATGATAAGGCGGGAGGGGCCCCAGCCCCAGCCTGGCGGCCGACGCCCACTCCGCCCTGAGAGGTACAGCGCAGGTGTCTGGCGAGACGGCGCCTGGCCTCCGACCTCTCAACTCCCGGGGACGGGCGCAGCCCACAGTAAAAGGCCAGGCTCTGGGAGCGCGATCCCGGCTCCGAGGCTGCCCCGGCAGGGCGCGCGCATCCCTCCAAGGGCGGGTGGGGTTGGGAGGGTGATTGTACCTGTGGCGCAGGCGGTCCGGGGAATGCGACCCGGGCTGGTGCCGTCACCAGCTGTGTGTATTTTGGGCCATCGCAGGTGCCCCAGCAGCTGTTGCGAAAGGAGCGTCACTGGCCGCGGCGGCGAGGCAGCCATTCACTATCTCACGCGCCCAGCTTTGCGCCCTTGAGCTTAGCGCACGCCGCGCTGAGCCTCAGGGGGCGGATAAAGGGGGAAAGTGTTTCCCGGAAACATTACCCCCGTGGGGAGAGAGGGGAAAAAGAAGAGAATGACAGGAAACGGGGAGAACACCACGCGCAAGACAGCTACGGCCACCGTCTTTCGCCAGTTAAGCTTCCATCTACCCGGCTCTTCTGGTTCCAGGGGTAGCAAGGCGGGAAGGGGGAGCAGCGCCCTTGACTGGCCGCGCCTGGGGCCCGCGGGAGCCGCTGGCCCAGGTCACCCAAAGCCGGCGAGCGAGCCTCGGCCTGCTGGAGAGCCGGAAGGAGGCAGGGGAGCCGCGGCGGCGCGGGAGGGAGCGCGCAGCCTGAGGCCGGTGCGCTGGCGCCGCGCGCCCCCTCCCGGGGCCGCAGGGAACCGGGGTTACCTGGGGAGCCGGGCTTTGTCGGTCACGCTGGCTCTCTGCGGCCCCAGAACTA
This sequence comes from Proteles cristata cristata, assembly GCA_017311185.1. Lineage (NCBI taxonomy): Eukaryota > Metazoa > Chordata > Mammalia > Carnivora > Hyaenidae > Proteles > Proteles cristata. The sequence goes on along the minus strand of JAESUZ010004136.1, from coordinate 1,961,842 downwards.
ATTAAACGCCTCTTTTGGCCAAGGAAAGCCTCGCGCCCGACGGGGTGGGGGCGTGTGGGGGCGACATGTGGACACGGGAATAATCAGCCCCATTCTTGCGCCTCTACAAAACCCGCGGCGCAGCGAGAAGTGAACAGCGGCCGCCTGAATGGAGGTTTCAAAAGGCGACACCTGCAAGCGCGGCCGGTTGTGAATTGAATGGAGTCAAGCGCGGCGCCCGCTCGTACCTGAGCCGCGAGCTATTAGTGTCAGGGGCTCCCGGTCGCCGGGGCGGGGAAGCGCGCGGCCAGGCCGCCCGCGCTGAATGCGGCAAGCTGCCGCGCGGCCGCTCCATGGGAATGTCGCCACTTGTGCTGCTCGCGGTCGGGAGGGGGTGCGCTGCCCTTTCAGAGACAGACACAATTAGGCAAAATGCTCAATGAACATTATAAATGATGTGCGATCGCTCTGCAGATTGCCTGGCAAATCAAATTATATGGTCGCTCGCGGGCTATTTCCATGTGCTTTTAAAACTTAAACAGGTATTCGCCGATTTAAAAAAAAAAAAAGCCAACTCAGGGATTCCGGAAAATACAACTGAAAGACTCGGTGTTGAATATTCACACGTCCCCTTTGTTAGCGATTGACTTCACAATGGGCTTGCGGAGGGGGTGCGCTTGGACGAGACACATTTTTTACTGTCTTACATACTGCAGAGGAAGGCACCAGAAGTTTGCATTTATTACAACTCACAATTACAGTGGGACCTTCTTTTTTCTTTTAAGACTAAAATTCTCATAATGAATGACTTGAAAGCTACTGTCATTCTAATCAGATGGAAGAAACATTCTAATCAGATGGAAGCTGGCCCGGGTGCGCTCGGGGGAGGGGACGGGGAAAGACTCGTGCGGTTTCCTGGCACTGAGTGCTAACCCTGGAGGGAGCTGGCTGGGGAAACCGATGCTCCACGCTCCGCACAGCCCAGGCTCGGGACATCGGGCTCAGCCCTGCGGGTCACTGACTGCCCACTGGCCTCCCTGCCGTCCGCTGCGCTTCAGGACAAGCAGCGCGTGGGGCGAGCGAGAGAAAGCAGCGCCAAGCGCAGTGCGCCCAGGGCGGCTCCGGCAGTGGCATGGGCACGGGCTTTCTGGGCACCCTCGCTCCGTCCCAGTTTGGCCCTACGCTCTGCGCCTGGCGACTTGCGGAGAAGAGGCAGCTGGAGGCGCCCAGATTGCGCGGACCCCCGCCGAGGCCAGGAGTCGCGCCGCAGGCAAGGGGCTGTCGACCAGGAAAGGCAGAGTCGATTTTAGTTTTTAAAAAAGGAAGCAAGGAAGCGGCAGCAATCCGCTGCCTCACATCCCCGCCGACCTCCATCTCATTTTCGATTTTCTACTCTTTTGGTTTCCAGATAATTGGCCCGGAGGGAGGGGTACAGAATTGGGGCTCCTGAAGACAGTTGGCAACTATATTGCTGATGAAAGACCACCAGAAAGGAAGACGAAATCTGGCTTTTTGGCTCGCCTTTGTCACTGAGTCAGTGTGTTTTCTTGGGCAAGTAGCTTAACGTTTCCGGCTCAGTTTCCTCATTCTTGAAATGGGAATAATGTTGCCAGTGTCCGATTTCTCTTCCTCGCATTTGTTTTACTTTAGTTGGGAATGGCAATCTTTTTGATAGATTGTTATTGTTTGTTAGCCTTAAAGTCAAGGGTTATACAGAAACCCAAGAGATAAAAAGCTCTTAGAAGGACAAATATCACCAGACTAGAGTCCTGAGCACTGCGCTCCTTTCTCCCACCTTCCGTCTCCGTCTGTGCATGTGCGTCGCTTTTTTGTTGGGACAAGAGGCAAAGAATGCTTTTCCTGCTTCCCGGTACTAAGAGGTGCTGGGAGAGATGAGAGGAGAACTTGACCAACATAGAGCCCATCCGGCAGCGCGCGCGCGCGTGTGAATGTGCGCGCGCGCGCTCTCGTGCGCGCCTAGATTCAGAAGGAGGCAGGTCGCGAATAAATTTTCATCCCTCGTCAGATACTTTTCCTGCTGGTACCGGTGGCCACCCCATGAAGAACAATTTATTATGTTCTTGAATAGGAAGGAGCGTTTTAGTTGACAACATTTCTTTATCACCGTTCTGGGCTTGCGGGTTCGCCAATGAAGCGCCCTAAGAGGCAGGTGCGCTGGCCTTGGTGCTGAAGGTAAGGGCCATGCCTTTGGAGGCAACAACTCCCAAATCAATGGCCAGTGGAGCTGCTAAAAGAAATTCGACCCCACCCTCTTAATACTTCCCTCCCTCCCAGAGGGTGTGCTTGTTTCGTGTGTGCGCGTGTGTAAAGTGGGAATAACGTGAAAGCCACCAGCACTGGAACATAAAGAGAGGCCTACTAAATTTTAGTTAATTGAGTGGATGTTGGGGTACCTTTCTCTTAATTCCTTCCATAGCTAAATTCAGTGTGGGAAATTTTTGCTAAATAATGGTCTTAGAATGCCTTCAAAGGACATGACCTTTTTTTTTTTCTAGCTTTCTTTCCACAATTTGATTTAAACATTATTGTGAGTAGTTTGGACAGAGAGCAAAACTTATCAACACCAAGAGCTGTTTGCCCAACATTCTACTTACTCCCTGAAGGTTTTTAGGTTCTGTACTATCTCTGGGCTCAGAAAAAGAGGATTACACTTCAGAAAAAGAAATGATGACTGGGACAGAGTGACCTTGGAAAGGTACATCTGGTTTCAATTAATGATTCTATTCTGAGGTCTCTAAGGAAAGTCGTTTGGTGCTGGGTTAAACGCGTGATGCAGGCTTCATGCATGTCATTTGTGAGAAACATTTCTCATGGGTCAAAACATGGTTGAAACACCATGGACCAATATTTCTGTTCACTTTTCTGTCACAATATCATATTTAATAATTAAAAACCCATTTCTATGACCTGCACATTGAAAATAGAAACCAAGTAGCAGGTGCAAAAATGTACACTTGAACAAGTTAAGAAAAGAAACACATATATGAGTTAAAAGTAGAAAAATGAAATATACTGAGACTAAGTTAGTACACTTGCAAGAGATGGTCTAACACTTAGGCTCCAAACTTTCCAAAAGTTAGTGCAAAGAGGAAACATGATAAATGTCACGATCCACGGTGTGTAAAATACAAGTAAACTGCCTTCTCACAGAAAAACAGCTATTTATGGTACTCACACCTGAGAGAAATTTCTTCCATGTGTCCCCATAAAATGATGTCTGGAATACTGACCTCAACAATGCTCCTAAAGTAAATGGATTTGAGTTATGTGGGCTGGCTCCTATTGCTGTCACTCAGTATTGCCCTACGATATCCCCGATGTCTTAGGAAGAATAAAATGGCTAAGTGAAGAACCTGGCAAATCCCGTGCTTACCCTCTCTCAATGCAATGTTGGAATCTGAGTGTTGAAGGCAAGCCATCCTGGGAGTCCTTATACTATAGTTCTTGAATGTCCTAAAAGATTTGCAAAAATACTCTGAGTACTCAGGTTGGCATCTAAGGTAAGATCAATGACAGGGCAGCCCCTGTCCCCTGTGCTGGCAACCATCAAAAACACCTCTGAGCCACTTTGGTGTCCATGAAAATCATCTGTTTCAACTTCACATTCCTAGGCTCGAGATATTCCGATTCAGCATCGGTAGCACTGAAAAAATATATTTACAAATATGTATACTGAAATGTATATCTTTACAATCACCCCAGGTGTGCAACGAGATCACCAAAATTGTTTCTTTTTCTTCCTGAGTAGAGCTAAATGAAGCTCCCAGCCTTTCCTGCAGCTCTCTGGGGCTGTAATTGAATCCTGACCAATAGAATGTAAGCAAAAGTGATGCAGATAGATGACTTCTAGCATTGGTTCCTAAAACTACCCTTGTGTTCTCTTGACATTAGTCTTTCTTCTCTTGGTATCTTCCAGCTGGGTCCAAAGAATCTAGTAGAGGACTCTGAGGCCCTGCATGATAGCAGAGACATTAGGTAGAAAGAGTCTGTGCCCCTGGATGGGAAGACCACCCTTTACAACCTATTCATGAACTTGAAATAAGCAGTAACTGCAGTTTTATGCTGGTAAGCTCCTCAGATTCAGGGACTGCTTCTTACAGTCTAGCCTTACTCATCCAAATACACCAGGTGATTCTAAAAAGGTCAAATAAACACATTTGGAGAAACACTCCCTTATACAAAACTATGATAAGCAAACGATTCAGTCTGGTGACAGTTCCCAGCTTATAAGAATGACTCAAATGGCAAGATTCCCAGGTAAGGTAGCAGTCCAGGAGAATGCAGGGTTTGGACCTCTCTAATTACATCTTATAGATGTTGCCACCTCAACAAAATATGCTTGGAAGTTATGGGTTTTGTGGTATTTGTTTCCTGAAAATATCCCTTCTCTTTCTCTTTCTTCCTTTATCCTGTCATCACTGGGGGAAAAAAGATGAGTCTCGGGGAAAAAAGGAAGGAAGAGCACTCATGTCTGTAGACAGTCAGCTATGTGGCAGACACTATGCTTAATATCTTTCATGCATTATCTTATTTATGCTCACATATATTCCTCCAAAATAGACATCAATATTCTAATTTCACATTGAAGACTCTAAAAACTTTATCAGAATTCTTGCCCTAAGGGGTGCCTGGGTGGCTCAGTCGGTTGAGCGTTCCAACTTCGGCTCAGGTCATGATCTCACAATTCATGAGCTTGAGCCCTGTGTCAGGCTCTGTGCTGACAGCTCAGAGCCTGGAGCCTGCTTTGGACTCTGTCTCTCTCTCTCTCTCTGCCCCTCCCCCACCTGCTTGCTTGTTCTCTCTCTCTCTCTCTCTCAAAAATAAACATGAAGGAAAAAAATTCTTGCTCTAAGCATTTAGACACTTATGGTAAACTTATAACTCTGCTCCTTTAAGAAATATTACTGGGGGATCTAAGTACACCTGAGCCATGCATCTCAGTGGGGAGAGAGAGAAAGGGATGTGAATTCAATTTTAGTGGTACTGTTGGACTGGAGCGACAGTATGGAGAAAGCAACGGACCAGTTGACCCAGTTCTAGGAAGAGCTATTCTTTTTTTTTTTTTAAACATTTATTTTTGAGAGACAGAGAGACAGAACATGAGCAGGGGAGAGGGAGAGAGAGACACAGAATCTGAAGCAGGCTTTAGGCTCTGAGCTGTTTGTTAGCACAGAGCCCGGCCCGAACTGCGAGATCATGACCTGAGCTGAAGTTGGCTGCTCAACCGCCTGAGCCAGTCAGCTGCCCCTGGGAGGAGCTATTCTAAATGGACCTAAGATGAGCCTGTTTGGACTTGGTGAGTTCCTCGAATTCCAACTCTGGAAAAAGGACATGCTTAATGTCTTAAAATGGTACTAGTTTTTGCTCCAGAAACTCCATTTCTGGGGATCAATTCTAAGGAAATAATTTGAAATTTGTAAAAGCGTGTGCACAGAAAGTTCTGTCATGGCACTATTTATAAGTAGAAAAAGAGGAAACAACCTAAATGCTGTTCACGTTAGTAGTCATTTAATGATGCATCACTAGGTCAAACACGTGGTCAGTTAAAACAAGTAGGCAGAACGTTTGCAATTCCTTCAAAAATGCTTACAGGATAACGATAAGTGAAAAACATTCAAATATAGATTTGAAGAAATATGGTCACCTACAGTGAGAAATAACAACATCAAGAACTAGTCATAGAAAAAGGAGTGGACAGATATATACTAACGGGTAACAGTGTTTATCTTTGGGAGAAAGAGTTAAAAGTGATTTTCCCCACTTCTTGGATTGTTTTCAGATGTTCTCTTTTGCTCACCAGTGTGTTTTATAATGGAAAATCATAACATAAGAAAATTTCAGATGCACTGCGTTTTTCAAGGAAATCGTTTAGAATGAGAATTTTAACCTTTCTTTTTTAAAGTGTGAGATAAAGTGCGCAGACAGAAAAATACATTAAATACACAGCTCAGGGGTTTTACCACAAGGCAAGTGCACCCAAGAGGAAGAACTAGAACGTGACCAAGGTCCTAGGAGCCCCTATCATTCTCCCTCTCAGTCACAATCCATTCCAGCCCCCCACGAGAAATAACTATTAGACTTCTACGGTAACCATTCTCTTCTTTTTCTTTAGACTTCTGTCTCCTTAAGCTTGAATCCTTAGACACTACGGTTTCATCTGCTTTTTGAACATCGTACAAATGGAATTGTAGAACATTCCTTTGTATCTGCTTTCTTTTATTTGGCGCAATAGAGATACATCCATTTTTGTGGCAGGTAGCACCATTCCTGCATGGCTGTCTAGTACTGTATTGTATGAACACCCCACTCTGTGTAGCATTTCCTTCATAGATGTTTCCAGTTTGGGCCATCATGAATAACGCTGCTATGAACATTCTTGTATGTGTCTCTTAGCGCATGTGTGCAGACATTTCTTTGAGTAGAAAGCTAGAAGTGGAATTTCTGGGTCAGAGGGTATGCACATCTCTACCTTCAGTAGGTAGGTAAGGCCAAACTGTCTTCAGTAGTGGTTCTAATAGTTACACCCCCATAAACTGGAAGTTTTGGAATGGGAATATATGGCCTGTGCAAGGAGATTGAAGGGAATTTGTTCCCACCCACCCCCCTTTTGTCCAGGGACAGACTGGGGGAAACCTCAGTATTAGATTATGGAGTCCTCAAGGTTCACAATGGATGTCACCATTGCTATACACTTGACAGATCGGAAACTGAGCTGGCCTTGAAGTGAATCTACCAATGGTGGTGAAAAAAACCCACCACCCAAAGAGCTGAGAGGTACTCAGAGATAACAGTTGTGTGAACCGAGTTCGATGCTGAGGGGCAAATGGATCACCCGAATGAAATACTTGCAGTAGTTCTCAATCTGAAATGTTTAGGAAGCCATAGAGGTGGTGATGGGGCTTCACAAAGTATTTTAAATATTAAATTGGAACTTAGAAAATGGAAACATTTCCTGAAGGTTGGATTTCTAAAGTTTCCTGGCTTTGTTTTTGCCTGGAATTCTACGAATCCCTCGGAGAGCTCTGGCCATTTCGGACTAATCACAAGATTTGGTTGGAAGTTATATGTATCTCTGATGAATAAAAATGGAAAAGCATACTCCCTCACATCTTGGGGCTCATAAGGTATGAAGTGATGATGAGGTTGGCAAGCACTGAAGGGTCTATGAGGCAGGACATGCCCTCATGTATTGGCTACGGTAACTCCTTCCTGGCCACTCTGTACTCCCTAGGACACTGGGGTTACCGTGTGTACACAATGACACTTTTACCCATATTTACAGGACCCAAGGACTCAGCATTCAACTAGCCTGTTTTATCAGGATAAAAGAAAAAAAATCAAGGGGTGCCTGGGTGGCTCAATCAGTTGAGCATCCCACTTCAGCTCAGCTCATGATCTTATGGTTCGTGGGTTCGAGCCCCGCGTTGGACTCTGTGCTGACAGCTTGGAGCCTGGAGCCTGCTTTGCATTCTGTGTCTCCCTCTCTCTCTGCCCCTCCCCCACTCATGTGTGCTCTCTCTCTCCCTCTCAAAATAAAAAAATAAACATTAAAAATTTTTAAAAATTCACGGAGATGATGCGTGTCGCTTCTGTAAGAAACACCCCTTGGGAAGCAGAATGGGTGTCACCAGGATGATCAGAAAGCCCCTATTCATTTTCTCTGGTTGCTTTAGCAAATTACCACAGACTTGGGGCCTGAAAACAGTCCATGTTTATTGTCTCACCATCTGTGGGTTCAAAGTCTGACCCAGGTCCCACTGGGGGATATGAAGGTTTTAGCAGGGCTGCGTTCCTTTCTGGAGGCTCTAGAGGAAGGTCTGTTTCCTCACCTCGCAGCTTCTCATGGCTGCACACACCCCTTGGCTTGTTGCCTTCCTTCCTCCATCCTTAAAGCCAACGACATCGCAGCTCTCTGACCATTTTCTTCTGACGACACACCTTCTGTCTCCCCGTTCCACTTTGAAGAACCTTGTGATGACTTAGGGCCCACCCATATCACCCGGGAGATTCCCTTTATTTTGCAAGCCTAATTGCACCTGCGCCCCTCATTCCCCTTTGCTATGGAAGGTAGGGCAGCCACATACATCTTCGAGGGAGTAGGCCGTGGCTCTGTTATGCTGCCTTCCACAAACAAAACGTGGCTCCATTATGCCCCTTTGAAACACAACGGTCGATGGGCGTTCCACGGGGCGGCAAAGGGGGAGGAGGCCCCGAGTGGAAGTGACTGTGCATTGCAATCCTGGAAATGACATCCTGGAGTTTCCTGAAATGTCCCTGTCAACTTTCTGGGTATTTTCAGGCCACCACTTGACTTGTTGCTGAGATACCCGCTGGCCGAGTGCCCTTACGATTGAACCCTTCTTCCTCGCCTCTCTGGAGGCCTGTTGTCACAATGATGTCGGGAGGGGTGGAGGGTGGAGCAATGCCAGAGGGAGGGGAGAAACTGCTAGGAACCAACAACCAACAGGGTCATAGCAGCACACACGGAAGCCTCTAGGCATCGGACACCAGGTGTAAGCGCTTTACTTCCGTTGTCTTCATCTTTTTTTTTTTTTAATTTTTAGCATTTATTCAGTTTTGAGAGACAGAGAATGAGTGGGGAAGGGGCAGAGAGAGAGAGGGAGACACAGAATCTGAAACAGGCTGGGCCATCAGCACAGAGCCTGATGTGGGGCTCGAACCCACGAACTGTGAGATCATGACCTGACCTGAAGTTGGATGCTTAACCAACTGAGCCACCCAGCCGCCCCGCGTTGTCTTCATCTTTGCCGAAGCAGGTAGGATGGATTAGTCCACCCATTTAGGGATGAGGAAAAGAGACATGTTGCCCACGTCCCGGACCGTTACAGCCCTGCAGTCGTGACCAAGCAGGGACGGGCAGGAAGAAGAGCTGGGCACAACCAGGTTGGTTTTTGTTTTTTGTTTTTTTTTTCTCGTGAATCCTTATCATTCCGAAGGAGGTCGCTTTTCGGTTGTGTTTTCTCAGCTTTTGCTAAGCGACACCAGCTCGCCTGGCTTCTGTACCTTCTCCCTGCCAGCCTGGCAAATGGAAGCAAGAAGTCGTTACATTTCTAATTGAGCAGATTAAAAAGTGCCAGTTCCCAGGATCGGATGGCAGACTTTCCCTCCGTGCCACCTGGCCCCTCTGAGGCCACGGCGATGCCGAGAGGGGCGGGGGCCGGGGGTGGCCGAGGGATTTAGGTCTCCTTTGTCCCCAGACTCTCTTGTTTGGGTGGGGTTGCATCTGGCGTGGGGGATGGCTGTCCTGTAATGAGGCCTGTGGCGTGGCCGCTTCTGCTCCCTGGCCTCGTTGGCACGGGACCAGCCTTTCTTGGATGGGTGTGAGCTTCCCGCCCTCTTTATGGAGAAGACTGGTCAGAACTGTTCAGACTGGGTTTCCAGACTGTCATTCCGACTCTGCTTTATTACCCGCTGTGGTTCTCAGTGATCTCTCCTATGGATCTCTGACACAACAAAGGTAAGTTGCTGGCTGCCACCCAGCCCGGTATCTGAAGGTCTTCAGTTTCATGTTTCAGATGATTTCCTGTGTGTTACTGTTACCTTCCAAGGAAGTTTCTAGAAAGCAGACACCATTCCTATTTTCTATATCTCTTCTTTCATTCACACCAGTGCTGGGACATAAGAGGGTACATAAATAACTGCTGGTTTCTTTATTGTGGGACTGACTTGTAGCAGAGATTGAGCTATTTAAATGGATTTCTGACATATGCAGACCTCTGGTAGAAACAATAGAGAGATCAGTAACTTCAGAGCAATGCATATAAAGTAAAACGCTTTTTCTGCTTTATTGAAAAATGATTTCCCATTACCTACATTTTATCCTCTGAAATCAAGATTCATGTCAGAAAATTCGTTTTTGCCGTTATGTCAGTAAATCTTTTCTATCTTGAAAATGTGACGTGCTTTCTTTCTGAAAGTGGGCACTTTGTAAGCAATTTTGTTTTCTTTCTGCCAGAGAGCTCAAAGGTACATCAGAAACCTAGTCAGAACAATGACATTAAGCCCTTCATGTGGCTCTTTCTGTCTTCAGATTATTTTGGAGAGAGGGGTAGAATGCAAAGGAAGAAAAATCAAGCTGATATTTTAGGAAGAAGAGAGAATGAGAGACTGACTTACTGCTAAGAAAACATAATTGGAAGGTTTTTTAAAATGTTTATTTATTTTGAGAGACAGACAGAGCGTGCAGGGGAGAGGCAGAGAGAGGGGGAGAAAGAGAATCCCAAGATTCTCTTGCACACTATTAGCGGGGAACCCGACAAGGGGCTTGAACCCACAAACCCTGAGATCATGACCTGAGCTGACGCTCAGATCATGACCAAGAATCAGACGCTTAGCCGACTGAGCCACCCAGAAGCCCCGGGAGATATTTTAAAAAATATTATCTGTGTTATAATTTTGATTTTCCTCTTTCAAACCCATTTGATTCCTGGCTCACTGACCAACCTTCCTTTTTCATTAGAGTCCACGGAAGCCTGGCAAACAGGGCTCCCAATGCAGATCTTCAGTCAACAGCTCCAAACTGTGGGGACTTCCCCCCACCCCGAGATCGGCACAGCACCTCCTCACTCAGACCCGGAGGGCGGCACACCAGGAGTGGGGGTCATGGCCACGTCTGACCCCAGCTAGACCCCTCTGACATTTAAGCCTTGGCAGTAACTGCTGTAGCGACTTCAGCTTCTCGTGTTTATTTTTCCTGAGTTTAGCACCAAAAGATGTCTGTTGACTCCATTTTCCGGAGAACTCTGTGCCTTGAAGCTTCTAATAGCTGCCCTAAGATCTACTGGGTGCAGACAATCTTCAGGTGAGCATGTTTAACTGTCCTGGCCACTCTGTTGTGCTCTTTGTTCATAATGAGCTTATGATCTGCTGAAACCTGGACCCCCTTTCTCTGATGTCACTGTCAAGCTATGTCTCCCCCCTAGAGTCTAGGAGCTGGATATTAGTTGGGGCCATGATCAATTTCCTCTTGTTACTGCTATGAACGTTTGTGCACAAGTTACTAATATGAGCATTGTGTACGAGTGGACATGCGTCTTTATTTCTCTTGGGCATATACTCAGAAGTAGAATACGGTAGCTCAATGTCAGACTGTTTTCCAAAGTGGCTGCTCCATTTTACATTCCCACCAGCGGTGTGCCCGGGTTCTATTTTCTCCCCAGCACTTGCTGTTATCCATGTTTTTATTACAGCCCTACACATGGATATGGTAACCAAACCTTGCTTTGGTTTTGATTTGCATTTACCTGGTCATTAATGATGTTGAGCCCTTTTCCTGTGCTTATTGGCCATCTGTATATCTTCTTTGGAGAAACAGCTCTTCAGATTGCCAGATTTAAGCAGTTGGGTTTGTCTTTTTATAATTGAGCTGTGATAATTCTTTTCAGATTTTAGGCACGAGACTCTTCTCAGGTATATTTGCAAGGCTTCTGCCCCATTCTGTGGGTTTTCTTTTCACTTTCCTGATGAGGTCCTCTGAAACACAACAGTTTTTCATTTCGATGATGTTCACTTTTTCTATTCTTTCTTTCGTTGGCTTATGGCTTTGGTGTCCTGTCTAACAAACCATTGCCTAAGGTTTTGAATTTTTAAAAAATCCTCATCTGTCATCCAATATGTATTTTTTCTTTTCTCCATACTATTATCCTCTAATTTAATGAGCAGACACTCTCTGTCCTTAAGAAAGTAAATAATAAAATGTTGACCAGCATAGGCTTGAGGACTGAATGTGCTGGAGACAGCTAACTTCTCCTCAAAATCCCCCTGTCTTTCTCTATGGTCATGGACTTGTGGCTGGGTGCATGCCTGCCCAGTGAGACTTTCCTTTCCTTTTCCTGTTAACATATGACTGTATGACCGAGTTCTCCCCAAAGACGGGGCATCTAAGTCTGGGAGTGTTTCCCCTTTGTGCTCTCTTCTACCTTCCTGCTGGGTGTGAACTGGGCTTAGTGTGCCCAAGCCCCAGCCACACAGAGGACAAAGCCCTTGGGAATGGAAAGACCAATAGAACAGAAGAGCCTCAGTCCCTGGATGACCACATGGAGGTGAGCTGCCCACTGGCCCAGAGCACTCACTCCAGACTATTATATGTGTCAGAAATAATGGCTACTTTTGGCCATTGTTTTTCTCTTGGGGTGGGCGACCCTCTCATTATCGCAGCATAGACTTTTGCTCTACCTAAGGCTTAAGGTAAGTTGCGTGTTATTGTAAGGTATGAAAAACGCAAGGTTTTTCATAATTGTGAATCTATCAGCACTCTTAATGTACGGGCGGTGAGCTGGTGAGGATCTGCACGGTCACCCTCTCTCTGATTCCCGGCTGCAGCTCTTGATGGCGATGTGATTGAGTGTGTGGGCTCTGGCTTTGGCCTTCCGGGTTCAAGCCCTGGTTTATCCCACTGATGACCCTGGGCAAATTACTTAATCCTCACCACTCACCTCAGGTTTTCAGTTTTAAAATGCAGAGACTAGTATTAACTATGACCTATTTCACAAGGCATTTCTGGAGATTAAATTAATGTATCTAATGCTTAGAGCAAGGCCGGCACATGGTAGAACTTGCTTCCTCTTATTATTTTATACTCAGTTCATAAGGATATTATATATTCCACAAACACTGATTACTCATAGGATGTGCCTTGCACTCTGCTGGGCTCTGGGGCTATGGAGAAAATTAAGATCAAATTCTTTCCTCAAGGAGCTGACGGCTTAATAAGGAAGTCAGATTTAAAATAACAACCTGGGGCGCCTGGGTGGCTTAGTCGGTTAAGCGTCCGACTTTCGCTTAGGTCATGATCTCGCGGTTCGTGGGTTCGAGCCCCGCGTCGGGCTCTGTGCTGACTGCCAGCTCAGGAGCCTGGAGCCTGTTTCAGTCTGTGACTCCCTCTCTCTCTGACCCTCCCCTGCTCATGCTGTCTCTCTCCCTCTCTCTCTCTCCTAGAAATAAAAAAAATAAAATAAAATAAGATAACAACCTAATGGAATTGGAGCTATAATATGTAACCAAATGCCTGGATCTCAGAGGAAGGACCCCCTAGGCCGAGGCTCTGGGTAGAAAGGTGAGGTGGGAATCAAGAAGGAGAGAGGAGAGGTGGCTGGGGTGGCTCAGCTTAAGTGTTAGACTTCGGCCCAGGTCATGATTTCATGGTTCACGAGTTCGAGCCCTGCATCGGGCTCTCTGCTGTCGTCAGCACAGAGACGGCTTTGGATCCTCTGTCCCCCCCACCCCTGCCTGTCTTCCACCAGTGCTCTCTCAAAATAAATAAATTATTAAAAAAATTTTTAATAAAAAAAGAAGGAGGGAGGATATTTTGAAAGAGCCTGGCTGAAATTCAGGTACCCCGTATCCCCAGCAGTTCCTGGCATACTGAGTGCCCGGTCACAGGTGATGTCAATGGGAGAAAGCTGTCGATCTCAATGGACAGTCTCATAGGTCTAAGGTAGGGCAGGTGAAGGAAAGGGGCATTGGTCGAGCTGGATCCGAATGCAGAGCGAACCCTATTGCAGTCCAAGAAAAAGTCAAGGTCCTGTTTAAAAGAGATGCTTAAATAGTCAATAATATTGTAATGACGTTTGGTGACAAAACACTTAGGTGGAGAATTGTCAAATATCTGGAAACGAATGCAACATTGTGTTCCAACTATACCTCAGTAATAGCCACAATAATGAACATGATAAAACAGATGCTTCAAATACTGTTAGTTGAGAATACATGAAAAGTGATCGACTTACTTGGGTCAATTGTTCATAATCATAAATCATTCTCCCGTCCTCCCCTCAGCGCCTCACCCACCTGTACACTTCACTGGGTTTATTCCTCACTCTGCACCCACAGTTTCATTTTCTTCCTCAGGCCGATTTCTTTAATTATTCTACTCCCTACCAGGAGGACAGAGAATCTTGACACTGTTAAATACTTTACCACAGCGGAATTATTTTTTGGCTTGCAGTGTGCGAGTTGTTAAGTGAGAAAATACAGGATATACATCTCTAGTGCTAGGATTACTTCTGATTTTTTAAATCTTGGGGGAGGGGAAGCGGAGAGGAGGGATGGTTGCACAATGGATGTTACCAAGGAGCTTCCCAAAGAGGAACCGCAAACCTGCAGTGAATGGTTCTAAAGCAGTCGTTTGGTTCCCTCTAGTGGGCCTTGGCAGAATTACCTATCGGCGCAACTGTAGTGGGTCCTGCATAAACGCACACTTGGTGTGGAAATGGAAAGATACAAGGACTCAAGTCTGTTAACCGAAACTCTTGGCTTTGTGCTACGAGCGTCGGAATTGGCTAAAAGGGCTTTAGGTCAATCTAGGCAGACATGGAGATGAAGTGAAGAGATAAAATTGATGGAACTCTATTCCATGCAAAAGGATATGGCATGGGATATGTCTCCCCCTCCCCCCACTCCTAGTGCCTTAGTCTACAGCAAAACAAAACAAAACAAAACAAAACCTAAGTTACATATCTCATGTCTTGCTTACTCCCTCCAAAAAACCCCCCCCAAAAACCAAAAAAAAAACCCAACCCCAAACTCCTCTAAACTTGTAAAGGTAACTGACGCCCTCTATTGGCACTGATAAGTCCCACACGGGAGATTTTTTTCCCTCCTTCATTTGGAATTCTCACAGTGTCTATACTTACACTAGACTATGTTTCCAAGCCTTTAAGAGTTAGAAGATGTGCTTGCTTCGGCAGCACATATACTAAAAAAAAGTTAGAAGACCCTGCCTCCCCAATATTAGTTACACATTTATAATTGTTAGTAAAAGGATACTTAAATGTATGTGTGAAAGTGTACACATACACTTTCTTTTTTTTTTTAATGTTTTATTTATTTCTGAGAGAGAGAGAGAGAGAGAGAGAGAGAGAGAGACAGCATGAGCAGGGGAGGATCAGAGAGAGACACAGAATCTGAAGCAGGCTCCAGGCTCTGAGCTGTCAGCACAGAGCCCAACGCAGGGCTTGAACCCACGAACTGTGCCGTGAGATCATGACCTGAGCTGAAGTCGGAGGCTTAATCGACTGAGCCACCCAGGGGCCCCGACACTTCCTAAACCACGTACAATTTCTAAATTACAGCTGGTCAGGGGGATAAGGATCACAGAGGATTCTCTGCCCCGACAGTGGAAGCAGAGAGAGGAGGGGCTTCCCAGCTCAGCTCTGCCCAGACTTGGGGCGCCACGGCTCTCTGGGGCCCAGAGGACCCACCCCCGCAGCCCAGAAATAGGTCCAGTAAGATTCCAGCACCTACTGCGAGTTTCCTTCCACCTATGGATGGGGTCAGCTGGACCCCTTCCTCAGCCCCCAGGACTCCGTCTTGCCCCCATTGATCTGCCTGCTTTTTTACGATGCTGTATTATTAGATGGGACCACTGTGTCTCGAGCTCATCATGATGGCAGAGTCATGGGACACTGGGGAAGGGACATCCGGTTTGGGATGCTGTGCACAGACCTTGGCTCTGTCTACAGACTGAGGGCGTGTCGGCGGCTAGTTTCTCCCAAGCTCTCATCTTGTGTCCTCAGCCGCAGGCCAATCTCCTCTAACCTGGCTGCGGGTGGAGGAGCGCTCCCATCAACTCAAGGTGACCGTGTGGTGTGCCTCCTCTTCCAGCGGGTGCTTAGCTGTGACAGTGGGTGTCATCCACAGCACCGTACCACCATCTCATTGGGGCGCCTGCCTGGCTCAGTCAGTAGAGCATGTGACTCTTGATCTCTGGGTCATGAGTTTGAGCCCCACGCTGGGTGGAGAGCTTGCCTAAAAAAGTAAAAACTAAATGTATGTGAGTTGCCCTACTCAGGTCGCAAGCAGCCAAACCAGGCTTCTTGGCCATTCCATCTCCTCGCTCCTTTCTGGTTCCATCCAGCCCAGCCTAGCAGATGGATAATTCTCATCTGGCCTTCTTAGGATTCATTCCAGTTTGGGGCTGTTGCGAACAAAGCATTGCCCTGATCTTCCTTGAATATGTCTTCTGGTGCAAATAAAGATAAATTTCACTCCTGCATATTCATCCAGGAGTGAAACTGGTAGGTCATAGGATGTGGGTATGTTCGTCTTTAGTGGATATTTCTTGTTCTGGCCATCGAGTTAAACCAACGATGTTAAGCCAGCTTTCATGGTTTCGAAAATCACTATTTAAAGTTTATTTATTTTGAGAGAGCTAGAGACAGCGCAAGTAGGGAAGGGGCAGAGAGAGACAGGGAGAGAGCGAAGATCCTAAGCGGGTTGTGCGCTGTCAGAGCTGAGTCCAACATGGGACTTAAACTCACAAAACCGCGGTATCCCATGACCTGAGCTGAAACCAAGAGTCAGACGCTTAATGGACTGAGTCACACAGGTGCCCCCCCAGAACTACCATTTTATCGTTTCTATGTTGTGGGCCATGAGTTCAGGCAGGCTTGAAGGGGCAGGTCTCTCCACGTGACGTTGACTAAGGTCATTTAGGTGCAACCACCTGGGACTGTAAAGATCGTCAATGGGGCCTCTCCTGCAGCCTCGATGGGGAAGACATCTTCTGTGGCAGCTGGCTTCCCCCAGAAGGCGGGAAGGACCAAGGCAGACATCTCCTGGCCGAGCCTTGTAAGTTATATAGCATCACCTCTGCCACATGCCACATGAAGGTCACACGCATCGCTGAGGCTGGCTCAGGTTCATGGACTTGGGAATTTGAATCTTTCTGCATGGAAGAAGGAACAGAGGATTTGTGTCTGTCGTCATTTCCTGCACTGCCCAGTACTTTCCCAGAGCCCTGTTCACATATGTCTGGAAGCTTCCTTCTTCCCCCTCACCAGCTGGAGGGCAGAGTTTCTTTAAAAAAATTTTTTTTTAATGTTCATTTATTTTTTGAGAGACAGAGCATGATAGAGGGAGCGGCAGAGAGAGAGGGAGACACAGAATCTGAAGCAGGTTCCAGGCTCCAAACTGTCAGCACAGAACCCAATGAGGGGCTAGAACTCACAAACCGTGAGATCATGACCTGAGCCGAAGTCGGGTGCTTAGCCGACTGAGCGCCCCAGGCGTCCCAGAGAGAGACGTTTTCAAGTCTTAAAATAGGAGTCCCAGCACTTGTCATAACTGTGACCATGGAGAAGAGCACCGATACTGACAGAGCTGCCTCGTGGTTTAGAGTTTTAGAACTCTGTCCTAAGTATCCTCCCAAAGAGATTTGGGATTGAAAGACTCTCCAGAAATCTCATTGGTCACTTTCCTGCGTTTGGATAATCTTCTCGTTTCTCAAGTGATTTACCCCGAAAGGAAACCTATACTTAGTGCCTTTTGGAAATGTCCCCGTTGTGCGTTTGAGTGACAGAAGTCCAAGAAGGATTCCAGAAGGGAACAGAGGGAGGAAAGGGGTGGATGTGTGAAAACCTTCAGCCGCGGTTCTGAGTGTCCAGGCTGTGGCAGCGTCCCCTGACTGTCACCCCTGCTGTCTGGCCTGGCCCAGGAGAAGCGGCTATGATGTGAGGTGCCCCGGGCTGCTCCAGGCCAGATAACAAATCACGGGAACAGGGACAAGATGCTCGGGGTCACGAAGGGTTGCATGCTGCCTGGGCAACTAGCAGATCCTAGCGGTGCCAACCCCCCACCCCCAGGGCTCTCTGACAGACAGACAGAGCTTTTGATTTATTGTAGTGGCCGTGGGCATCAACCAGGCTCCGCTGTTGCCCAGCAGTGAGCAGAACACGGAGCGTGGAACCAGTGCTCAGCATTCGGGCTTGGCGGCGAGGTGCTGGAAACGTCGGGTTAGTATCACCTTGCCGGCCGGGGACACACCTGCGCCCCCAGAGTGACCGGTGAGCCAGCGGATACTGTAGGGCCGCCCCTTGGGAGAGCCGTCGTGGGACGCCACGGAACGACTATGCAGAAGGACCGACACCTCACAGATTCACGGCATCCCCGCTTTGCTCTCCTGCCACCAATGGGGTCGCGAGAGGGCACACCGGGGGCGCCTCGCGTTTGGTCTCCACAGACCGATCTGACTCCCTGTGCACCCGCGGGCCAGACCCTAACTCCTCTGAGCTTCGCTTTCTCCGTCTGGGCCAATCAGACGTGACTTTTGCGGGTCATGGCAAGAATTTTGGTGCCGATTCTGTTTCCTTCCGATTAGACAGGGTAGCGGGCACATGACGAAGGCTGGGTGTTGTCTTATGCCAGACCGGGCCCCAGCCACCCGCCTCCCAGCAACCTCCGGGCTGGGCACTATCATCATCATGTCCAGTTTTACACACAAGGAAACTGAGGCACAAAGGAGTTAGAGAACTCTCCTAGGGCCACACAGCCAGTACGCGGCAGAATCAGAATTCAGACAGTAGCTGGCCTCAGGGGTGACCTGCAGTGTCCCTGCACCACCGTGAGATCCGAGGTCCTGCTCAGGGCTGTGTGTCTGGCGAGTGGGGGGCCCAGAGGCAAGGCCAGGTTGCGAATGAATCTAAAGCCTGCCTTCATCACTACCCTGCTATAAAAGCCCCCGGGTGCCATTTCTAACGGCAAGCCCTCGGGAAAGGACGTGTAAATGTCCGATGGCGGGCCATTTGCTACAAACACAATGGCATGGCCATTCAAAATACTATGCGTTCGAATTATATGAGAGAGCATTTATTTATGCGAGAAGGTGTTCGAGACCCATTAAGTCCACAGAACAGCGTCTGGCTTAGATTCACAGGCAATCATGGCAAGAAGGGTAATGGACAAGAGTGAGGTACAGTTTCCAGCCCATTCGATTGGGAACCAGGTAAGCGGTCTGACAGTACCGGGTGCTGAGGAGATGCGGAAGTGGGGACCTTTATACACCGCCGGGGCGGGCGTGTATTGGCAAAACTGCTTTGGAAATCAACCCGAATCTTGAAGGATTGATACCGTTCAACCAGCAGTTCTAGCTCTCAATTCCCATCATAAGAAACCCTTGAAGAAGGGCACCCGCTGACTTGTACAGGGGGGTTCCTTGCAGCAGTAGATGTGATAGTAAAATATTGGACACGACCTACATTTTAGCCATAGGGGACATCGGGGGATGAATGAAATGTGATCTGTTCATACACTGGAATGCCACACAGCTGTTGAAGCAAATCTGTTGGTGCTGCATACATCAACACGGAGATAGATCTAAAGACTGGAGAGTGGAAGCAACAGATTTCAGATCAATCTGTAGAGATATTACCTTTTATTCAAATATTGGAAACATATGCTAGACACACACACAGCTACACACATTATTATCAGACGTTCACATTCATCAATCCTTCTGGTGAACAGTGCAGGTAGGTTTGCTAGATCCTCTATACATTCTGTATTAATCTTTTTTCAATGGTCCCCAATGGTCCCCCATTTTTTAAAAAAATAAAAAGTACATATTTTCCTGGGAGAAAAATGATCTCAAAACATTCATCGTGGTTGTCTCTTGGCACTGGGTTATGATGATTTAGATTTTCTTCTTTTGGCATATCTGTATTTTCTAAATTTTCCAAACTGAATGTTTATTACTCTCCTATAAGGGGAAAAAGTGATTTGCATGTATGTATATTCTGGAATCTAGAACCAATGCGAGAAAGGAATTTAGAGCTCGGAGTGAGGGGTTTTCACCCCTGCCTGCATGATGGCCAGTGTTTCCTCCCAGGACTCAGGTGTTAGCTGTTGGGGAAAAATAGGATCATGACCAACTGTCCCCCTTCCTCTTCAAAAAGAATTTGAGGTCAGTATTAACCTTTATAAAACACAAGGGCAGGGACTAGTAGCTGATCACTTTATGCAGTTAAGAGAAAAACAACTTCTGACTTCATTTCCAGCTCAGAGCAGATGTCTAAAAGAGCTTGGTTTTATGTAAAAGATGTAAAAGTTGGTTCAAAAATATAAATACCTTGGGATGCCTGGGTGGGGCTCAGTCGGTTAAGCATTGGGTTCTTGGTTTCAGATCAGGTCTTGATCTCACAGTTTGGGAGTTCGAGCCTCGCCTTGGGCTCTGTGTTGACAGTGCAGAGGCTGCTTGGGATCCTCTCTCTCCTCCTCTCCCTGTCCCTCCCCAGCTTGTACTGTAGCACTCTCTCTCTCTCTCCCAAAGTAAATAATAAATTTAATATATATATGTACATGTTGAAATGATTTTATTTAAGATGTGTTTATTTAATAGGAAGAAGAATTCGGATTGATTGCTTCTTCAACTAGAGCATCCAAATACATGGTCCTCCAAACTAGAACATTTGGGGGCGCCTGGTGGCTCACTCAGCTAAGCGTTTGACATCAGTTCAGGTCAGGGTCTCAGGGTTCTTGAGTTCGAGCCCCATGAACTCTGGAGCCTGCTTCGGATTCTGTGTCTCCCTCTCTCCCTGCCCCTTCCCCGCTCATGTTGTCTCTGTCTCTCTCAAAAAGAAATAAACCTAAAAAAAAAAAAAAGAAAAAAAAACCTTGGACATTCTTGGAAGGGATAGGGGACAGAGCAGGACAAGCCAGGCACAGGGTCGACATCGACATAAGGTGGACCCAGGGGGATGACCTAAGGTTACCCGAACTCTACATGGAAAACACTTTCTGCAGCCCTTGACTCAGACTACCAGTCAGTCATCCAATGGAGTATTTAGTGAGCACCTACTGTGAACCGGGTACTACGGGGGTCCCGGAAAAACAGCAGCAATGTGACAGACGCGGGGAGGCCCCCTCTGAGCCTATCACCTCCACCAAGGGGACCAGTCTTGCCTCTGGAGAATTTTCTAGGGCCTGCTGCTCCAAGGCAGGGCAACGTCAGACCCCAGCTTTCTAAGTCACCCATCAGACTTGCCATTTAAACATGCATCCGGTTCCTCCAGGAAAGGCGTGGGGGGACTGTGGCTTAGTGGCAGCTGGGAGACCACAGCCAGACGCCTGCAGCCCATCGGCAAGAGAGGAGGAACGTTAAATAAGTAGTGACATAATTTATGAAGCGCAGGTGCAGTAAGAAACATGACTGAGTCCAGGCTGCGCGAGGGGAGGACCTGACCGGGACCAGGAGCTCACAGGCTTCTCCCAGGGAGGGACAGGAAGCCGAGACCTAGGAGTCAGTCTGCTGGCGGGGAAGGTGGGGGCCTCCTGAGAAAGGACGCCGGAGAAAGAGCACAGCGCTCAGGGATCCAGAGGCTACCAGGTCTGGAGCCCAAAGAAGGGACATTCACACGCTTGGGTTCCTTCCTTCTTTTCCAGCATTTGGCAGAGCAATAAAAGGCTTTGTGGAATTTTCGAGTAAAGCAGTCGACAGGTTGAGCAGCAGGGACCACGTTGCTCTGGCCCCACGAGGCCAGGGTCCCTCTGCTTGGGCGGCTGCTGGGTCCACACCCGCCGCGGGCCACAGCTGTGTTCTCCCAGGGCCCCTCTGCCCGTTTGATGGCCCGACTCCTCTGACAGCTTCCTGTGTCAGGGTTTTGTCTTTCAAGGGGCCTAGAAATTCTGCGTCCAAGAGCCATCACAGCGATGGGGCCCAGCTTGGCTGCCCCCTGGGGCGGGGCCCATCTGGCACAGGTGAGAACTGGCTTCCTGCCCCTCCGGGGTCAGCTCTGCCATTTCTCCAGGGCTTTTCTGCCAGGATGTTCACTGCAAGATCGATATGGGATGTTAGATCCATGGCACACAGCTTGATGACGACACAGGGTCCAAGTAACCTGTAAAGTAGTGCCCCAGATACCGATTTTGGTATTAGAAAGATCTGGGTTTGAATCCCAACGTGGCCGCTTTACCTCCTTGCCTGTGAAACAGGGATCCCAATACCTATCTCACTGGGTTGCTGTAGGCATTAAATGAGATGATACATATCAAATGTTCAGCATAATGCCCGCCGGGTGGTGTACTCTCAGAAACCATCTGAGCAAGGGAGGGAATTATTTTTCCTCCCTTAGTATGCTCAAGAAAGCTGTCCTGGAGCTCAGCGGCTCTGGAGACTGGACCCAGGACCTGGGAACTAGGAAGAGTCAGCTGTTAGAGCTTCATCGGTTTCATGGGCGCCTGGGCAGCTCAGGTGGTTAAGCATCTGACTTTGGCTCAGGTCATGATCTCACAGTTCTTGAGCCCGAGCCAGGCTTCGGGTGAGCCCTGGTTCTTTTTCTCTCTCTTTCTCTCCCTCTCTCTTTGCCCCTTGCTCACTTCTGCTCTCCCTCAAACAAACAAACAAACAAACAAACAAACAAAAGCCACTCAAAAATAAAATAAACAAACAAAAAAACCAACTTCATCAGTTTCAGTCTGGAATTCTGAATTCTGGAGTAAGATTACTTCAAATGTCTCCTTGCTTCTCTTTTTTTGATGATTACCCAGATCTATTATTTTATTAGGGATTGCAAAATGGTGGTCCTGAATGATTTATCTGTTTATTACCTGGATTACTTCTACAGAGAGAAACCTCTCCGAAATCAAGGATTTGATGGTCCCGAAGCAAAGTCCCTATAGGTAAAGCAGGATGACTGCTTGAGTCCTTCCTTTTATTTGCATGTGGGCTGCTACAACAGAAAACAGTAGACTGGAGGTTTGTGAACAACAGAAATTTATTTCTCATGGCGCCAGAGACAGGGAATTCTAAGATCAAGGCGCTGGCAGATCTGACATCTGTGAAGGCCCATTCCTGGGCCGCAGATGGCCATCTTGTTATGTTCTCATGTAGCAGAGACAGGAAGGGAGCCCCCTGGAGTGTCTTAGAAGGGCACCCGTCCCATTACTGACCTAATAACTCCAGCCCTGTGACATGATTACTGCCCAAGGCCCCACTTCCAAATGCCATCACAGTGGCCACTAGGTTTCAACATATGAATGGTGGTGGGGGGAGGGGAGTATAGACATTTGGTCTATAGCAGGTGCTTTTCAAAATAGTTACCTAATGTCCTCAGAAGGGGACCAATGGATGTCTTATTTGGATCAATAGGATCTCGCGATGTGAACAGACTTGCAGTGTTGTACTGTCATGCACACACTGATCTTACTGTTCCTCAAACTGTCCCATCTTTAGACTGTGTGGGCCTCTCGGTTTGGACCTTGAGTGCTCTGACATGATCATGTTCAGGTGCTGGACAGCCTCCTTGCCGTGTGGCTCCGACAAGATATTCCAGATTCATCCTCTACTTTTCCTGGCCCAGCTCTCAGTCATCTGTTTCTTCAAATGGGAAATACTGAGAGACCACAATACTGCTGACTGCCACTACAATGCTCCTTGTTTTTATTTATTTTTAATTTTTTGTAAACATTTATTTATTCTTAAGAGAGAGAGAGAGAGTGCGAGAGGGGGAGGGTGGAGAGAGAGAGGGAGACACAGACCTGAAGCAGGCTCCAGGCTTTGAGCTGTCAGCACAGAACCCAACGCGGGGCTCAAATCCACAAACCGTGAGACCCTGACCTGAGTCGAAGTTGGACACTTAACCAACTGAGCCACCCAGGCGCCCCAAATTACCATGTTTTAAAGTCATTTAAGACTGTGCCTCTCTGTGGTTGTGCTACTAACATGATACATACAGTTAGGTCCATTGTTTCACTTTGGTCTCGATTGGGAATTGCTTTTTTAAATTTAATTTTGTTTGAGAATTATAGAAAGTATTTTCAGGGTTTCTAATGCAAATCTACAAAGGAATTTATTTGGAGAAGTCTCCCTCTTTATGAGATCAATAGTAGGACACTACCCACATTTTCCTCCACTGTGCTTTTTTTCACTTAACAATAATATATCCTGAAGCTCACTCCATAATAGCATATAGAGTGAGCTTTCATTTCTTTTTATAATTGGACAATTCTCCATTGTGTACCCGAGTACAGTTTATTCAATCATCATCCTATTGAAGAACGTTCGAATTATTTCCAGTCTCCCTTTTACTAACAGTGCTGCACAGTCTCTTTATTATTTCCCCCAATGTACCTTTGGGATGAATTCCTAAGAGTGAAATTGCTGGGTCAGATGTTAAGCGTAGGTCTTCTGGCAGATATTGTCAAATTGCCCTTAAATTGGTTGCCCCATTTTGTATTGTGAGACCTGCTTCTTCATCATCTCACCAACAGAGCAGGCTATTGAATGTTTGGAATTTGCCAATTTCATCAGTGAGGAATAGCTTAGTAAAGTTTTAATTGGATGAATTTTTAAAATGTTTTTAATGTTTACTTATATCTGAAGGAGACAGATACAGAACCTGAGTGGGGAGGGGCAGAGAGAGAGGGAGACACAGAATCCGAAGCAGGCTCCAGGCTCTGAGCTGTCAGCACAGAGCCCGACATGAGGCTCAAACTCAAACCATGAGATCCTGACCTGAACTGAAGGTGGATACCCAACCGACTGAGCCACCCAGGCACCCCGATTTGGATTAATTTAGCATTACAATCATTACTGGCAATCTAGGGTACCTACAGGCTTCCCCAACCTGGAGCTACAACTCGAAGTCCCATTCATTTTTAAAGCTCAGACTACACTACTTTGAGCTTCCCCGAACATACTTTAAACCTTTTCTTAATTATTATTTTTAATGTTTATTTTATTTTTGAGGGATGGAGAGAGGCAGAGAGAGAGAGGGAAACACAGGATCTGAAGCAGGCTCCAGGCTCTGAGCTGTCAGCCAGTCTTACGTGGGACCCAAACTCATGAACTCACAGACTGCGAGGTCATGACCTAAGCCAAAGTGGGTGCTCAACCGACTGAGCCACCTAGGCGTCCCCTTCTTTAAAAGGGACATAGCTATCTTATGTCTCCTGGTTATTTGGGGGAGCCTCCCAAGGGGACCTCAAAGGCAGCACCAACCACTCTATTAGCTGCGGTCACCGCAGCTGGCCACTGTCCCCCCCTCCCCCCAGCCCTGCTGTGCAGCTCTTAATGGTGCAGTGTCCCCGGCGGCAGGCACGAAGCATCATGACCGCTGGGTAGATGATGGATGCTATATAACATCAAGGCTGACCACACCTCAGCCACTGTCCTTGGAGGTAGCAGAACAGGGCTAGGGTACCTAAGGAGGCCAGAAGAATGGCTGCGCCCAACACTTTGCTAAGTCACCTCCCTCCCTCTGCCCCGAATCTTGTGTCATTCTCCTCTAGGATCTCCTGAAGGGCTCGGTGGTCTTCTGATCCTTGTCTAGAATCTTAGAGGGATGTTCATGAAAAGGGTTCCTTCCTTGGATGGTTGAAACCCCCTCCCAGGGGCCAGAAGGAGAACTGAGGCCTCCCTCTGCGTTGATGAATGCAGGCAGATAGAGGACCTCAGGCTGGGCGCCATCAGCCTCTGCTTAGCCGCAGGCGTCCCTTCCCGGGGGCATAACTTCCCATCTCACCAGCACACAGGCAGAGCGCACAATTAGCAGACTCTTACCACAGTAAGGTAGGGGTTCCTCGTTGAAAATTAACTTGTATCTGCTTAAAGAGCAACATAAGTGAGAAAGTGGACAAAATTACTTGAAGATACATTTAAATACAAATAATCCTGGAGCGTAAATGCACTAACAAGAAAATACTAGTGATAGGAACCAAAGGAGAACTTTTATTTTAATGTTTCTTTCTTCATTTTGAGAGAGACAGCACATGCGTGTGCATGCAAGCAGGGGAGGGGCAGAGAGAGAGGGAAAGAGAGGGAGAGAAAGAATCCCAATCTGCCAGTGCAAAGCCCAAAGCGGGACTCAAACTCATGAACCGTGAGATCATGACCTGAGCCGAGATCAAGAGTCAGATGCTTAACCCACTGAGCCACCCAGGTGCCTCAAAAAGGAAATTTTAAATTCACAGAAAGCATTGTTGAGCAAGTGGAGTTAAGCATACTGATTGAAATGAATTGGGAAAAAATGCCCTACTTTGGAAACAATTTCCTTAAAAAGTACATAAATTCATAACATAGTCCTAGGATGCACACATATTACAATTCTCATGCAAGGACTCCTATATTTAAAAAAAAAATCATAGTCAGTGGAAAAAATGCTGAAAGGCTCATAAAAGGTTGAATTTTTTTTTTTTAATTATTTACTGCTTTCTGTTTTACTATTGCTTTCATCGTTTGGTTATTCTGCATTATATGCTATCAATGAGCCCAGAGATTTTTGTTAAGTGCACACTGATCAGTGGTGGTTGGGGCAGGGAGGGGGGTGTCCCTGGGCTCCAGGGGGGCTTGCTGTCCATGGCAAAGCACTGTGATGCTTAGCTCAGGTGTTCGGGGAGTGTTGCTGAGATTTTGTAGAAGGTTATGCGGTGACCATATCTCCATGTGTCTCGGCAACAGCGGACCCTCAGGCGGTACCTCCCGGCCCTGCCCACCTAGGGATGACCCCAGGGTCTCTGACCTCAGGGAGGAGCCCCAGGGAGCAGCTCTGTCCCTGTAGTCATTGTTCTGATTTTGGAATGACAGCTTAGCCCAGGATCCGGGGGTGATGAAGGTCTCAGACAAGGTGGCCATGTCTCACCCAAGTGGCTCACAGGGATCTTCCCTTCCCTTCCTGGCACGCAGGGCCCAGGTGCGGGGCTAGGTTCCTCCCCGGGCATTATTTCTTCTCTGCTGTACCTTGGCTTGCTGACTCTGCAGCGTCAGTCCCTTGTCCAGGCCACCCTGTCCCTGCCATTTTCATTCCCTGTTCTTCTGCCCGTTGGGGTACCTGCAGGGACCAGGGTGAGGCAAGAGAGACCCTCAGGCTGCAAAACCCCGGAATCCGCCGCCCCTAGAGTCTGAGGCGAGCGCCTCCTGACCAGTGAGCCACCCTTCCCGCCTCATACAAGTCCTGGCCTGGCCGCCTGTGTCTGGCCTCCAGGAAGGTTCTGGAGGGGGAAGGAGGTGCCAAGGGTGGCTATGCACTTAATGGAGCACAGCTTCTGGAGCTCTCAGATTCCTGGGCCTGACGGTGGCCTTGAAAACTCAAAGTCTATTCCTCTGCCCGAAAACAGGCAAAGCTAACATCTTGCTTTTCCAGGAGAGAGACTCCCGAATCCAATTTCCGCCCACAAAAACCACCCAGGGGAGACAGTGGGCTGAGGTCCAGGAGCCCTGGGTGCCACGGCCGTGTCACCAGCTAGTTCAGTGTCTCTGGGGTTCAGTTTGTTTACCTGTGAAATCCACAGAGGGTGGACCCAGGGACTTTTCATTCTCTTCTCTCTGTGGCATTTTATGGTGCTGGGAGTCTGTGGCTCTGGGAATAACCCTGGCAGGGGGGTATCTTTAGGGAAAGTGCAGGCTGTGCTGTGGTCTGGGCAGCTGGGGGGTGGGGAGCAGCTGACGGGGGTTGGGGGTGCAGAGAGCACAGGTGCACCCGCCCCAGCCAGGCACTTTTATAGTCCCGAGGGGTGGAGATTTGCGGGGAGTACTGGTGAGCCCTGGAAGCGTTCTCTGGAAAAGGCATCGAGTTCAGTTCCAAAGTCAATGATGCACAAATAGCTTCTCGAACACCCAGAGCTGCCTCACAACACTTCACGATGCCTCTGGTGATGCCGACAGCTCAGAATTGGGGCAGACAGTGCTCCTGAGCGAGGCTGTGCCTGAGACTGAAATCAGTCACGCAGCCGTGTTGATGCCGAAGTGTAGAAAATAGATTATTTTAATTGCTAATTGTTCTCGAGACCCCTACCAAGGTGTGTGTGTGTGTGTGTGTGTGTGTGTGTGTGTGTGTGTGTGTGTGTATTAATGTGGCCTCAATGTCCTCCTCAACAGGCAAGGCAAAGGAATTACAGTTTATTCAGAGGCTGACAGGTTGCTGATTGAAATATAAAGAAGACTAATCAAGGTTGTTGTTTTTTCTTTTTTCACATGGCTTTTAACGTTTACAAGGAAAATGATTTCGAGAAGTGTGCACTGGAAAGAAACGGCTGTAAACAGCTACCAATCAGCCGAATACTCCTATTCCGGAGAATGTTCCCTCCACCCTCATCTCTTACCACCCTCTCCCTGATGATCGGCATCTAAATGTAACAGGAATTACTCTTTTGTTCATAACTCTCAGGAAGGAGGATAAAGAGGCTGAAGGGCATCCTGATGGAACACTCCAGGCCCTTGTCTTGAATAACTTGGCAGACACAAACTTCCCTCCATTACAGACAGGGAGGCAGCCTCGTCGATGCCTTCTGTCCAGAGGAAAGGAGCAGAAGCTTCTCAGCCAGCCACGAAGGCCACCCCCCCAACCCTGCTCCCCAGAGCTAGACTCGGGGGACCCTCAGTTGGTGTGTTCTAAGATGGGAGAAAGGCCAGAGAGTATTGAGGAGAGGAAATTGGGCAGATGTGGAGAGCGAGCCTGCGACAACCCATTCTTTGAAGAATTCCTCACTTGCTGGCGTCTTGAGAAAATGGCCTTTTCCTGGAGGCCTCAGTCCCCAGGGGCCTCTCTCAGGCCACCTCATGCTGCCAGTGGGTCAGTAGACCTGGGACTCTCAAGGTCACTGGCAATGTGATATGTTCAAATCACCCTTGCATCAGGGGCATGGATAATGCGGTTTACAGCCTACGCCGGGGCAGGATCAAATCATGACAGATAATCTTTGAGAAATATCTTTGGGCTATTCCTGAGGAGGGACTTGCTTTCTTTTTTTAACCCAAGTACAGTTAATATACAAGCTGTATGCACTGCAGGTGTACAAAATGATGATTAACAAATCTGTGAGGAACAGACCTCTGATACCCCTCAGACCAGTGGTGTGTCCAGTTTTTAAGCTAAGCCTAATGGCACGACTCAGGACACGGTGTCTGCGCTGGTGGCCACGTGACATGTGTCTGCTCCATCCTTTTATAAGTCCAATTACAGTCAACCCAACCCCTGGGATCCTTTGAGTCGCCCGGAGGAAGACGTGCTTCCGAGGAATGCCCACCAACCAAGGAGACAATCAGAGAAGAGCAGGAAGGAGCTCTCCTTACAAAAGCAGCCCTGTTTCCTTGGCTTCCCTGCAGTTTCTAATTCATATTATTATTCTAATTTTTATTCTATGATTCTAATTATTATTACATCCCTCCCCAAATGTTGGCATCCCCACTATATCTCCATTTGACTTACTATATTGGTAAAAACCAGACAGGTCACTGTATAGAATTCTCTTCCTCATTGACTCCTCTTCGGCCACACTGGTTCCCCTGGGGCTGTTCATGAAGAACGCGCCCTCCACACACGCTTTGCAGTGTGGTTCTCTCTGACTGAATGCTCTTCCCTCATCTGCAAGTCTCAGTGAGGCATTCGCCTGATTACCCAATCTAAAATTATAACCTACCCAACACGTCCCATCGGCCTCCATGCTTGACTTTTCTCCACAGCTCTTAGCGCTGTCTAAAATCTTATTATACGTAGTGATTTATCTTACTGTGTATCTCCTCTATTACAGTGGAAGCTCCAAATGCGGACAAGAGCTCAGAGATTTCATCTGTGTTGTTGACTGCTGTGTCTCCGGTGAACTAGAAAAGAGCCCAGCGAATAGCAAGTGGTCCTTAAATATTTGTTGATAAATACTTGAATGGATGAGTGATGTTGGCTGAACCACGCCCCACACACAGGCAGCCCAGCCTTCTCTAAATGCGCAGGGCCCTCACTTCCTGTTAGAGTCCCGCCCCCACCACTCCCACCAGGTCATGAAGATTTCTCTTAACGTCTTGTAGGACTAGCAATGTAATTCGAAACATGTGTATGTTTCATGCGGGTTCTGTTTTGTCTTGAACTGGAGGGACCTTCGAAGAATCTAATTTTTTCATACTGATAAAAGCGAAAGCTAAATTTTATTCTTTTGATATCATTTTAATGAATTTATGGGGCACCTGGGTGGTTCAGTCAGTTAAGCATCTGACTTCAGCTCAGGACATGATATGCCAGTTTGTGAGTTCAAGTCCCGCACGGGGCTCTGTGCTGACAGCTCAGAGCCTAGAGACTGCTTCCGAGTCTGTGTCTCCCTCTCTCTCTGCCCCTCCCCTGCTAATGCCTCTCTCTCTCTCTCAAAAATAAAATAAAATAAAATAAAATGAATGAATTTATTGCTAAATTCATTGTTAGTAATTTACTTAATGTTCTCACATATATTTTCCTGAGTAAAATTGGTTTATAGATCTCTTTTATGTTATCCTCTACCTTTGACAGGATTTAATGTCACTATTGTGTTATTTTTGCAAATGTTAAATCTACTATGGATATGGCATAGGAATTATTGGAGGTTTGAAGGAATTCGTTCATGAAACTCTCCAGGTCCAGAGTTATTTTTGAGAGGCAACAATAAATAATTTCTAACATGTTCTCTGTGCATATTAGTCTATTCAGATATTAAGATCTTCCTGGGGTGCCTGGCTGGCTCAGTCTGTAGAGCATGCAACTCTTGGTCTCAGAGTTTAAGTTCAAGCCCTATGTTGGGTGTGGAGATTACTTACTAATAAAATCTTTTTTTTCCAAAAAAAATCTTACAACAATTTTCATAATTTAATGTTTTCCATAAAAATCATATATTTGAATGGAAAGGCAGCCTACTGGGTGGGAGAAGATATTTTGTAAATCATATATCCAAGAAGGAGTTAATATCCAGAATATACAAAGAACGCATACAACTCGGCACTAAAAAGTAAGTAATCCAATTAAAAACATGCAGAGGTTTAGACATTTTTCCAAAGGAAACACACAGATGGCCATCAGACACATGAAAAGACCCTCAACATCACTAATCATCAGGGAAATACAAGTCAAAAGCACAATGAGGTATCACCTCACACCAGACAGAACGGCTGGTGTCAAAAAGACAGGTGTTGGCAAGGATGTGAGGAAGGAACCCTTGTGCACTGCTGGTAGGAATGTAAATTGGTGCAGCTAGTGAAAATAGTATGGAAGTTCCTCAAATATTAAAAAGAGAAATGTCATACAATACAGTAATTCCACTTCTCGGTATTTACCCAAAGGAAATGAAAACATAATTTAAAAAGATACAAACCCCCATATGTTTATTGGAGGATTATTTACAAGAGCGAAGATATGCAAACAACCCAAGTGTCCACTGACAGACAAATGAATAAAGGTGTGGTGTGTACACCCACCCACACACCCATACACCACAGTGGAATATTACTGAGCCATAAAAAAAAGAACAGCATCTTGCCATTCCCAACAACATGTCTGAAACTAGAGGGTATTATGCTAAATGAAATTGTCAGACAAACACAAATACCATATGATTTCACTTACCTGTGGAAGCTAAAAAACAAATGAATAAACAAGCAGAAAATAGAAATACACTCATCAAAATAGAGAACAAACTGGTGGTTGCCAGAGCAGAGGGGGGTGTGAGGATGGGTGAGAGAGGTGAAGGAGATTAAGAGCTGGACACTGCTGGTAATAAAATTAGGAAATCATAGGGATGAAAAGTACAGCATAGGGAATAGAGTCAATAATATTGTAATTGTTTTGTATCTGTGGCAGATAGTAACTACCCTTAACCTTGGTGAGCATTTTGTAATGTATATAAGTCAAATCACTATGTATATAATATAGTCGACAATGTACTTCAATTAAAAAAACCCTGCACATTTCATCCGTGTTTTTCAGTTGAGCTCTCCTAGCATGTGTTAACAATTTCAAAATCTCCTGTATCTGTTTTTATACCCCACGTTTCATTTCTATCTTAGTTCAGATGAACATTCTGTCTTCTTGATTAAAATGACTGGATGTTTGTTTTATTTTGTTGTTGTTTCTCAGAGATGCATTTCTTTGATGTTCTAATAAATCTCTCTCCTAATTCACTGTCTCCTCTTACTTTGTCATTTCTTCATCCTATTAAGATATAAGATTGCCTTATTCTTTTTCCTAACTTCCTTAAGTGAATCTTTTATTTCATTTGCTTTCTTTTATAAAAAAAGATAAAAGTTTAAGTCTATGGATATTGCATTAACAATATCCTATAAGTTCTGATACGTAGCATTATTTTCTTAAATGTCATCTAATGGAGAATTTGTATCATCCTTGCTCTGGGTTCCTGAGATAGAGCTTTTAAACCCCTGGAAATTCCTGAGGGGCAAGTGCCTCTTCCTTATTCCTGAGGGGCCACTGGACCACACATGGGTTTACGCTAGGGAGATGACATGGATGGGGACCG
The DNA here is from genome assembly GCA_017311185.1 of Proteles cristata cristata. Classification (NCBI taxonomy): domain Eukaryota; kingdom Metazoa; phylum Chordata; class Mammalia; order Carnivora; family Hyaenidae; genus Proteles; species Proteles cristata. The sequence continues at coordinate 1,929,847 of JAESUZ010004136.1, read as the reverse complement.
GTCATGTTGGTGAAACCAATCGTGTGATTAGAGAGTTGCTTGTGGCTTTGAGCCACATGTTAGCAGCCCGACCTCCCCATCTGTGGGGAGGGAGACTGAGTTCAATCAAGTGACCAGTGAGTCAATCAATCGCACTTATGTAATGAAATCTCAGTAAAAGCTGAACATGGAAGCCCTGGTGAGCATCTTGGTTGCTGAGCACATTGATGTGCTGCAGGGAGTGATGCGACCTGATTCCACAAGGAGAGGGCACAGAGTCCTATGCTATGTGTCTCTTCCCTGACTAGTCTTGATTGGTATCCTGTAGAATACGCTGTAGTATAAGTAGAGCATTCTCCTGAGTTCTGTGAGTCATTCTAGTGAATTATTGAAACTGAGGGAGGTCACAGGAGCACCTCTGAATTTGTAGCAGATGGTCAGAATGCAAGAGCCTAAGGACCCGCAAACCCGCTGCTGGCAAAGGACAGGAGAGAGTGGTCTTCTTGGGGACTGTGCCCCATACCTGTGGAGCGGGTTCTAGCTCTGGGTGGTTAGCATCAGAACTGCACTGCAGTCAGTATGTTACTTCACATTTTATTTTTTAACAAAGAATATAATTTAATCATTTGCTCTAATAATTTGATATTCTTTCCATCTTAAGACATAAGTCAAACCAGTCACTTATGAAGTGTTTTGGCCTTTTTTGTTGCTGCTGCTAAGAGAGGGGAATGGAGGTGTAACCAACCCACCAACGCAGAATCCGATGGGCATTTCGTCAGTTAGGACTATACTTAAATAAGTCACTGGTTTCAACTTCTTTCTAAATGTAGTCATTTTTAAAAATCCTGTGTGTATGGGTGCTAATGTGATGGTGAGAGGTAGAAACGAAGTTACCGAATATGAGGTTAAGGTACAAAATTGCTAATACAATAGAAATATTAGTACTCTCTTCTGTGGCCAAAGAAAACTATGTCTGGAAAGTAGGTGAAAGGCAGTATTCTATTAACATTATTCTTCCACATTTATTATTCAGTGCTTTAGTAGGAGAGTGTTTACACAGTTGGTGCTTGGTTGGAATGGCAGAAGCCTCCGGAAAGGTGGGTAGACTAGGGTGCCAAGAACTGCTTCTATTTTTAGGACAGGCCTTTCTTAAATGAAAGTATGGTCAGAGTGAAAACTTAACCGATACCGTGGCAAACACTCCTGAAAATCAGGCATCCCCCCACGGGAAAAGGTGCTACAAAGGTGATCACTGAATGGGCCAAAGGAACCTTTCTGATTAGTCAGTATTTTCTGAATGGCCCTTTTTTCCATGTTCTTACTCTGGAAGACTCTATCTGAGATGTAGGAAAACCCACTACTAGGCATTCCAAAAGGCAAGAACATTTGATTAAAAATCAAAAGAAAAAAACTACACCCACAGGTGATCCAGATAGTAAAGTTGACTAACAAGGGCTTTAAAAACTATGATTAACATGTTCAAGAGCAAAGATGAAAAAAAAAAAAAGCAGGGAAAAAGCACTAGTGAGAGAGAATAACAGAATTTTCCAAAACTGCTGAAAAGTATCAACCAAAGATTCAAAGAACTCTGTAAGCCCCAAGCACAACAAATACAAAGACAACCACATCATAAACTGCTGAAAATCAAATAAAAAGAGAAATTCACAACGATAGCTGTGGGGTGCGGTGGGGGTGGGGGTGGGGGAGGGTAGGCATACTGCTTTCACACGAGCTCCAATAGCATTTATAATTGATTTCTCAGAGCAAACAATGGAAGCCATAAGACAATGGAACGAAACTTTAAAAATGCCAAAATAAAATCTATCCAAATCAGAAGTCTATGCCCAGGGAAAATAATATTTCCAAAACGAAAGGAGATAAAACTCATCAAGGTTTATACATTAAATATGTGCAATTTTTTGGTATATTGACTTTTCCTCAATAAAGCTTTAAACATTTTAAAGGAGAATAAATACATTTCTCGACCAACAGAAAAACTGAGAAGATTCAACACTAGGAATCATGAACTGAAAACAAGTTCTGAGGCACCTGGGTGGCTCAGTTGGTTAAGCGTCTGACTGCGGCTCAGGTCATGATCTGCGGTCTGTGAGTTCGAGCCCCACATCGGGCTCCGTCTGACAGCTAGCTCAGAGCCTGGAGCCTGCTTCGGATTCCGTGTCTCCCTCTCTCTCTGACCCTCCCCTACTTGCACTCTGTCTCTCTCTCTCTCAAAAAATAAACATTAAAAAAAAAAAAAGAGTTCTTCAGGCAGAAGAAAATAATCCCACAGGGAAACGTGATTATTTCGTGAAGAAATAAGGAGGAAATATGTGGGTAAATATAAATAAATATTGGCATATAAAATTAATGACCTGTGGGGCTTAAAATGTGTGTAAAATTAAATTCATAGCAATAGTAACACAAAATATGGAAGGGTGTTTGTGGGGTTAAAGCGATCTGAGGCTAGGATTCTTGGAGAAGTAGCCAAAATAATTGTTATATGGCTGTGACAAGTTAAGGATGCATGTTGTGATTTCCATGGTAACCACTAAAAGAAGAGCTACATGAGGCACTACAAACTAATAAAGAAAAAAAATGGAATCATTAGGTTTTCTTTCTGCCTGTAAAACCTCAAATAACTTAAACACCTTCAATAGCAAAGTATTCAAGACTCTCAATTTGTAAAACAGTTGAATTCTATTAGGGTTGTATAACCAAATGCCTACTCCATTGTGATCTGGCTTTTTTTCTTTTGGTATCTGATCTAGACTTTTTATAAAAGAGCAAATTCATAGGCTTAGACACAAAGTAGACACCAATTTTAGTTAAGTATTTTATTTGAACATGTGAAAGCTTAACTTTGTAGCCACATTTACTCGTTAGTCACTGAAATCTAACAAGCTCCCATTCGCACTTATTTGTGGGTAGAAAGCATGAGACCAGAATGGTCAAGACAGTCTAAAGTTATGAAGAAGATTCATACACCCCACCGATCACTGCGTGGGCCTCCCCAACTCTGCTGTCCCACAACCTCCCGTCCTCGGCACTTGTTTCGACACTGAGATTGTTAATTACTGTAATCCCGCATCTCCTTCCTCTTTTCCCTCCATCCCCACCTGTATATGTCCACCAAGTGCTTCACCGCAGTGGAAAGTTCAGGAGAGTTTTGTAGGAATTTTTTGGCTCGTAGTCCATCAGCTTCTCCATGTTCCCAAAGAGTTATGCCCTCTGGTCCCGGGCAAGCCTACAGAAGTCAATTCGATGGAAATGGCCGCCCCTCTGTCACTGCGTGAAATTCCACCGTCAGAGCTGGAGTCAGGGTTGGGTTGAGCCTAGCGGTTGTGACTTGCCTGGTGCCAGCAGCACACTTAGCCTGGCTTGGGAGAGAATAAACACGACATTCATGTAAGCTGTGGCAACTGAGGGTGTGGATGAAGCAGTGGCGAGGGAAGGGGACCCCGGGAGACAGTCAGGGTTCTGTTGGTTTGAACTTCAGTGCCACAGAGTTGATGCAAAACCTCTGACCACCAGGCACAGGTCCGTCAGGAAACACGTGGCCAAGGTGGGCTTCACACTGCATAGGACAGAGACCTCTGTCATTTCCCCACTGAGACAAAGCTCTTTACGTGAAACCAGACAGGTGAACCCCACATGGCAGCCCCCCACATGGCTTACCCCCACATGGTGTTTGACATCTGTATGAAGGGGGAGGGAAGCCCATCACATCAGAGTTTGATTAAGAAATGAAAGAATACAGGGGTGCGTGGGTGGCTCAGTCAGTTAAGCATCTGATTCTTGACTTTGGCTCAGGGCATGATCTCATGGCTCCCGAGTCTGAGCCTTGTGTCAGGCTCTGAGCTGGCCGCACGGAACCTGCTTGGGATTCCTTCTCTTCCCCTCTCTGCCCCTCCCCTGCTCGCTCGCTCTCAAATTAAATATACTCAAAAAAAAAAAAAAAAAAAGAAAAAAGAAAAAAGAAAAAGAAAAATAAATGAAAGAATCCAGTGCACAGTAGTGGTAAATATCTCTCTACCAGTGAGAATGTGAGCAGGTTATTTAACTTAGGCCTTGATTTACTCATCTATAAAATGGGGACTAATAATTATACCTACTTAATAAAGCTATTGTGATGACTCACGGATACAATGCACACAAAGCATTAACACGGTTTCTAGGTAAGAACGCAATAATGTTGCTGCAGCCAGTGTATTATTCTGGGGTTTTGCTCATGACAAGACCATGCCGTTGATCTGCCTGCCTCCCGTGTTTTAACAAACTACAAAACCGAACACCCAAGAATATATCAATGAGCCTGTTGTCTGGATTTAAGGTACTACCTCCTGCCAGGCTCGCGGAAGGAATAATGCACGATGTCCCCCGCAGCGTCACTCAGCTGGTGACACGCTGCAGAGGGGTCAGGAGGTGGACAGGTGCCAGGGACACCGGGCCTTCCTGTTGTCTGTCCCTTCTTCCCTCCCCCTGACCCGCGTCGGAAGGCCAGAACCAGGGAGGCTGTGGCAGAGAGGGGCTCAGGGAGGGTCCTTGCCCGCGGTGCCCAGAGCGACGGGGGGGATTGACCCGGAGCCGCAAGGGCAGCAACAAACCCAGAGCGGCCCACCTGCTTGCAGGCAACCTCGGTCCGGAAGGGGGGGGGGGAGGGGAGGGGTGTGTGTCCTACCGAGGTGTCCACGCGTCCCAGGATCTCTGCGTCCCTTTCGCCGGAGCCAGGCATTGCATGAGCCTCAGAAAACGAAGGCCGTGGGGGTGCCGGAGCAGTTCTTCTCAGAACTGGGGGTGACACTCGCCGCGCGGCGGCTGCTCGCACTGTCCCGACTCCTTCTCCTGCCCGGACAGGAGGAAGCCCTCCCCCGCCCTCCCTCGTGCCCGCCGCCAGCCAGCTGCGTGGACGCCGGTGCCGCAGGGGCCCTGCCCGCTGCGCGTTCACCACCGGATGCCTGTAAGCACCTCCTGTCCCTGGGATGCCGCCCGCTTCCCTCCCGACGGCCGACAGGGACCGGGAGACACCAGAGGCTTTGCGAACTGTGAGGCCTGGGAGGAAACCCAGATCCCACCCACGGGGTCCAAGTGCAGAAAAGGGGGCGACGGAAAGGAGACGACGGTGGTCAGTGGGGGGCACCACGGTCTGGGCCCCGCAGTGGGGAGACCCGATCAAACACCCGTTTGCAGCAGCGGGACCCTCCCTCCGGTGACCTGGACGCAGGAGCCTCGCTGCCTCTGCCATCTCGTGGCTGTGTGACCCTGGGCAGGTTGCGGAACCTCTCTGGGCCCCCATCCGCAGCTCGGGGACAGTAACACCTCCGTCACAGACAGGTTCTGAGGATTTAAGGAGATACTCTGGGGGGACACAGGGCCAGTGCTCGGGAAGGTTTGCTGTCAACAGTCGCTGCGGTGCAGTGACCCTCCCGGGCGGAGTCCCACGGGGACTAATGACTCCGGGGTGGGAGAAGGTGGGAGGGGCCGACCAGAGGCGAGCAAGGGCAACAAGTAAGCCCATGAGCCCAAGGCCCTAGGTGAGCTCCCTTCAAGGGCGCTAGGAAGCCAGAGTGGAGAATCTGCAATGGCAGGGAGAGGGCTCTCTTTCTAAGGAAAGGGGAGAAGAAATGCACCGTAAACTCTGCAAGCAAGCAAACAAAAGCCAACAACCAAAAAAACTGAGCAGAGCAGGAAAAGTGGCAAATAATCAACCCCCAGGCTGTGAGCACAGAAGGATGCTCAGGACCGCACGAGCCTCAGCAGCAACAGTCCAGGGCAAGGCAGTCACCCTCAAACCCTCTGATCGCAGGACTGAGTTAGAGTAAAATATTACTGAGGCGCTCAGAGGGCTTTTGTCTCCATGAATTATGTCTACCAAGGTTTTACAAATTAGAAGTTATAACTGAGAGTTCTTAAATAATTATACATTATTTTTAGGAATAACAAATTCATTACCTGGTAACATAAATAACCTCTTTCTGACAGCTAATTGTATTTCCCAAAGTGAAACAGACACTGGTGAGAAGAGTTGCACTGCTTTACAAGTCTGCAAATCTCTCTGACATGTAGCTTAAGAAAAGAAAAAGACCGGGGCGCCTGGGTGGCTCAGTCAGTTAAGCCTCTGACTTCGGCTCGGGTCATGATCTCACAGTTTGGGGGTTTGAGCCCCGCGTCGGGCTCTGTGCTGACAGCCAGCTCAGAGCCTGATGCCTATTTCAGATTCTGTGTCTTCCTCTCTCTCTGACCCTCCCCTGCTCACGCTGTCTCTCTCTCTCTCTCAGAAATAAATAAAAAAACATTAAAAAATTTAAAAAGGAAAAAAAAGAAAAGAAAAAGAACACTGACTCTTCACATGTGCTTCTGGATTCACTCTGCTGACTGTTACTCTGACTGAAGTACAGAAAAGGACGTGGACTCAAAAATATACAACAACAAAAGAGAGGGCCCTGTGGGTCCCCTACAATGGCTCCAGAAGCTCCCAGGGTTCTCAGACCAGGCTTTGAGAACTTGAAGGGGTAAGGGCCCTGACTTCTGAAAGGTCTGGGTGAGGGTCCAGCCTCTGTTCTAGCTCTGTGACCTCGGCAAGTTATTTTCAACCTTTTAAAGCTTCAGTGCCCTAACGGATAGAACAGTAATGGCGCTTTCCCCCACAAGGTTGCTGACAAGGTTCCCTGAAATACTTTCCCGACAGGTACTGTGTACTTAGCACAGTGTTGGACAAATGCTACGTGGATCGTTAGCCATTATTTTAAAAAATCATTACTACTACTAACAGATATCCATGAAATTTGAACAGCCATAGACTCATTTTTTTTTTTTTTTTTTTTTGCAATCCTTCCCAAAGGGTTCACAACTATTCATCCCAGCCACTCTGGCCCAGGGAAAAACATTTTAAGTTTCAATCACAGCCTTTCCACTCTTAACATTACATGTAAACCAGTGATCATTAAAGGCATTTTGATGGGGAATTATGAATGTAATACATTTTTAATGAATTAATCTTACTAAAGACTAATAAAAAGTCACTTAAAATGTTTATGGGAAACAGTAAATCTTTATTAATGCAATTAAAAGAATCTGGAGATTTTACCAGGTCATAATGGGAGGTCTATCATATATCATTTCAGAATGGAAACCTAAATATTAAGGTCAATTAGAAACCCCAAAACACAGGGGCTCCTGGGTGGCTCAGTAGGGTGAGCGTCTGACTATAGCTCAGGTCATGATCTCATGGTTCATGGGTTCGAGCCCCACTTTCGGCTCTGTTCTGAGAGTGCCAGAGCCCACTTCAGCCCACTTCAGGTTCTCGGGCTCCCTCTCTGCCCCTCCTCGATTATGTGTGTGTGTGTGTGTGTGTGTGTGTGTGTGTGTGTGTGTGTGTACGTGCTCTCTCTCTCTCTCAAATAATAAATAAACATGGCATTCATTGCTGTAAAATAAATAAATAAGTATTTAAAAATTTTAAATAAAGAAAGAAATTCAGGGGCACCTGAGTGGCTCAGTCAGTTAAGTGTCTGACTTCGGCTCAGGTCACGATCTCACGGTTCGTGGGTTCGAGCCCTGCGTAGGGCTCTGTGCTGACAGCTAGCTCAGAGTTTGGAGCCTGTCTTCAGATTCTGTATCTCCCTTTCTCTCTGACCCTCCCTGCTCACAGTCTCTCTCTCTCAGAAATAAATAAAAACATTTAAAAAAAGAAATTCAAATAAACATTTAAATGATTAGCAGATTATAAGACTCTCCCGTGAAAAACTAAAACCCCTCTGGACCATCTCTTTTCATGTACTCTTAGAGGCGGTTCTTTGGTTTTGGTTTTGTTATGTGTCTGCATGTTTGTTATATGTTTATTTGCTTTGGTTTTTCTTCATTTCTGGAAATTCCACAGCCCTCTAACAGCAGAGGCACCTGGTGATAACTAACAACTCTAAAATCTTAGAAGAATTTCCATTCATTTGGAGGAATGGGAATACACACACACACACACACACACACACACACACACACACACCAGTTTTTACCGGATGGTACTTAGTTACTCATAACATGTAGCACATCCTGATTTTATGTCAAAGGGAAAGTAATATTAGGCTCTCAGTTTCCTTCTGTTCTAAGAAGGATGGAGGAGCCCTGAATATGCGATCCCACAGTAGGTTTTAATAAACACTTCCAGAACCGGTATACAGGGCGAAGGAGAAATGGGGAGCAGAGGAAGCAGAGAAGTGAGGGCAAAGTCACACGATTCCAAGGTTAATGAAGCAACAGTGCGGAGTCTCCAGGTGAGTGATAACATCCTAAGAGTGTTCTTGACCTGGAAGCCTTGGATTAAAGGCCTCCGGTTTGGACAGCAGGCATGTCCCCTGGAGCAGGCGCCATATTGGATCTGCGGGAAGGCAATCCCGCCGGCAGCAGTGAGCCTAGGTGCTAAGAGGCAGTGGCCCCCACACTCACTTGGCTCTTTCTTGGTGGACCAACTTTTTACCTCATTTTGGCCGTGCACAAGCATTTGAAGGGATGTGTATTGTTTTCTCCACTTCCTGCTTGCTATGATTAAGGCTGGAGACTGGAGCAAGGAAGAGAGGGAGGCAAAACAAGAATATATTCCTCAGACCAAGCTTTTGAATGGGAAGCACGCGCAGGAATATAATCTTCATTTATAGGTCCTCATTAATTGGAATGTATTCACAAGAACTTCTCACTCCCAGAGATTTATCTCCACATACAGCCCTAAGAAGGATCTACATCTAGGAAGAGCCATTGCTAACATGTACTGAGCGCCTGCTTGCACATGCTCTGCGCTGGTGCTTTTCCATGCATTACCTCGGACTCACTGAATCCTTGCAACAACTTTATGAAGTAGGTACAGCGATCCTCCTACACATTACAGGTAAGGAAATCGAGGCACAGACCGGGTAAGAGACATGCCACGGTCACACAGCAGTGGAGCAGAACCCTAGCCACTTTAGTAAACTATCTCTCCTCTAAACAAATACCTCTTTAAGAAAAGTATATTCCGGAGCATAAAAGATTCTTATCAACAGATTCTTATTTCTTCCAGTTTTAATTATTCAGCAGCAGCAGCAGCAGGAAAATGGAACAGAAACAAACTCAAAAGTCCCTAAGAAAAGAAAATAGAAACTTTTCAACTAAAACTCAATGATTATAAAAGAAATAAATAAGGTTGGTGAATCGGCAGCTCCGTAAAGTGGCCCTTGGTAAACGGGCTTCTAGAAAATCGGTTGGATCTCCTGTTAGTCTTTGCTGCTTCATGACCTCAGTGACCTGGGGTTGGTCCCTCAGCTTCCTTAATTTGGACTAGCACTTGCTAATACAGCAGCCACTGGCCACATGTGGGCTTTTAGGTGTTAATGAAAATGAAATAAAGTAAAAAATTCATCTTCAACAACACTGAGGGTTCAAGAGCCGCATGTGATGAGTGGTTACCATATTGGATAGGGCGGATATAGAGCATTTCCACGGTCGCAGAAATTTCTCCTGGACAGAGCCTTGTGTTCTGTTCTCAGGTCCATCCTGCTCCAACATTCTGTGATTCCATGCCTGGCTGCTGTGGAGAGGGGGCGCTGGGCCCTGGGTAGGCAAAGGTCTCCATTTCACTAGTGCAGAAACTGGAACCCCAATGAAGTAAAAAAAACGAACGCAAAGTGGGAGAATGCTCTCATAGCGACGACTTCCCATCTTCCGTCTTCACGGTTCAAAGGTGGAAACAGGAAGTCTATCTGGTTACCGTATAGTAACAAGGCAGTCCTTTCCGTCTTCACGTGTACACCTTTTTTCCTGCCTAAAAGCAGGTCGGCCCATCTCAGGGTCCTACCTCTCCTTAACAGAACCAAAGGTCAAGGAATAACGAATGGCTCAGAAATATGTGTCCCACATTTTCCTGTGCTAAAAAAAACCTGCTTCTCGTAGTTTTCCCCAGGCCATCCTGGGCTGACTGCTATCTTAGACGTCCCCTCGCCAGTCACTCGGCATAGTGAATGAATCTGGGCAAAGACCTGCCCTTCCGCAAGCATGAAGGGAAATCGATCCTAATTGCTCCCCATCCTTGCTGGCGGGGTCTGGCTTTCCAAATTCAGCCCACATTAGCAGCCAGCAGCCCAAGAAAGCCCGGTCTGCTCAAAGCCCAAAGGACATAATGAAGCATGGCTTAATGGAAGATTCACAGAGCGGGCTTGATTTATATTTTATTCTAAACCAATTTAGGGTTGATGCAGAAGAAAGGAAAATATCTTTGAAGTTCTGAAAACAGGACTTCAAAGATGTTTTCCTTTCTTCTTCATCGAATCTACTTTTTTTAGACTGTTTCCTGCATGTCTAAACAGAAAAGCCTTTGTTGAGAGATTTCAGATCCTGATTGACTTAAAAGAGGCTTTGAAATCAAGGGACAATTAAATTTACTTTTAGCCATATAGAAGAGGGTATGGTATTCACTACTGTCAAGCACTGCGGGGAATCTATCCTCATAAAATCCCACATTTCCCAAATTAAATTATAAACCCATCTTCCCTGGGAGAGATAGAGTTTTTAATCACATGGCCAAGCAAATACTATTATGGTTTAGAGTTCTTGAGATACTTTCCCGGGAAAATATTCTAATAGTGTTATCTTAAGGTGCCCATGAAGTTTTGTTTGTTTTCTGCTTTTCCGGGATACAGAAAGAAAGAATACGGGCTAAGAAATCTCGTTAACTGCTCTAAATGTTAGAAATAATCAAGACAGGCAAGTATTTGATATAAACAGTCTCCTTACAGCAACGATGCCAAACAAGGAGGGCAGTTAAAGACAACAGGGGTATGTATTTAGCCAGGACTTCAAATGAGACAGGGCTGCATACGACCCGGAGTCAATGCGTCTCCGCCATTGCCTTACCTGAAGAATGGGCTGTCACAGCACACGCAGTGATGCATTCCGGACTCCTCGTGGTTCAGGTAGGTTCCACTGAACGGCTGAAAGCAAATTAGAGGCCTCATGTGTAGGGTTCTCCAAACACCAGCAGGAGACGATATGGCAGATTTAAATCTAAGATTCAGTCCCCTGATAAGGGAATTTTTGTACTAATTTGACAAAGTGCAAATATCACCGGAGAGAAAATTGCAACGTGCCCAGTGAAGCAGCCTGCAGGCTTTATTGTGCCAAATATTCAAATTATGACATGAATAATGCTTTGTATTTATATAGCACCTTTCATCCGAGAACATCAAAGTCCGTGAAAGAGTGAGAGAATGGTCCTCTGGATTGTGTAAGATTTCAGTGCATCTCAAAATAGCTATCACAATAGGAATCCAGTCCGCTGTCTAAAACACTTTGAAATCTCCGATTAAAAGACAGAACATAAGTACATGAAGAGCACAGCTCTGTGAGCTCATGGTTGTGCCTTTCATACGCTTCATGTAGTGTTTAGGATGTTGCATATTAATCAATGGTTAAATAACGAGTTGGATGATCCCATACTGAAGTTACTACCTAGATGAAATGACTTCACTGCTTGTGGCCTATGGAGTCTGCAGGCGTCCAGAGGTCTCCAGAGAAAAACACCAGGGGACTTGAGGCAACGAGTCAGCCAAGTCAGTAGTTTTCAAAATGTTTTGAAAACTGGATCTCATCGTTAGAAAAAGAAACAAAGACCTTTTGCCCGGTCCCTTTTGCTAAAGTAAATTAAAAGAAAAACAAAGCACAAAACAAAGCTCTCGCACAAGCCAATGACAGACCATCCACGACCAGAGCCTGGCAGCGCACACAAGCCCAATTTTACAGGATGGAAGACAAGCCACTGCTTCTCAGAATGGGTCACCGAGTCACAGAACTGATTCAGGAAGTGAGCCGGATTCTTTTGCCCTTTCTAGATTTCCCAGCTCAACAAATTCACAGGCCCAACATTCAAATTCCCTGTGGTAATATTAACAGCACATTTTCAGTGAGCCGCATAATGGACAATTTCAAAATAACCCACTGAGCCTACCATCTGGGCGCACTTGGACATTTTCCCTCTTCAAAGACTCCAAACTTGCTGCAGAAATCTGAACAGTAGTCAGCTGGTCTTTCTGCGGCCCATCCCCCTGGGTGCCTGCTCCCAACCTGGGCACAGATTGGCATTTGCAACGACGTTTCACATCCCTCCGGCCTGGGCTGATGAGACTTGCGTGCCAAAGGTCACCTGGAGCTGATCTAGAAAGCCTACTCACAGGATCAGATAGTTTGATAAAATTCAAAACATAATGGTCATTGCAGGGGACAGGTGGACAGGGGAGGTGACGGGCCACCTGTTATTGCAGTAAAAAAAACAAATAAAATGGAATCCTCAGCTGACACGTTTTGTAAAGTGACATCTATCCAGGCCTCCTAGGCCTGATGTCTCCTTTCTCCTACCTCAATTTTATATGAGCCTTATCATTTACTTTGGGCCAAACTCAGCTTCTATCTCAACTGTGTATTCTAGTATTTACTTGAAAACCTACTATGTCCCCAGTGCTGGCCTGGGGGCTGTTACGGGGACGGGGAGGGGGGGAAGACCAGGAACTGAACCGGCCAGCACCTGCATATGGGACTTCCCTGCCCCCAGAACTGTGAGAATAAAGGCCTGTTGTTTAAGGCCCTGAGTCTGTGGCATTCTGCTACGGTGGCCCCGAAGGTAGTCGGTCTGGACCAATGGGACTTCCTGCCTCGTCCTATCTACACAACATACCTGCTGGGAGCAGATGGCATGCTCAGAAGGGTGATTTGCACAGTTTCACACAGAACCATTTACGAAGGTGGGGACAGGGTCAATGGAGCCCAACAGGGAGCATGAAGCAGCTCCAGGCTGGCGGCTTTGAGGACACACCACCCTACAGGGCCTGTGGGGGAAGGAAAGGGCAGCCCCCAGCTCCCCGACACCTGTGAGGCTGCAGCCGTAGGTGAGGGCGGCCGAGAGGACCTTGGACCCTGATTTCTCTGCCGTGTCCTGTGACCTCGCCGGCATCGTCCCCTGCCGCGCTCAGCCAGCAGCCGGAGCGAAGGGGAGCGTGTAATTCTTGCCGGAGCTCAGAGCAGTGGGAAGCATGTGGACAGCAGTTCTGCAGGGCACACAGAGGGTGACCTGCATAGAACCTGCCTTCTACTGACACTGGACTTTCAGTGTGCGACCGGGCCATAAGCTCATCTGCCGTGTTCAGCAGAGCGCTAACGTATCACTGCGGCCCACTCAAAATGCGGGCAGCTGAACTCTGAAGTCTAGGTTACCAAACAGAAAGCTTGGGCGTGTCACTTCTCTCTCGTGAACGAGGCTTACCGCTAGTTCTGCATTGTTCTAAAGAGTTACAAGTGGACACGGACCAGCCAAATGGGATTTATAACACTACTTAAAATAATGGATGACGCTCATTTTGTAAAATGGCCAAATGCACAGAATATACTGCACCATCTGTTTGGGAATCCCACAGATTTATTCTCCTCAACATCTGTCAGCTCATCTCCAGGCTCTGCATATATACCAAACCCTGCCTGGCTGTGTCCCTGAGAAAGGGCTGGCAGAGAACATTCTGGGAGACGCCCAACTGCACACACAAGCACACGTGGCTCCCGTGCCACCGGCACTAATGACCAGTCTCTTCCCCAAAGAAGACTTTCCTGCCCATGGGAAGTTTTAATGAATAACAGTACTTCACAAGAATCTCTTGGGATCTGCCGATCTAACAATGTTAGCATCAGGGAAACCGAGGGCGCACGGTGAGTATGGGGCCATGCGCACACGGGCAGCCCTCCGAACTTGGCGGGGACCGCTAAAGAGAAGACAGAAATACTCTACAACTCTGCAAAAGCGCCGTGGCCCACTCTGTGGGGTCTAATGAAAATGTCTAACAACCGCGTTCAATGGCTTTATACCCATGGCTACCTTTGGGTCTAAGACAGATCACTGGTTAAGAAACGCTGTGCTGGGCAAACAGTACTGCAGTGAGGAACCACGGAGGCCGATTCCCCCCTGGAAATGAGTCAAAGCTGAGCTTGTTGAATGCGGTTTAATGTTTCTGCCTCTTAACCCGCACACACTCAGAATGCCCAAAACTTTGCTATCTGAGTGCGGACTACAGCCAGGCACTGGTTCTGTGCGAGAGCCATACCAACAACGGCAAGTGCTCTGAAGGAAAAGCGTGGGAACAGCAAAGCCACCGTGGGGCCGAGAAAGGGTGCCCTGAGCACACGGGATGGGGGCTGGGAAGATGGGGGAGGGGTGGGCGAGGTGATGGGAGAGAGGACTCAGGACCGGTAGGGAGGGGGGCCCAGGGTGTTTGAGAGCTGAAGGAAGCGCAATGTGGCCCAGCGGGAAGGTCACTGAGGAGGCAGAGCAGGGGAAGGAGAGGGAGGGGATGGTCCTGGGAAGGTTTTTCTTTTTTTTTTTTTCTTTTTTTTTTTCAATATTTTTATTTATTTCTAGGAGAGAGAGAGAGACAGCGTGAGCAGGGGAGGGTCAGAGAGAGAGGGAGTCACAGACTGAAACAGGCTCCAGGCTCTGAGCTGGCAGTCAGCACAGAGCCCGATGCGGGGCTCGAACCCACGAACTGCGGGATCATGACCTAAGCGAAAGTCGGACGCTCAACCGACTAAGCCACCCAGGCGCCCCAGTCCTGGGAAGGTTCTAGTCCCTACAAGCGCGTGGACACGGACGCCCGAGAGGGAGAACCACAGAGGAGGGCCAAGAAGTCAGGCCCTGCAGCCGCATCTGTCCCGGCCGGCCCTCCCGCCACCCCCGGTCCATCCAGTCACACTGTCACCAGTGCAGCCGACCAGTTCAGTTCCTCTTTGTCACTGCTCCAGAGTCAGCTTCCTTTGCCACTGGCTCTCGGTGAGGGATGGCTCCCGCTTTGTGAGGGACCCTGGGTTGGGAAATAGGAATCTGCTCTTATTAGAACAAACGGGCACAATGAACTTTTCCCCTTAGCTTCTCTCCTCAGGCACACGACCAGCCCCAGGACAAGGCCGTCCCTTCCGTCTCCCACGTCTTCCTTCATCACAGGAACCAGAAAGCTCCAGCACAAAATGCTTCAACTGACTCATTAGTGTAATAAGAAAGGAGTAGCAAACAGTCCCACGGGGGCACGGAAGCTAAGGAGGCAGCGGAAATATGAAATAATGCAGAATAAAAGCTCCTCAGGTACCCACGGGTGGACATGGGCCCCGTCACTGAGTCCCGAGGAGTATTTCCTGTCAGGATATGGCTGGGGGTAGCCGAGTGGCCGGAGAGAAAAGAACTGTGAGCTCGTGGGTTAGGAAACTCCTCTCCTTTGTTGGTTTATAAAAAAAAAAATCTCTCTGATTTTGTCAACAGAAGTCTTTTTTTTTTTTTTAATTTTTAATGTTTTATTTATTTCTAGGAGAGAGAGAGAGACAGCGTGAGCAGGGGAGGGTCAGAGAGAGAGGGAGTCACAGACAAACAGGCTCCAGGCTCTGAGCTGGGCAGTCAGCACAGGGCCCGACGCGGGGCTTGAACCCACGAACCGCGAGATCATGACCTAAGCGAAAGTCGGACGCTTAAGCGACTAAGCCACCCAGGCGCCCCAACAGAAGTCTTTATTTTAAAAAAATCTGCTTGTGTGGAAACGAGGAGAGACTCCTATGGCATATGCCCCTGAAAGGAAGCAGAGACTTTCCAGAATCCATCGTTATGCTTCAATCTTACTCCAGTGAATGTAAACACAGAAACTAGGGTGATCCTCTTTTTAGCCAAAGGGGAGTAGAAAGCCCGAGGTATATATAACCGATGTTTCAATCATCCAACACGAAGAACAAGAAAGGATTTTATAATCTGTCCACCTCAACTTACAAATGAGAAATCAGAGGCCTGAAGGCTTAGTAACCTGACCACAGCAACAAAGATAAAAGTTTAGGCACTTATGCTGTTACCACCAAATATCAAACATGTCCGAAAATCATATTTGAAATTCATTTTTGGTTACCAGGAAGAGGTCCTAAGTAGTGAAGACCTGTCTCTTCACTGTTGGCTCCGAATACTGCATAATGTGCTATTTTGGTATCATATGTGTGGATTGCTTATGGTTGTTCAGATTTTATTAAAAAGTTTTTAGTCTGTTACATATATTAAAAGTTGTCCTTTCTTGGGGCGCCTGGGTGGCTCAGTCAGTTAAATGTCCGACTTCGGCTCAGGTCATGATCTCACGGTTCATGGGTTCGAGCCCCGCATCGGGCTCTGTGCTGACAGCTCAGAGCCTGGAGCTTGTTTCAGGTTCTGTGTCTCCCTCTCTCTCTCTACCCCTCCCCCACTCGTGCTCTGTCTCTCTCTCTGTCTCAAAAATAAATAAACTATAAAAAAAAATTTTTTTAAGTTGCCTTTCTTAAATACTTTTTGTAAAGCTCTGGGGGCTTCTTTTTTACTCTGGAAATAGATCTCTGAAATTTTGCTATGAAAATATAGTTCAGTTACACACAATTTCTCCAGAACTCATTTATTTATGTGACAATTACTACTGTACTACTTCAGAGCTACCAGTGCAGAATGCTGTGTAATAAATGGACAAGGGATGATACAATTTTAAAAATCACCCTTTTATAATCACTAACATAATAACTGATTCAAACAAGAATCATCGGGGGATTCTAAAACGCTGAGTGAGCGACTGTTGGAAGAAAGGAATAGTTACATGTTTTCAAGATATTCCTAATTACGAGGAAGAAAGTGTACCTTTACGGTGGAAAAATGTACAAGTCTCCCAAGTCAGCAAAGTCAGTATCATGGACAGCACGGGGCAGGCTGACACCACGTGCCTCTGGGGCAAGGCCCTGAAGACACAGCACCCCCCGCCGCACTGCCTGCATCTTCAGAGAGTCCACTGAGAACTTCTCCGGGAAACCCGCTTCACCCCTGTCTCACGTTTCCCCATAGTGCTGACACTTGGTACCTTTTCTTTCCCTTGGTTTCCCCAGCACCCGTTCCTCTGGGCTGTCCCAGCGCTCCCTTTCAGCATCCTTCCTCAGCCCCACTCCCTCAGCCATCCCGGGAACACTGGCGTCCTTCGGATGAGTCTGGCCATCCCAGGCTCGCTTCTGTCACCACATCACACCTGCCCGTGGGTGATTTTGTCCACTGAGTAGCTTACGTTCTTCCCACATGATGAGACTCCCAAATCTGGCTCGCCCTCCATCCTAGCTCTCTGCTGGGTTCCAGATCCGCATACAGCCACAGATGGGTGTCTTGAGGATGTCCCGTTTCAGACACCATACGCAAAAGGACTTCATGCCTCCTTCCTGCCCCGCCGAACCCCGGTCTGCTCCACCTCTCACGTGCTCCAGCTCTCTGATCCCACGCTTTAACCCGGAGCGCCAGGCCATCCTCCGTGACTCCTTCCTCTTCCTCACCCCAAGCCCCGTTGGCTCTACTTCTTAAATAACTCTAGGATCTGCTCATCCTCACCTGCCACTTCCTTGGCTCAGGCCACCGTTACCTCCAGCAGAGATTACGATGAGTCCCCTGTTACAAAATGCCCCCCAATTTGCACTGCTTTTTTTTTCCTCACTGCCCCTAACTGTTCAATGTGGTCACAGGGAAATAAGAAAACATGCCATGGGAATAGCTAGGAGAAGAGCATGTAGGCGAGAGAAAACACTGGCGGGGGGTGCCTGGCATGTGTGATGAACAGCAGGAAGGCCAGAGGAATGGGTGGAGTGGGCAGAAAAGTATGTAGGAGGGGGAGCAGAGAGCTAATGGGGTAGGCGGAGACCACCAAGGGCCTTGAAGGCCCCCATAAGGATGGTGGCTTTTACTCTGAGTGTGGAAGTCACTGGAAGGTAAGCAGAGGCATGACATGATCTGACACACTTAAAAGGATTACTGGCTGATATACTAAGAAAAAAAAAAGTGAAGCAGGGTGAAGGCTATAGAAGGGCACCCAGTACAGGGGGCACTAGAGCAACCTGGCCGAGAGACGGAAGAGTGTCGGGTCAGGATAGCAGCAGTAGGCAAGCTTGTAGAGGTCACTCACCAGATGTATTTTTTTTCTTTAAATTTTTAAAGTTGATTTATTCTGAGAGACAGAGAGAGCAGAAGAGGGGCAGTGAGACAGACAGAGAGGGAGAAAGAGAGAGAATTCCAGGCAGGCCCCATGCTGTCCACATGGAGCCCGATGCGGGGCTCGAACTCGCAAACTGTGACATCATGACCTGAGCCGAAACCGAGAGTCGGACACTTAACCGACTAAGCCACCCACACGCTCCCCTCAACCCCCCCTCGCTCCAGATGTATTCTGATGGCAGGGCCAGAGGAGTTGCCGATGTGAAGTACGAGAGAAAGAACACAGTCAAGGGGGCACTATTCCAAGGCTCTAGGTGTGAGCAGGGGAAGACAGGGAAGTGTGCAAGAGGAACCGGTTTGGAGGCTTGTTAATAAAGATGCCAGTTCACTATACCAATGGAGATGTCAAGCAGGCAGGTGGACACATGGATTTAGGAACTGGGGAGAGGGCCAAGGTGGAAACGTAAATTTGGGACCCCTTCACAGCATTACGACGTTATTTAAAGCCATGAGCCTAGAATATCCGTGAGTCAGTGTATGTGGAAAGAACACAGAGGCCCAAGGGCTGGACTTGGAGACACTCCAAGATAAACAGGTTGAGGAGATGGGGACGCACAGACAGAGAGGGAGGAAGGAAACCGCAAGAATGTGCTGTCCTAGAGAGAAACGGCGATAATTAACCATTGGGGTTAGCAATGTGGCAGTCCCTGGTGTCCTGAAAAAAAAGAGTAGGTAAGGGGGAGGGGCGTGTGTGTGTGAGTGTGTGCGTGCGCACACACGTGTGTGAATCTGACTGGAATAGATCTGATACAGAATAGGAGGAAGGAAAGGGAGACCGTGCAAACAGGTAGGTCCCTTAGGAGATCTGGTGGTAGCTGGAGTGGGAAGTAAGGTCAAAAGCATTCTTTAAGAGGAGAAAGATCACAGTAATCTGTCGAGAAGGATCACGCTGTCAGGAATGATCCACTGAAGAGCATAAGTTGATGATTTAGGAGAGAAAGGGGAGAGCTGTGGAGCTGTTCTTGACCTTGACCTTGGGTAGATAAAATACAGGAGATTAAGTTGTGAAAATTTTATTGACTATGTAGGCTTTAGATGACTATTCGAGGGGATAATAAAGGAGTCTTACAAAGCAATGCCAGCTTAACTACTGAGTGGTGGAGACACCGTGAAATCTTTTCAGGCGGGGTTAGCAGGGAAAGGTGTTCTTGTTGTTTTAAGACCAAGTGGGATCAGAACTGGTTTTACTGGAACGATGTGCTTAACCACAAGGGAAGTAGAGGACATTCCATTTTGGGCAGTT
Source organism: Proteles cristata cristata (assembly GCA_017311185.1). Lineage (NCBI taxonomy): Eukaryota > Metazoa > Chordata > Mammalia > Carnivora > Hyaenidae > Proteles > Proteles cristata. Next base: position 1,910,561 of record JAESUZ010004136.1, on the reverse strand, counting down.
TAACAGACCGACAGATGGGCATAGTCATATTCTTTAATTTTTTTTTTTTTAATGCTTTATTTCTAGGAGAGAGAGAGAGAGACAGCGCGAGGGGAGGGTCAGAGAGAGAGGGAGTCACAGACTGAAACGGGCTCCAGGCTCCGAGCTGGCAGTCAGCACAGAGCCCGACGCGGGGCTCGAACCCACGAACCGCGAGATCATGACCTAAGCGGAAGTCGGACGCTTAACCGACTAAGCCACCCAGGCGCCTCATGGGCATAGCCATATTCTGTAAGCCTTCACACAAGGGCAGGATCCAAAAGCTGTCCAGATCCAATGTGTCCGTGTGACGTGAGCTGGGGCCAGTCACACAAAGGCCACTTCAAATAGTGAAAAAAAAAAAAAAAGGCAAGAGCAAGAGCAGGATTTGCTAGGAGGGTCTGACTTCTCCTGCCAGAAGCTAAACTGGTCTTGAGGCAAATGTGGGAAACCAGAGCCCGGGCCGTCCCTGCCACGGGTTATGGAAAGGAGAGGAGAGCACCATGAAAACACGTTTCTTCCCCGCCAAGTATCGGTCCTGCCACGTCACTCCACCTATATTCTTGCCTTCGGCAAAGACCTTTTTATTATTTCTATGGAATTCTAAGACGAGAACTGACTTTTGGGACTAAGATTTACAGTCTGTGAAGTTGCTATTATCTTCCCTTCTCCTTTTGGGGAGGAAGTGGAATGGATTAGAGGGAAAGAAACCACTATTGTCTCCCGGGACCATCGTCTTTAGAGTCTCCCATATGTAGTATGACTGCTGACTCCAGAAAGAGGGAGTTCTAGAAGGGCTAACGTTCAGTGGGACTCGCACACTTCGGCTTCAAACCCAGGGTCTGAATCCTGAATGGGCCACCAGATCCCTCTCCTGCGGCTCTGTATTTTAGCACACCTACTAGAATGACTATTTCTTTCCAGACACTCCCCTTCTCCTCTTTTTTTTTTAGCTTAACCTTTAAAACTAATATTTAAATTGTTAGACAAAAGGGGCACCTGGGTGTCTCAGGCTGTTAAGCGTCTGACTTTGGCTCAGGTCATGATCTCACCGCTGGTGAGGTCAGGCCCTGCGTTGGGCTCTGTGCTGACAGCTCAGAGACTGGAGCCTGCTTCCAATTCTGTGTCTCCCTCTCTCTCTGCCTCTCTCCCACTCTCTTTCGCTCAAAAATAAACATTAAAAATTTTTTTGTTAAATTGTGAGATGAAAGAATTACTCCTCTATCTAAATAAGTACATTTTTCGGGGTGCTTGGGTGGCTCCGTTGATTGAATGGCTGACTCTTGATTTCGGCTGAGGTCACAATCCCAGGGTCATGGGATCAAGCCCCACATCGGGCTCTGCACTGAGTGTGGAGCCTGGTGACGATTCTCATTCCCTCCCTCTGCCCCTCTCCTCCACTGGCATGCTTTCTCTAAAAAAAAAAAAAGTACACTTTTCACGGCTCTTCTAATCCTTGTCTGTATGTACCTTTTCCACAACCTGTGTGAATGGTTACATGGGGAAGTAACTATGTTCAAACTAGCTGCTCTTCAAGTACCAAGTGTGCAACATTTAACTGTAAATCTGCAGCCTAGAAGACTCTATCAAGAGAAGACCGACTCTGCCTTGACAACAAGATGCTCTGGGGTCAGGATGAGGTCTGCATCACATACAGAGGTTTCTTCAGCCATGGTGTTAGGGGCTGAACTGTTTCCTCCCCAAGTTTGGACGTTGAAGTCCCAATCTTCAGTACCTCAGAACGTGACTATATTTGGAGATAAGGCCTTTAAAGAGAGAAGGGCAAACGAGGTCCTATGGATGGACCCTAACCCTAACCCATATGGCTATATTTTAGAGATGGGGCCTTTAAGGAGGTGATTATGTTAAAATGAGGCCCCATCTGACCAGTATCCTCACAGGAGGAAGAAGAGACTCCAGGGCTGTGTGAGCACAGAGAAAACACCATCTGCAAGCCAAAGAGAGAAGCCTCAAGAGAAACCAACCCTGATGCTGATGCTTTGATCTTGAACCCTTATTTTATAGATGAAAAACACAGGTCTAAGCTTACCAAGTTCAGAACATGTCCAAGGACAGGGAACCAGTAAGTGGCACTGTCAACACCAAACTATTACCTGACTATAATTTTTAATGGGTACCTAATAGCGTTTTTGAATTGAACTTTTCTGGTTTACTTAAGCATTCCTTAATTGATGGACATTTGGTTTACAGCCAGCTTCTGGTTCTGAAGACTAGTGCTGTTAAAAGCATCTTTGTACATGTAGCTTTGTTCTTTTGAATTATTTCCTCAGAAAAAGTTCCCAGGAGGGGGTGCCTGAGAAGTTATAAAGCTTCTGTTATGCATTGGTGTCTGGCCAAATTTTAAATGTTGCTGAAGACTTTAGATCCCAAGGCAAGTCATTGCGGCTATTTCTGACAACACCAGTACAAACCTAAAAGACAAGTTTCCATTGAAACCACTATCCTATAAAAGGTTAAGAGCAGAGCTCCGGCCCACAAGTGTGATGCTGCGGTCACCCGTGGTTCTCAGGAAGCCAAGGCTTCACACGCAGTAGGTAGGCAACAGCATCATCAGACTGGCTGACCAGGCCACCAGGGGGTGCTGAAGGTCATGACTGGAAGTCATGCCTGATCAGCGACTGCTCCACATTGCCTGTGCTTTTCTTTATTTAAAACTATGTTTTGAAAACTTACGGGGATAAAAAGAATTCCAAGTGATTGGCACATTTCAGAGGCGACAGGTACCTTGACATTTCTTCAATGGACGTATAATATGTTATCTTCATACTAAACGATGAAATGCAAATGTGCTCCAATCCAACAGAGGAGCCAAAGACATTTTAAAGAAACACAGACACATCACACACACACACACACACACACACACACACACACACACACACACACACACACACACACTTTTCACCGGTCTGTCTCACAGCCATTGACGATCAATGATTATCAGTCTAAAGGGGAACGAGTTATTAGCCCACACGTCTCCCCAGGTCAGGGGCACGCACATAGTAATAAAGCAGGGCAGGAAGTGAATCCGCAGGAATCCAAAGTCTGAACTGCTTGCTGACCTGGGAAAAGAAGCATGCCGAATTTAAAAGGGGGACGGTGTGACAGATCACCGGCCATCGTTACAGGAGGGAGCGCACGGGGTCAGGTCGCTGACCCAACCACCGCGATTGTTAGGCTGGAGTCCGGGGACAAGCGTCAGGGGCTCCTGAGCCCGACATTTCACGAAGGAACAATTCAGTGACACCCACCCACGTCCGACCAAATATACAACCCACTGTCTTAGACAGCAGACAGGGAAGCACCCAACAAGTTTCCCGAGAAGGAAGAGTCACGGCCCGCGTCCTACCTGCGTTTGCGTGACCCGGCCCGGTGCCGGCGCCGCGGCTGTCGGCTCGGCCCCCTATGGTCCGCGGGGACATTTCTCGGAAGGGCAGGCCCGCGAACGCCCGGAGCAGGCGCGCCAGGACGCCGGGCGCAGGGCCGGACCGCACAGACTCAAGCAGTTCCCGCGCGCCCCGCCTCCTCCCTCGCTGGCCCCGCCTTCTCTCTAGCACGCCCCGCCTCCTCCCTCGCTGGCCCCGCCTTCTCTCTAGCACGCCCCGCCTCCTCCCTTGCGCGTCCCACCTCCTCTCTCGCTGGCCCCGCCTCCTCCCTCGCTGGCCCCTCCTTCTCCCTGGCACGCCCCGCCTCCTCCCTCGCGCGCCCCACCTCCTCCTGCCTCCACCCTTCCAAGACCCGCCACAACCCTGCTCCTCCTCCTCCTAAGTCCCTCCTTCTACCCCTTTCCTGCTGCTGCCCCTACCGGCCTCCCCTGGGCCCTCCCTGGTCCCATCCCCTTCGCACCGCTCTACCCTCCTGCTTGCTCCAGCGTGCGCACTCACCTCTCTGGGCTCCTTCCCCTTCCTGCTTCTCCCCTGGCCCTGCCCTCCACCACCTTTCCCCACTCCACTTCCCAACCCCCCCCCTCCACCACGTCCCCCTCCAAACACTGATCTGTTTTACTATGAATTTTCTTTTTTTTTTTTTTTAATTTTTTTTAATGTTTTTTATTTATTTCTAGGAGAGAGAGAGAGACAGCGTGAGCAGGGGAGGGTCAGAGAGAGGAGTCACAGACTGAAACAGGCTCCAGGCTCTGAGCTGGCAGTCAGCACAGAGCCCGACGCGGGGCTCGAACCCACGAACTGCGAGATCATGACCTAAGCGAAAGTCGGACGCTTAACCGACTAAGCCACCCAGGCGCCCCGATTACTATGAATTTTCTAGAATTGTATATATTGTGGAACTATAGATTATTTTGCATTTTCCTGAGTTGCATATAAATGGAATCCTTGTTCGTGCTGAGTAGTATACCAATTGTGGATATTACACAATGTACTTACCTTGTCACCTACTGGTAGATATGTATCTTGTTTTCAATTTTTCCGTATTAGAAATAAAGATGCTAGGAACATTCCTGTACAAACCTTTGTGGCTTTCTTTTCTCTTGGGTAAATAATGTTATCGAAGATGTCACAGCACTGCAATGTTAAAGTGACCAACCTCCTTTTGGATAATTCCAATGATGTAATTTTCCCAGTGTTTTGTATGCCAACTTATAAGATTGTATATATACAATTTGTATTAAAATAATGTGATTACTTTGAGTATATGCTGTGTGCTTGGGATCCAAGTGCCAGAGATCACTCGCTTTAGGCCATGCCTAAGTTTAGAGCTAGAAGGTGCTTCCAAGATCATCTGGCTACTTGCCTTACGTTGGTTGTTCATGGGGAAAATGGGGCCAGTGTGGCTAGTGGTTTGTCAACATCATACAACCAACCAGTGTGTAGGAATCAGGATCAGAAGTGTGGCTCCCCAAAGCCAGGTGTCACCAAGTGGGAGACAAGAAAAGTCAGAAGGATGTTCCTGAGATTTTCTTGATAGATATAGATATAGGTAATATAGATAGATACGTGCGCACACACACACACACCTTCCAATGTCAAAATTTCCTAATTCTTATACTTTCCATGTGAAAGGTACTATACAAAGTATCATCTGGGGGGTACATTCAGCACCAAGCACCTCCCTTCCTCCAGTCAGTACCCGCAGAGCTTGGATATACTGTTTATGGGCCCAGCACGCTTCTGCTACGCCACTCTGCTTGGATGTACTGTTTAGTGTATACTCATTTACTCAAAATGCATCAGCTTTCTGTGTGCTCTGAGATTTCTCCTGTCATCCCCCCTCCCTCTCTTTTGAATTTTGATAAATGAGCTTCCAATAACCCTGTGCAGCTTTTTGAGCTCTTACTGCACAATTTCAACTCAGAAGTGGTGGCGAAACCAACAAGCCAATTGTTAGCTTTCAAACTGCATTTGAAGCCTTTTTTCTTGTTCTTTAACTTCCCTAGCCCAATACTGTAGGTTTCAGCCTTACACATTCTCCTTCAACACTGCATGGTGCTTAGTTCACTGGTGGGCACCTCCTAGGTAGATCTTTCAAAATTACAGTAAATAAATAAAAGAATGAATCCAAGATTTATAAAGTTACAGATACAGATCTCTATACACATATATATGCTGGATCAGAAACTATAGCTTGTATTTTTAAAACTTTTATTTATGTAATTTTATTAACAATTTTGTTTAGAGTTTTGCATCCGTGTTCGTGAGGGATAGCACGATAGTATTCTTTTCTTGTAATGTCTGACTGGTTTCATATTTGATTCAGATTCAGGGAGATTAAGTAGCTTGTCCATGGTCACATTGCTAGTAAATTGAAGAGTTTGTAAAGTCCCCCTAAAGTTTAGATTTTAGAAACTATTCAAGAAATAGCAGAAGGGCAACCAGCCCATCTTCACCATCCCATCCCAATAAATACGTTTATTCCCAAGAAATAAATTTAACATTGTGAACTGGCCTAAGACCCAGCTGAGGGTGTCTTACACTCCTAAGATGCATGACCTTGGTCAAATATTCAGTTTCCTTATCCCTAAACTGGGGATAGTGCAAGGATTAGAGACAATGTATATTGAAACACTTAGAAATCTAGGGGCGCCTGGGTGGCTCAGTCGGTTAAGCGTCTGACTTTGGCTCAGGTCATGATCTCACAGTGGGTTCGAGCCTCGCATCAGGCTCTGTGCTGACAGCAAGCTCAGAGCCTGGAACCTGTCTTCGGATTCTGTATCTGTCTCTCTCTGACCCTCCCCTGCTCATGCTGTTTCTTTCTCTCAAAAATAAATAAAAAACATTAAAAAATTAAAAAAAAAAAAAAGAAATCCTGTGGGGTATAGCTGGTTTTAATACATGTTAGTTACTGTTATGAAGATGTCATGAGGAGAACACTGCTGGGTAAGCAAAGTTGCTAACCAATTCACCCTGCATTTCCGTGCACCCCACACTCTCACTTTGAAAAGACATTCCAAAAACATGGAGGGAGTCCCTCCCTCCCTACTGCCATTCTCCCATACACCTGCTATGAGAACTCTTTGCTCAGGCCCTTTCTGGTGTTTTGAAATGCCCCCTCTGTCCTTGACCATTTGTCTAAGTCCAACTTAACCATGAAGACCGTGCAGTAATCTTTCATTAGCCAAACAGAAAACCCTGGTCTAAAGAAAACGCTAGATAACGTTTTACCTCATACACTGCATGGTAGAGACTACAAGCTGCCTGCCCGATATCCATTCTCCTGTATTTACAGAAAGATCTTTGATTTTATTGAGGGCAGCAATGTGCCTAGCTAGAATGTTTCATTCACCAGTTCCTTTGTTACTAGTGGTGTTCATTTGATGCAGTTCTGTGCAATGACAAAAGCAGACATCGGGAAGGCATCCGGGCAAACCAGTTAAAGATCTGACTTGGTTAGCACTGGATTTTTGCTCTTCCTTTTCTTTCTCTCCTTGTCTTTCTGAAATTAGTGGATGATGGCTAGAGCCCTAGCAATCTTCTGATATAAATGATCATGAGTCCCACACCCTGATATCAAAGTAGAAGTCAAGAAGTTGGTCTGGGTCTGATGACCCCATGTAACCAATGGAATGGATCGCCTATCTTCAGATTTCTCATTACATGGAGAGACAAGTCCATCTTTTCTTTAAAGCATTGTTACTTGGATTTTCCATTCTATGCAACTGATACACCCTGTATCTGGCCTTCTGAATTTGATTGTGAGACTCACTTGGAAAGACAAGATCTGTAACTTTATCTCTTTGTGTATCTAACACACTTCCCTGCAGACTGCAGTACACAAGAAACTATTGTTCATAATAAAACCCTTAAAAAGATAGAGGGGCCCGGAAAATGGAAGATCAGCTCAGAAGTCAGTTTGCTTTCTCCTACAAAACAACAACAGCAGCCACAGCAAAAATAAAAACAAAAACAAAAACCCATTTAGGGATGAAGAAATGGAATAAGCTGTGTGCATTTTCTCCCCCTTGACTAAAACTCAGTAACAATGCCTTTCTTTTTCCTATAGCAATCTAGAAAAGTCCTAGAAATGAACCAACTGGGATGTATCTAACTGACATTTGCAAGCATTTTAAAGCATTAAAGGGAGTAAATGGAGACTTGAATCAATGGTGTGATAGGAAAGCAGAATGAGATAGGCCCTGGGTCTTGTTTTCTGCTGTTCTCTAACCAGATACAGGTTTTGGGGGGCTTGGTCTGATCATCATTTTACACTTACATAAAATGGCGTAAGTATAGGGAGGGGTGGTCTAGAACTAGAAATTGAATGAAATCTGAACTCCCTTAAGTCTGTAACCCTACGATTTTTGGTGAAAAATGGAAAGAGTTATACTCTCGTGCTGACCAGAAAGCTGAAGATTAAAACAACATTCAAGTTAATGTATAGATTTAAGCAACATCATTTATGATTCCAATGGGTTACTTGGTTGAGATTGACAAAATCACTAAAATAGGTGGGGGCAAATACTTCTGTAATACTATATGGCTGTACCATATATTAAAATGCCTTTTTAGGAAACAGTATTTATCAAAGTGGACTAACCAAAAATTAGGGCTAGGAGATACATAGAGATTCTTCAAATCAATATATATTTAATCTATTATGAACAATGGAATATAAACTTATTCAAGGTGTGTTTTGGGAGAAAGTGACCGACAATACAGGAAAATAACCTTAGAGTCTAAGGTTTCGAGTGCTAATTATTTCAAGCAAAAGAAATAATTTTTGAGTTAAATTTAGTGTCATATACATGTGTATGTATCTCTGAAAGAAGACAAGACTATACATATCCACTTGGGAAGAAAAGGATTTGAAGAGAAATAGAAGCAGTAAAAGAAATTTCCAATGAACCAATGCAAATATCAACAGGTTCAGGTACAGGAAAATTAAAATGCTGGAGGTGCCTGAGGCAGGTGGGGTGGCTCAGTCGGTTAAGCATCTGACTTTTGATTTTGGCTCAGGCCGTGATCTCATGGCTCGTGAGTTCAGGCCTGGATTGGGCTCCGCGCTAATATCATGGAGCCTGGTTGGGGTTCTCTCTGTCTTGTTCTCTGCCCCTCCCCTACTCACGCATGTGCATGGTCTCTCTCTCTCAAAATAAACTTAAAAGATTAAAAAACACTTTAAAATGCATGCATACTGACCACAAAATACAAAACAATAAACGATTAATGCCTGTATTAGTGACGGTTCTCCAGGGACACAGAACCAGTGGGAGATGTATATAATATAGAGAAACTTATTGAAAGGGACTAGCACACGTGATTACGGAGATGGAGAAGTCTGTAGGCTGGAGAACAAGGAAGCCCGTAGTTCAAGTCCAGAGAGATGGATAGTGTTCAGAAGCAGATGTGCCCCCGGGAGAGGGAAGAAGACCCATGACCCAGCTGAAGCAGCCAGGCTACGAACACGTCAACCTTTCTCTGCCTCCAGTGATTGGATACTGGCCCATGCTGGGGAGAGTCACTGCCTTTCCCCAGTCCACCAATTCAAACCTTAATCCCCGTCTAGAATCGCCCTCACAGACACACCCAGAAATAAGGTCTAACTAGTTATGTGGGTGTCTCGTAGCCCAGTCAAACTGATACATAAAATGAACCAGCACAGTCCCACATTGGAAAAATGAAAAGGGAAACAACAGGGAAACATTATAATCACCTATAAACATTGGCTATTATAATATAAGGGAAATTAATATTATCTATACGGGCAAACTCAGATCTGACTAGACAGATGGTAAAAGTGTCTGAGCAGATGGTTTGCACAAGGGAAAATACAAATAGTGAACCAACGTTGGGAATGATGGTTAGCTTCCCTAATAATTAAAGAATTGCAAATTAAAATAGCCTAATATGACTTTATACATATTAAATTATTAATAACAGGTTTTTTAGACCAAAGTTGATTGTCCTTTGGGGACTCAGGTATACTCACACACAGAGTATGAGGACGTGGCATCATTTTTCTGGAAAGAAATCTGACAACATGCATTCAGGATCACTGAATTTCGTCATGTCCTTTGATTTGGCAAATCTGCTTTGGAGAGCAAATCCTAAGGAGAGAGTTCAAGATGGCAAAATACTCAATTTTTGCAACGACATTTGAAGCTAAGCTTTTCACAATGGTAGAAGGGTTTAACATCATTAACAGCCAGGAAATGGCTGAGTAAATCTTGACATAGAAATACAGTGAAACATTAGAGAGCCATTAAAACATCAACTATGAAGATTATCTGGATTTAGAGCCTAAGACATATGAAATAATGTTGAGGGGAAAGGTAGAAGACAAAATAGGTGATACCCAAGAATAATAACATGCAAATGTGTGTACTATGTAACCGTGGTCTGAAGCATAAAATTTTAGAGAAGATATTTTTTAGTGAAAAGGTACATTTTTTTTGTAGTTTCAAAGGATTTTCATTTTAATTTCACAAATGCTCATGTTCCTTTTGGATAAACTAGAAAATAGAAGTATGCAAAAAAAAAAAACAATTCTTAAGCACTATCTCAGAAATTTTACTGGTAATATGTTGATATATATTTTTAATCTTTTTCATATATACTCTGGTTGATATGTTTTAAATACTTCCCTTTCTCCTTGACCTATACTCTGATTTTTCATTAAAGAATAAACTCCTCTCCAACCTGTGTGACCGCACCGCCCACCCCCATTCTCCGATTTAGATAGGATGGATTTAGAGGAAGGTTCCTCAACCTCAGAACTTCAGACATTTGGGGACAAATAATCCATTGATTTGTGTTGGAGGGAGGGTGGGGAAACTGTTATACAATGAATGCATTGTGGAGTATTTAGTAGCATTCCTGGTTTCTTACCCACTAGATGCCAATAGCATTCTCTGCCTAGCTGTGACATTGACAAATGTCCCCGGGGGCAAATTCATCCTCTGTTGGGAACCATTCACTGGATACAAATAACTCCATCCTAAAAGCCTTTAAACTGGGTTTTAGGGTCTTTTTAAATCTCACATAAGAGGTATCCTACTGTTAGTGTGGTTTTACAACTTGGTGTTATCATTCAGCATTTTATTTTTTAAAGATTTATTGAGAAAAACGGAGAGATAGCTATAGATTTAGTTCATTCATTTAACTACTCTATAGAATATAGTGTATCAATAACTCAGAGGATATTTATTATTCTATTTAGAGACAATAGGATGTTTGCATTCTTCAGCTATTACAAACCATGCAACCACGCTATGAATGCGTAACTTTGTATAAACCTTGTTTGTGGGATTCCTCTAGTCTACACATCCAGAAGGGAAACCGTTAGGTGAAAGAATGTACATCTTCAGCTTTTTTGCAGGCCTTCTCTATTGCTCTTCAAAGTGGTTGGACCAGCACTGTGTATGACTCCTTGTTTCCCCACATCTTTGTCAATATTTAGTAGTATGAGGTTTACTAATTTCTACCAACACAATGGGTACAAAATGGGGTTTCTTAATTTTCATTTCCTGGATTGTTAATGGGGTTGAGAATCTTTTCAGATGTTTACTACCCATTAAGTTTTTTCTGTCTGTGTATTGGGTACATTCTGATCTCTTTTTGTGTTAGGTTGTTTTTCTTTTTATTAAAGCTTGTTAGAATCCTTTATAATTATGCATACCAATTTTTTTGTGATTGTATGGGTTTCAATTGTTTTCTCCCATAATGTGAATTGGGTGGTTACTTTGCTCATTATATCTTATGTAGAGAAGTTTTCATTTGTAAGTAGTCAAATTATCTACCTTTACCTTTATAGTTTGTTTGTGTTGTCTTATTGTGTTTATTCCCATATGTGTATGGATTGGGTATAATATTCCACAGTGTACACACTTTTGTCATCATACTGTATGCATCCTGTTCCAACTCATTTTCCTTAATATTTTGCTTTAAAATTTTACCTGTATGGGTTTTGAAAACCTATCTTATTTATTTGAATGGATCTTATGTAATAATGACATTCTTTTATGTTACCTTCTGAAGCTTAAAGTCTTATTTTTCACATTTGAGGTTTTAGCCCACTTGAAATTCTTGTGTATGAAGTAAGGGTCTAATTTCGTCTTTTTCTGTACAGAGAGCCAATTGTCGGAACTACTTATAAACATTCTTTTTTTTTTTTAAGTTTATTTATTTATCTTGAGAGACAGAGAGAGAGAGCATAAGCAGGGGAGGGGCAGAGAGAGAGGGAGAGAGAGAATCCCAAGCGGTCTCCACTCTGGCAGCACAGAGCCCAATGCTGACTCGAACTTAGAAACCATGAGATCATGACCCACACTTGAAACCAAGAGTCAGCCGCTTAACTGACTGGGTGGCCTGAGCCACCCAGGCGCCCCTAAATGTTCAGTTACTAAACCACTTATTACAGAGTCTGTTCTGTTGCATTGGCCTCTGTGTTTATCCCTCTATCAGCACCACACTGTTTCAGCACTGTCATTTTATTTTGTTCAATACTACAATTCTATATTAAGTTTTAATTTAGCAAATATAAGTCTCCTTTCTTAAAAAATGCATTGGCTATTCTTGGTTTTTCATTCATCCAAGTAAAATACAGAATCACCTTCCATATATTTACCTGCATAAAAATAACTATTGGAATGTTGGTTGGAATTGCATTGAATTTATAAACCAAGGGGTAGACAATATATATTTTTGATAATATTGATAAAAGTAATGTAGCTCTTCATTTATTTAGGTTTTCTTTTTTCTTTTTTCATAGTTTTATGCTATTGCCAATAGAAGGGTTGCCATACTTTGTTTGCTACAAGAAACCTAGTAGCTTTTGTTGCTATTGTATGTTTAATTGCATATTCTAATTATTTATTATTTGTAGATTTGGATGTAATTTTGGCGTATCGATATTTTCTCCAGTAATCAAAGTAACCACCCAATTCACATTATGGGAGAAAACAATTGAAACCCATACAATCACAAAAAAATTGGTATGCATAATTATAAAGGATTCTAACAAGCTTTAATAAGTTGTTATTCAATAGTTTGTCTTGAAGAGTTTCTTGAATTTTCTATGAAAATGATCTTATAGTTAGATCATCTTCCTTTCTATCTAGTCTTTATATCTTTAGTTTCTTATTCTGTTTGTTTGGACCTTCATTAGTGTTAAATAGATATATTGATACCAGGCACCCTTATGTTGTTCGACTCTAAAGGAAATACTTCTAATATTTCTCCAATATACATGACATTTGCTGTCAATTTTTGGTAATCTTTACTAGAATGGAGATGCTCCTTTCTATCCCTAGAGTACTAAGAGTTTTTGTCATGGGTGTGTGTTGACTTTTATGTGTTGGGTTTCCTGTATCTAGTGAGATGACTGTATGGCCTTTGTCTTTTACTATGTTGAGGTAGTATATTACAGTAATAGATTTCTTATTAGGGGTAAACCATCACTGAAGACTTGAGATCAGCTCAACTTGGTCATGATGTATTTTTTTACACACTTTTAGATAGTTTGCCAATATTTTATGTAGCATTTTCACATGTATATTCAAAACTGAGTTCACTTTGTTATCTTCCTTTCTTATGGTCCCATTGGCTGGTTTTAACATCAAATTTATGCTAGTCACACCAAATGAGTCTAGAAGCTTTTATGTACATTGCTTTTAGTACATTGTACTACATCAAGCAATGTAGCTATATATTGTAATTTTAATGGCTTCACTATTATTTGGATGTATATAATTTATTTATAAATGGAAGAAGACACTCTGTGTGGTTTGTCAGTAATTTTAATTGTGAGGATGGTAAATAATTAGTAAAACTAATTTTAAAATGATCTGTTATTTTCCTCAAAAAAATTTTTTTTACATTAAAGAAGTTTTTAACTTTTTATTTTTTGAGACACAGAGAGAGACAGAGTGCAAGCAGGGGAGGGGCAGAGAGAGAGGGAGATGCAGAATCCAAAGCAGGCTCCAGGCTCACAGCTGTCAGCACAGAGCCCAATGCAACTCTCGAACCCACAAATGCCAGATCATGACCTGAGCCGAAGTCAGCTGCTCAACTGACTGAGCCACTCATGCACCCCAATAATTTGTTATTTTCCTGATCTATCTGGTTCTGCCCCCATATCATAAAAATTTCCTGGCCACATTGGTGTGCCTGGCACTTACGTTTTCCCTGAGGTTCAATCCCCCCTCTAGAGGGAGAGGACTGGCATCCTTTCAGATGACCTGTGTTGGTCCCGGGAACTTGGGGTTGGCCTTTGATGCACCATCTTGTCTCTATCCTCAGACTGTGCTGATTCATTTTCTTTCCTGTGAAAATGTGAAGGCTTCCTTTGCCTTCTGTGCTCCTCCAAATCCTCTACTTGCCGAACCCAATCTAAATTTGCTTCTATGTTCTTTTTTTTTTAAATATTTTTATTTATTTCTAGGAGAGAGAGAGAGACAGCGTGAGCAGGGGAGGGTCAGAGAGAGAGGGAGTCACAGACTGAAACAGGCTCCAGGCTCTGAGCTGGCAGTCAGCACAGAGCCCGACGCGGGGCTCGAACCCACGAACAGTGAGATCATGACCTAAGTGAAAGTCGGACGCTCAACCGACTAAGCCACCCAGGCGCCCCGCTTCTATGTTCTTTAAGGGAGTCAGCCCTTAGCTGACACTCCAGAATGATCCAGAGAGTTGAAGTCTGACTCAGAGTAATCTCCGTGTTAGTCCCTCCCTCCACTCCTTTTCCTTTTCACGAGCCTTCCTGTTTACCCACATACATTACACTTTTAGGACAGTTTCCACTGTTTCGTTGTCATTGTCGTTTCTGTTTGTTGTAGCCTTACAAGCACCCAATCCAGTCCTTAAAACCCAAATATCACCCTTCTGGGGCAGAAGAATATTTCAGCAAGGAGGGAGTCTAGATTCCCTCCCGTTGCATTTTAATCGGGTCAACCGAACAAGGCTTTCAGAGGAAACATCACTGTGCCTTTGAGCACCTTCAGCAACGCCTTCAAAGTCATGGTGGCAAAGCTCTGAACATATTTCCCGGGGCTGGTGAATCTCCTCTCTGCAGATGGCTCACCACGACAAGCTAATCCCACTTCGTGTTATTGGTAATTGAATTCTCCCATGAGGAGGAAATTATATGAGATCCATGAACATTTGATGTATGGATATTTCTAAACAGCCTGACTTGGAAAAGATTAAAACAGCCGTGTATTCCCAATCCCTCAGACCTCCTCACCAGCAGGACCCAGATTTTAATCTGCTCCAGGTGGCGAAATTCAGGAAGGCTTATAGCTCTCGGCATCTTCTATTAATGCCAAGTGTAATCATAGTTGGCAGAGTTCAGAGGGTTCTGGCACATTTTAAGGGATGGGCAGAGAACCTCTCTGCCAAGTCCTCAGACTTACTATCTTGTGGATTGCACTTTTCGTAATCAAAAGCTCCTGTGATTAATGAGCTCCAGGCAATGGGTAATCCCCTACACTTAAAAAATCAGAACCATGGGGGAAAAGAAAAACAAACTAAGAACAAATTATTTGACATCGCCCTGGGTTTCTCAACCTCAGAAGCCTTGTGCAAGGCCTCCTTTTTAGGACCTTTGCCATACAGACAGCTGAGCCTGATTGAGTTGTGTTATGTCTGAGTGTGAGAGAGGTTGTCTGCTGTTCTGCATCCATGTGTGTATCTGTTTTAATTTTGCTCACGAGCTCAGGGGCGTCTGGATTTGGCCACATTTAAAAGCAAAACAAAAGCATCAAAACATTGGATTTGGGAAATAATCACATAACTGGGCTCGCCTTGGCCTGTTGATTGACTCTTGGTCTGAGGCGATCTAGATGTTTCCAGAGCTCACGAGAGCGACAGCCCTACGGTGGAAATAGCAACCCCTTGGATGCCACCTTCGGCAAGTCATAAAAATCCAATTTACACTCCAGGAATGAAGTTCTATGCCAGGAAAAATTAGGAGCTGAGTAAATGTTTTTCCTTAATCCGATGGCCATTGTGAGTTTTAAAACGTGAAGCATCTTAAATTGCACCAGGAGAGCAAGGAAATCAGTCACCAAGCAGATGAAAGGGTCTAGTGCTTATGTTTAATGCCTCTTTAGGAATACTACCAAGATTATGGAGTAAAAACCACCTTTAGAAACGGTAATAGACTTGCGACATTCTTGACATAGGTACTATCTTGGCTTTTATGACTATCGAGAGGTCATGAAAGAGCAAGAAAATAGCATCATACATTTTGAGCAAAGTTAAAAGAAACTTAGTAAGTCATTGGCACTTCCTTCAATTTTATAAATAACCGAACTTTGTATTTAAATTAGATTTTATAGTCGTTGTAAAATGGTGCATTGACTTCATTACACATTGCTCTTAAAAGCTGGAGAAATGGAATCCTAATTCTGTTTTATCACACATGACATAGAAGTCATTGTAATGACTTGGTCTCATGAGACTCGCCAGCAGTTGGGTGCCTCGTAAATCTCCTGCCTCATGCTTCATAGATGGAGATAACAAAGTACGTGGAGGTCAAGTTGCTTGTGTTCACATTACAGCAGCAGCGATGGAATGAAATCCGAGGCGTCATCTGCACAGGAAGAACTTGCCTCAATCCGTGAAACCCAGGGCCCTTCACCATGTTGGCAGAGAAGAGCGGTAGGAGAGGTGTCTTCCATACTGAAGAGGGTGAGTCTACACATGGGTCTCAGTGCTCTCCCATGTGACACTGCCTGCCCCATCAAAGCCATCAGCATCCAGCGTCCTGCGCTGCTGTAAACGACAGAAGAATGTACTGGATTCCTCCTTAGCATAGCCCAGGCAGGGCAGGCTAACAATTTCCATAGAACGTGAGTAAGTGCAAAAGGAAAATCAAAGGAAACAAGCAGAACGAAGCCCCTTCCATCTTGTTATTCTCTCCCCTAAGCCAATCTCACCGTGCCCAGACTCTTCCCTTCCGATGTGCCCTCTGTAATTCATTCTACCATAAACAAATGCCTGCTTTGAGGCTTGGGTTACTTACGTCTACAATACCCATGACCTGTTCCTCAGTCCTGCCATTTGTCAACCTGAAGGTCACTCTCCCCCATTCACTGAGGACATTAGCACCTGGTTCTTTGTCTTTCTCTCCAGCCCAAGTGGTGGGTGATGTCAGAGTTCATGTAGAGGACTGTCTGACACCCTCGCTGCAGGTCTGTATGGCTTCAAGTTTAGTATCTTCCGCTGTCTCTTGTAGGTGACTGGAGCATCAGAACCATTAAGCCAGGCAACTTAAACATAAGGTGACAATGAAAGCTTTTCATCAATAGTAACCACAGTGGAGCTTCCGGACCCAGAATCAGAAATGCCTCAATTATGGGGGAAAGTAACCCTTAGTCTTAAGGTATATTTTATCTGAGGCAAGGCCAAGTCCCAAGCTTCTTGTTGAAATTGCTGGGAAAGAAGTTGCTATAAATTTCTTTGGTGTACAAGAGCATCCATGGGAATTATTGGAAACTCATTCATACTAATTTAATATTAGAATCAATGAATTAGAATTAATTCATATGTAATTATCATGGATATAACTATCAATTTTGCGTCCTGCCGGGCTTATGTGGTTTGGTGAATATAATAGTATTTGTAAGGGCTTTTCCCACAGGAACTGACCTACCCCCAGGAATCGTTACAGTTGGCAGAGGAAGAGCTATTTGTTTTCCAACTATCCAGTTCTTTATGGTTTCATTTTTATCTCATTCTTTAATTTTTTTAATTCAGTTTTTTGTTTGTTTGTTTCTTTGGTACCGGTCTTTCTTCCATGTTGGCTTTTTAGGTTATGCCTCCCTTTTATTTTTTAATGGTTGCCCTAGACATTACCATAAACATCCTTATCACAGTGTATTATGCACACCAACTGATTTTAAGATTCGATTTTCAACATTTTGCCTATGATGTGTGTGGGTGTCTTCACCACTCTGTTTATTCTCTGTGAGTTTCGTTGAGATGCTTAACTCTTTGGATTGAAATTTTTCCACAAGATCAGAATTTTTCAGCCATTGTGTCTCCAAATGTTTTTCCCTGTCTCAGTCTCTCACTTTCTTCTTCTTTTGTGACTCTCTCTGTATATATATTAGATTACTTGATGTATTCCCACAGGTCACTGAGCTCTGTTAAAGTTAACTTAAAAAGTCTTCTTTCCCAGGGCAGCTGGGTGGCTCAGTCAGTCAAGCATCTGACTCTTGATTTCTGCTCAGGTCATGATCTCACAGTTTGTGAGTTCGAGCCCCTTGTCAGGCAGGCTCTGGTGCTGACAATGCAGATCCTACTTGGGATTCTCTCTTTCTCTCCCTCCCATGCGCTTGCTTGCTCTCTCTCTCTCTCTCAAAATAAATTAATAAACTTGAAATAAAATCCTTCTTTCTGTGCTTCTGCTTTAAAAATTTCTATTATCCTGTGTTCAAGTTCATTGACCTTTTCTTGTGCAGTGTCTAATCTGCTATTAAACCAATGTAGTAAATCTTATAGTATAAAATCATATTATTATATATACTTATATTTAGACTTAGATATCTTATTTTTCAGATCTATAACTTCCATTTAGCTTCTTTTTATTATAGTTTTCATTTCTAGGCTTCTACGCTGAGATTCCAAATCTGTATCTCATGTTCATCTTTTCCTTTAAATCTTTGAACAAATTTATCATACCTGTTGTAATAATTCCGGCATGGCCATCTTTGGATCTGTTCCTATTAACTTTTTATTCCTCCCAGTTATGGGTCACTTTTCTATGCTGCATCCACATCTAGTATTTTTTTATTACATACTTTGAAAATGATGAATTTTGTATGAAATACATACTTACCGTTGAATTTTGATGTTTTTCTTTAAAGAGTGTTGGCTTCACTTCCAGCATTCAGTTGATTTACAGATGGATTGTTTCAATCCCGCTGAGACTTGTTTTAGGCTTTTTTGGGTCAGGTGTTGGGTTGGCCTTGCTCTGGATGTGGCCTTTCTAAGCTCTCAGCTCAATGCCTGAGGTGTTCAGGAAGTTCTCTTCCCCCTGGGTGGTTGGAAAGCTGTCTTCCAGCCCCACATGGCTGATGGTGACTCTGTCCTGTTCAGACAGAGTCTCTGTCCCTGCAAGCTCTCACCCTGCACATGCACTGCGCAGACCACACCCAAAGATTCAAGAGGACCCTTTGAAAATCCAAGGTTTCTGAAGCTCCTTCTCTGAAGCTCTCTCCTCTATCATGTTTTATCCTCCGATTGCCACTTTAACGCCCTTGAACCTGACCTCTGCTTCCTCGGCCCAGTGAGACCACTCCTGTCTGTTTGGGTCCCATTTCCTGTGGCATAGTTTGGAAGATGCCATTAGGCAGATTGCAAGGTGAATGCGCTGTTTCGTTTCTTTCAAAGATCACAATTTTGTGGTGTCCGTTGTCCACGGCCTAAAATTGCTGCTGCACATATTTTGTTCAGTTTTACAGTTTTTATGTTCGAAGGGTGACTCTGATACTTGTTAGCTCGTCATGACCAGAACCAAAGTCAGCTCAGGGGCTTTGAGAAATATAAGCCTTCATGGTTTGGGGGAAGGAACACTATATTTTAATTTGTTCATTCATCTTCCTAAGGTGGCACTGAATCATTACTTCGAAGGCTCTTTCATTTTTGGCCTCTTTCATCTTCTCTATATCCTGTTCCATCTTTTGCTAATTCTCTCTAATAAGAGTAACTGAGGTTTGCTTCTATGCCCACTGGAATTTTGGTAGCTACAGGAAAGTTATATGCAGCAGTAAGTCTGTATACAGTAGAATTCTACTTAAGAGAAATCAGAGAGGGATTGGCAGAGCATATAAACATCTAGGTTTACAAAACCCAGGGAAATGTGGCTGGCAGAAAGCTTGCCGGCCTTATTTCCCTCCTTGCTCCGTGCTTATGTCCATATGAACACACTCTGATTTCTTGCTATTCAAGAGTAGTCAGAAAACTCTGACTTTTTCTTAGACAAGGCCAAAGAACACCAGGTCAAGCTTCCTGATGACCCTAAGGCTTCCAATTCATTTTCTAATCTAGGAAAGTGCCTTGATCCCAAGCAAGTACTAGGACTTTCAGGGTCTATACTCTGAATTTAGTCATGGTAAAGGTGAAACCCACCCTCAAACATTCTTCATCCCACAGCCAAGCTAGACAGTAGTCAATCCACTACAATTCATGAAATAATACTTTGTTTTTGTTTTTAAGAAAGAGAGAGAGAGAAAGAGCAAGTTGGGGAGGGGCAGAGAGAGAGGGAGACACAGAATCTGAAGGAGGCTCCAGGCTCTGAGCTGTCAGCACAGAGACTGATACTGGGCTCAAACTCGTGAACCATGAGATCATGACCCGAGTCAACTGAAATAAATATGCAATGGTGTTAACCTTTAAAATTAAACACTTGAACACATAGTGTAATCCCAACGTCATGCAAAAATTGGGTTGAATGGTAGACTTGAAGTGTCTTTAGAAGTCATCAGATTCAACTTCTTCATTTCCATTTTCATCAGACAAGTTCCAGAGAGGCTGATGCCGCCCTCAGTTTCATACATCTAAAGGATCAGGGGCTGCCTGGGTGGCTCCGTCGGTTAATCATCTGACTTTTGATTTCTCACAATTGGTGAGATCGAGCCCTATGTTGGGATCCATGCTGACAGAACGCAGCCTGCTTGGGATTCTCTCTCTCCCTCTTTCTGTCCCTCCTCCACTCATGTCGTCTCTCTCTCTCCTTCTCCCTCTCTCTCAAATAAAATAAACATTAAAAAAATAATAAAGGATCAGAAGCAGATTGATAGCTTGCATTTTCTAACCATTAGTGAAGATTCTTGATGCTTCACAATGCAAATGAAAGATTCCCCAATTTGGTTCCCTTGTCTTATTAGGTCTGTTTTTCAATAAGTTTTATTCATGGGAGAACTCTATAGGAGGGCCGTGGTGAAACAGAAATGGCTAAAACGATCCTGTCCATTTTATCATGAATATATCTGTCCATTCTTTCTTAATTCTTGATCCATTGCTCCTTCAGAGCCCGTGTTTTAATTCAGCATATTCATTTTTTTTATAATGAAGGCATACATTTTATTTAAAAGTACCCATCTTAACAGCTGAGTAAGCAGTCCATTGCAACCAATTTTGATTACATTTTACTTCACTTGTCTTTACTTACCAAGGTCTGTCTGGGCTTCTGGATGACTGGATTGCAAACTAAAAAGCAGAACATCACACACTATTTCTCTGAAAGGCAAGATCACATAAATCTAATAATTATCCATACAGGGTATCATCTACTTTTATGCCTTTGTAAATAAATAACCTTCCTTTGAATAAAAATCATTTGTTTCTTGATTACTTATTATTCATAATTTTGTAGACCTTTAACATGTTCAAATTATGACTTAAAGAGGCATCATCTCTAAGCTGTCAGTCCTATAATTGTTACTTCATTGAAGGACTTAATTCAACGAGTATTTAGTAAGTGCTTTTAAAAGTCATAAAACAGGGGCGCCTGGATGGCTCAGTAGGTTAGGTGGGCGACTTTTGATTTCCACTAATGTTGTGATCTCATGGTTGATGGGATTGATCTCCACATCGGGATCTGTGCTGACAGTGCAGAGTCTGCTTGGGATTTTCTTTCTTCATCTCTCTCTGCCCCTCCCCTGCTCTTTCGCTCTCTTCTCTCTCAATTAAAATGTATCAATAAACATTTTTTAAGTCATAAAATAAAAGACATGGTATTATTTCTGTCTTGGTGATGCTGCTCACCAAGCTGGGCAGCCAAGATGTAGACCCACATGAATGGAAACATCATTGGGGATCAGCTGGGTAAATGTAAGAATGGAAAGAGAGAATCTGTGAAGCTGGAAAACAAAACAAAACAAAACAAAAAACCCACTCCACACGAGAGTAGCCCAGCAACCAGAAATAGAGAGAGAGCAAGCAGGCCATTTGTGAGGATGCAGTAGCTCAGAAAGTAAGTAAGAACCAGTGGCATCTGACAGTCCTGGAAATCCAAGCACTCCACCTATCCCTGTATGTACCTGATCATATTTAACTGCACTAAAGATGAGGTATTGGTTGTCACCGTACTTCGGCAGGAAGTAGATACCATTCCTGCCCCTCTTTCACAGGTGAAGAGATTGGAGTTCACAGAGGGAAGTGATGGACTGCAGGCTCCATGGCCATTAGTGACTGGGATGAGGTGGCAGAATTTGAGGTCCACACACGTGGCTCCATGGCTTGTGCACTAACCACTGGGCACTAACTCAGCTTCTATGATGGGGGTCGATGGGGGTCGGGGATGACTTGGGCCAAGTGTTTGCATCTATTCTTAGGGACGGTGTGAGACTGAGGGACTGCTTCCAGGGGAGCGTTTTGCAAATAGCACTAATTGCTGCTTTTCTGCTGCCTTGCAAACCTGAAGGCGGTGAAGGCTTGTGCCCACTTAACACTACATTTCAGTTTCCACTAAAATGGATGTCCTTGGATTAGCCTCACTGCAGGCTCTAGTCTGAGGTCTGCCCCGTGACCTATGTTATTTTTTCTTTGAGAGAGAGAGAGAGAGAGGGCATAAGTGAAGGGTGCAAATGAGCAAGGGGCAGAGAGAGCAGAGAGAGAGAATCTCATGAGGGGCAGAAAGAGAGAGACAGAGAGAGAGAGAAAGGGAGGAAGAGAGAGAGAGCGAGCGAGCAAGTGAGCAAAGCGGGGCTCACCTGAAGTATGGTTTGAGCTCACCCAATGTAGGACTTGAACTCATGAACTGTGGGATCATGACCTGAGCCAAAGGCAGATGCTTAACCAACTGAGCCATGACCTATGTAATTTTAAGATTACTATTTAGTTGTAGATAAATTCTTATCATAGCCGTGATGATTATAGATTCTAATTTTCAATTTCTAACTACTATTGCAGAGGGGAGATGAGACGGGAAACAGGTCTTCAAGAAGTCAGGTAGAAGGAGTGATGGGCTTTGGAGGCCTGAAGGAAAACCCTCACCAAATCCTGGGGTCACACTTGCTGGGTGAAAGTACTTTTGCTGGCATTAAGTTTCTAGTTTAAAGTACAAATTTACATTTTGGTTAATATGTGCTGAAAATCATTTCTGCTGAAATGTTCAGGATACCTTGTAGCAGAGTCTGATGCGCCTCCAGCAACACTCTGCTGTTCTTTCATTTTATTTATTTATTTATTTATTTATTTATTTATTTATTTATTTATTTTTGAGAGAGAGAGAAAGAGAGAGAGCATGGGTTAGGGAGGGGCAGACAGAGAAGGAGACACAGAACCTGAAGCAGACGTCAGGCTCCAAGCTGTCAGCACAGAGCCCGAGGCGGAGCTCGAACTCATGAACCATGAGAGCATGACCTGAGCCAAAGTCAGACGCTTAACTCACTGAGCCACCCAGGAGCCCCAGGACTCTGCTGTTCTGCCCTATTCTGTTATGATAAAGAATAAACCGTGACACATAATTACATCTGAATTTCTATCTGTTTTGCAGATACATCGTATGTGTGTGTATGTGTGTGTGTGTGTGTGTGTGTGTAAACATTGAACATTCAGATGGGATATCTAAGGATAATGAGATTCTCAACACATAATATCACCATAGCAACCAGTATTTCATTAGTCTCTGAATGACAATAGATTGGTTAATGCTTTAATGCACCAAAATTGTGTATATTTACTCATGGAACTAATATATTCTTAGTACTTATTATAGGCAAGAGTAGGGAGATTTGTTTTCTATTGGAAAGTATAAAATAAGAGTATCCCGGGACCAATAATAAGTCAACAACCTTTGCTGGGTGCCACACTGTGCTGAGACAGATGTTTACATTTAATAGCTAATGTAAGATGTTTGCACTAACTCCAGTTTGTTAGACTATCTCTTCAATGGAAAGTCTTGTTATTTCATTTTCTAACTAGACTGAGGCATTGACCATCTATGTAAGTCAAAGTTTTAAACACACCACACACCCACCCACACCCCCCCCCACACACACACACGAGAGAGAAAGAGAGAGACAGAGAGAGAGAGAGAGAGACTACTAAGGAAACGCTTTAGTCATGCATGCATATTCATTAATTTCTCCCAGAGGAATACTCCATCAATCTTAACATACTAATGCCTGACAGGTCAAGCTGGTTGAAAGTTCTCTTTCAGCCATGAAGTAATATTTTCCTGTGTTGTAAGACATGATGCATAAGGAACTTTTCTTTTGTAAGGCTAAGAGATGCAGTGTGGTTCCCAAATAATGAAAGAGAAAACCACAGCACTTACACAGTCATAAACAATGGAAATCTGGAAGGTCATATGTACCAATGGGTTTCCTTTTCTTCTGTGGGGCCAACATTTTAGGAGTTTCTTGGTCCGAAGGAAGCGAAACAACATTTTAGTTCTCTCCCTGAGGACTTTTATACCTCTCCACTTCTTGCTCAGATCCAATGCATTTCCAGATTTGGACTTCAGGGAACTCTGCCTTCTTTTTCTTCTCTTTGACTTAATTCTCTCCTTTTTGCTAAGATAATCATTTCTAGGAATTGCAGTGTCCACAAAAGACTTGCCTCTGATCCCTTGCGGGCGGCTTCACAAAGAGGAGCAAAGAGCAGTGAGACAATTCTTAGGAACACTTAACATGAATCCTCTGGGTCAGGGGTATGCAAGCACAAGGTGGTTGTTGCCAATGTTTGGCCTAGTGTCCAGTGGAGTGCTCTGGACCAGCAAGTCCTGAACCTTGAGAGTGGTCTGGAGAGAAGCGGGGTGCAGACCCAACCTAATCAACTTCTCTGTGCTCCTTGGGAGATGGGAAAAGTAACCTCATCATTCCCATGGCTCCGTATGAGAGGGCATGGAAATTAGAGAAAGGGCAAGAGCCGTGGGGCTTCCCAGGGGGCCCCCAAGCTAAATGATGGGGTGCTCCATCCTGAGAGAAGGTTCACAGTGTGGACTGCTGGGAAGGCCAAAGACAATTATTAGACTATTGCTCTGAGGGGCTTTGGGTGACAGAGGAGACTGGAATGGAGCCAAAGACCATCCAGCCAAAGGGAATGACCACCTACATGGAGCCTCCCACGTCAGCCTAGGCCCCCAGCTGAGACCACAGCAAAGGCGAGCCAAAGAGCTATGATTCTGAGTTCCATAAAACAGCATGTCAAACCCATCTCTGTGTTTGCACTTGTATATTCAGCTATATATAGTGGTGCTGCAAGACATCCACATGAGTTTCTGAGAAGCATTTCATTAGTATATCAACCACTACTCATGAAGCCCCGTGTGCACAGGGCTACAATGGTACTTCCCTTCTCCTCTATCTTCTATCAGAGAGCAGAGCTCGCTCCTGGAGTGGGGCCCACAGCTCCCTCCACCCCCAGCCAATCCCATCCTGCTGGGTGGGAAGAAGGAAAGAACATGAGAGCTGTGACCCAGAACCCAATCTAAGCCCTTGGCCCCCCAGCCTAGCCTGTATCATGGACTGAAGGAGTTTTGAATTTGGTTGACTATTTTATTAACTGAAAGTAACCAGAAATTATGGATCCTGCCTTGGGTTACATTAGGAGAAGGGAAAAACCCAACCACGAAAGCTGTGGTTGGGGGAAAATAATGTCTATATCCTCAAAGTATTGAAATCCCTTGGTAAATCATTTACATACGTAATTCATTTCGGAAAGATTGCCATCCAAGGTGGCTGGGTTTCTTTTTTTTTTTTTTTTTTCCTAAGTTTGAGACTTTAAAGAAGCTGGCTAACTCTATCTAGAAAATTAATTTGTGTGTTGTGAGAATTTTTTTTGATTACATATAATTAGTATACTTCCTACTTCATCCCTTGTCTTCAAAATAAATAAAGGGAAATTACTGTAATCAGGGATGGATATTGTCATTGTCATCAGTGGAAGGAATGCTTTAAATAGAAGACATCTGTCTCTTTCTTTTTTAAATTTTTTTTTAAGAGAGAGAAAGAGAGAGTGCACACGAGTTGGGGAGAGGGGAGAAGGGAGAAGGGAGAGAGAGAGAGAGAGAGAGAGAGAGAGAATCCCAAGCAGGCTCCATGCTCAGTGAGAACCCCAAGGTGGAGTTCAATCCCATGATTCAGGGACCATGACCCAGGGACAACGACCTGAACCGAAATCAAGAGTTGGATACCCAACCCACTGAGCCACCCAGGCACCCCTTATCTCTTCAAGTATGAACAAAGTATCACTTGTATTTGGAATAGCAGTTTTTCCAGACTGCAACCTCATGTTGAAATGCACTCATGTATCTTACAAACTTGAGCTACTGAGGACCCCTTCCCTGGAGGACCTGTCCCCATGTGTCATGAGAGTAGGAAGCAGAACGGATGAAAACATTACCGGACCCAAGAGACAAGAGAACAAGAGACAAAAGTCTTCTTTTGTTTTGGCCGAGTTCCTTTGTTTTAATAACTTAAGCAGTCCAGGAAGTAACTACCACCAAGACCAGAGTGAAAAAAGACAAATGTCAATCATGTTAGCATATGCGTTACAAGTCTGAGCCTCTGTCTTTGACGGTCATTTGGTAAAATTTTCACCTTGGCTTTGTGACTCTTCTCACAATCTATATTTTATCCTTATTCTACTGTCTTTGGGATTAAAAACAATCTTTAGGGGCACCTGGGTGACTCAGTCAGTTGAGAGTCTGACTTTGGCTTGGGTCATTATCTCATGGTTCATGCGTTTGAGTCCTGCATTGGGATCTCTGTTGTCACTGCGGAGCCTGCCTTGGATCCCGTCTGTCTGTCTGTCTGTCTGTATCTCTCAAGAACAAATAAACATTAGAAAAATTAAAAAAAAAAACAATATTTTATTATATTGAACCTTATTTTATTTTATTTTTTCATGTTTTATTTATTTTTGAGAAAGAGAGAGAGAGAGACAGCATGAGCAGGGGAGGGTCAGAGAGAGGGAGATACAGAAGCCGAAGACGGGCTCCAGGCTCTGAGCTAGCTGTCAGCATGGAGACCGATACGGGGCTCAAATCCACGAACTGTGAGATCATGACCTGATGTCATGGCCCAAAGTTGGACGCTTAACTGACTGAGCCACCCAGGCACCCCTATATTGAACCTTTAAAAATAAGCAGTTGACATAACCTTTATGTGACTTTAGGAGCAAAGTGCAATGACTTTGTAAAAACTGAGTATACAAAATAAAATTAGATTTACTGCCAGTGCTCTCTGCCTTAAACTTTGCTAGGTGTGCAGAGCCTTCCTGGGGTATGTGTCAGGTTGTACAATGAAGAAAGGATGGTGAGCAAGGATGATGGAGTGAGCTGGGAACAAAGTAGAAATTGGGACACATGAACACATGAATGGGTTTTTCAGATTAATCACTGACTTGCTCAAGAGATTGAACTTGAGAGGGGCTGGGATAAATCAGGGACTGCTCCCAGCTCTCCAGGACACGGGCTGGTTTTGAACTCACAGTGTATGTCGAGTGTATATGGAGGGGGCATCAGCGTAGAGGGCACCTGTGGACCCACAGGCTCGGCAGGACATGTGGGAAGGCAAGCATGACCTGTGTGACAAGGAAGACTACAATAATAACAGAGAAAACATGATTTTACAGCGCTTTACCTTTGAACCTGAACCTTGATCGCTTTGCGATCTTCATCTATATCATCTTGTTTTCTATCACCTTTGTTTGTATCATCTTAGTTTTCAAGCCAGCTGCGGGCCATGTTTTGCCACTTTTAAGAAGCAAGTGACTGACCCAAGATCATCTCACTGCAGACACCACTCAAACACAGGTCTTGTGACTCCAACTCGAGTGTCCTTTCCCTGCTGGGCTCCACTGGAGGGATGAAGTTGACCCAACATGGCTGGTCCATCTCCCCTAGGAAGGTACGTGCAGCAAAGTTCTTTCAACCTAACGATTGGGGAAAGTCTCTCTTCTGATGAACTGGTGTGTTTTCTTTTGCTAGACAACATGGATTTTGCATCTCTCCTATTTTTCTTGGGCTGCTGAAAAGCCCAGGGCCCAATTTCCGGCCTAGTCTCCAATTTTGGAAATTGCACGGGACCTTCCAGTGAGATATTCCCATTCCACCCATTAACCTGACTTCTAATTCTCATTCTCTTATTTTAAAGTGACAGGCAGGGGTACCTAGGTGGCTTAGTCAGTTAGTGACGGACTCCCTATTTCGGCTCAGGTCCTGATCTCACGGTTCATGAGTTCAAGCCTTGCATTGGGCTCTGTGCTGACAGCATGGACCCTGCTTAGGCTCCTCTTTTTCCCTCTCTCTCTGCCTCTCTTCTGTGGGTATGTGCTTGCTCTGTCTCTCAAAATAAGCTTTTTTGAAAAAAGTGGCATGCATTTTAGAAGCCTTTCCAAATTATTTGTAGAACAAGGTGGGATATAAATATATAAAGTATTAAAGAAAGCAAACATGTGATGTTTGACAGTGTTAAGTTTCCAGAGAGAATCAGTTTCCATTCTGATTCCTACAAAACAACACTAACTATCTGTCTTTTTACCACCACGTGGGTGAATAACCAGCTCTACTGTAGTGATGTCGCAAAGCATTCAAGCTGACAAACATTTCATAACAGCTGTTCTTTATTGAGTGTCATGAGCACAGGGCTGCTGTACATAGATGCCAAGAGATGCATTCAAGTTCTTCCGGTTCAG
Source organism: Proteles cristata cristata (assembly GCA_017311185.1). Lineage (NCBI taxonomy): Eukaryota > Metazoa > Chordata > Mammalia > Carnivora > Hyaenidae > Proteles > Proteles cristata. The sequence goes on along the minus strand of JAESUZ010004136.1, from coordinate 1,882,482 downwards.
ATGGGAATCGATACCGAGGAAATTCCCACTGGGAAGAGCTGTAAGTCTGGACTTTCCGAATAAGCAGTCTATGTGTGTAAGGAACACCCTGGTCATACAGTTGCTTTGTTGAAGACCCCGCACCTTTCCAACCTCCTGTCCCTGTTCCCAGCTCCTGTCCAGTCTTCGCTCAGTGAGAATGCCTGGCCCAGAACTCCCTTCCTGTCTTTCCTGGAATGCTAAGAATCCTTCTTTCTTCATCCGGCCCTCAGTACTTCATGATCTCAATAGACCATGATACATACAGTCTTGAAACTCAAGGAAAACATGGCCATCACTCTCTAAAACCCCAGTCCCGCCATCATATATAAATAAAGCACACGATGTAATTCAATAAGGCAAACCACGTAAAGCTTAATGGTGAAACTATGTAACACAACTTTGAATAGACACCAAAATTTACAACTGAATATTTACAAAGCCTGCAATGGAATTTGGATGTATCTGTCCTGTCTTTTTTTTTTTTTTAAAGTCACATCATGAAGAGTCCTATCTAAGCAGTTATAGAGGTGGTCCTTGCTTCGTAGTCGCCATCATGAACTGTGATGATGGAAGATAATCACTGAATGAACATGGACTGGGGCTAAGCTCTTGGCTAGGGGTGTCAAGCCTTTAAGACTGTGACTTCATTATGCTCATGGTTGATGGCATCTTTCTGGCACAAAGGATTGAGCTAAAACTGCACTCTGAGCATATCACCACACATTAATTACACATACAATATACATTAGCTAGTTTGTGTTACCAAGATACAAATTGACAGGGCTTGGGGCCAGTGAGTCAATGGCAAGTCATTTTGATAGAGATATGGGTAGAATTTGCTATCTTATTCCAATTTAAAAACCCTGTGCTAGGGGTGCCAGGGTGGCTCATTTAGTTGAGAGTCTGACTCTTGATTTTGGCTCCAGTTATGATCCCAAGGTCATGGGATCAAGCCCCACATTGGGCTCTGTGCTGAGCCTGGAGCATGCTTAGTGGAGCCTGCTTAAGATTCTCTCTCTCTCCCTCATTGTCTCTCACACCTGCTCACACGCTCTTTCTCTCTCTCTAAAAAAAAAAAAAAAAAAGAAAAATTAAAAATCCTGTGGTAAAGTGGGAAATTTAGAAAATAAAGCCATCGGGGGAGCCTGGGTGGCTCAGTTGGTTAAACGCCCTACTTCAGCTCAGGTCATGATCTCACTGTTCATGGGTTGAAGTCCCGCGTCCAGCTCTGTGCTGCCAGCTCAGAGCCTGGAGCCTGTCTTCGGATTCTGTGTCTCCCTCTCTCTCTGACCCTCCCCTGTTCATGCTATCTCTCTCTCTCTCTCTCAGAAATAACTAAAACATTTAAAAAATTAAAAATAAAGAAAATAAAGTCATCGTCTACTTCTAAATCTCCTTCCTTGCTTCTGAATTATTGCATTTAGATCCTATCTCTTTGCTTTTCATTCTTTGTCCCAGGTATCTTAGGGATTCTACTGACTTGGAAAATATTCAGTGTATAGAAAAAAGAAAGAAACCAGTTGAGTGAACTTTATTTGGCTTAAATGCTTCCAGTGTGGTGACAGCTGTTACTGGAAGGCAACCCATTTCAGAATCTCGTGTTTTCCTTGTTTCTAGTGATAACCTCTCCGGGGCATGAAGAAGGCTACAGTGGAAACTCCATAGGTTCTTGATGAGGAACTTCTCAAAACTGCACATCTCCTTCAGTTATAAACCAAGATGGCAGTTACTTCCTTAGGAGAGAGTAGTGTCCACTTTGTTCCTTGGTATGAAAATGTTGGGAAAGAACAGCTAGCCTAATTGGGAGATTTCTTTAGATTCTAGGTCAGTGGGTCTTAAAGGGTGGCCCTAGACCAACAGGTTAATAGAGCCTGGGAACTTGTTGAAAATGAAGATTCTCAGGTCTTACCCCAGACCTACTGCATCAGGCCCTCTGAGAGAGGGGCCAGTCATGGGCAGAAGACAGGCGATTCTGACACCCACTGAAGTTTGAGATCTCTGCTCTCTCAGTCTAGTGTAAGCCCTTGTTCTTACACTAGTCTCTCAGGAGACTCATGCTCTGAGAGCAGTGAACACACTTTAGTTCCTGTATCCTAGCTAATGCAAGGTAGTAGTTAATGAAGGGAACATTAAAGATTACTTTTCTTTTAAAGTGGCTTGTGGTTTTGGGGGGCATAACTCCTTAGCCTCGGTTAATGGTGTAATTACTTAACTGTTTGCAATTAGACAATGATGTCAACTAATTGGGTAGTTGGTAGCCAGTCTTCTGGAGAGATGCCTGAACGTGGGCAGAGCCCCAACCATGACCAAGGGCATATTGGAGAAAAAGAAAAAACCAGATCTCGCAGGGCACATTAGTTCTTGAGCTGCAATAAACAGATACCGCAGACAGAAGTGTTTTAGCACTTGACTGACCAGTCCTTGCCTCCTCTCTTTTCTCCCCTGTGTGTCAGACACAGCCTCATGGCCCTCATTTTAAATGTACTGGCAGGTCTGCGTTTTACAATGGTTTCTGTAACATTGGGACAAGAACTTTATATCAGGGGGCGCCTGGGTAGTTCAGTCGGTTAAGCGTCTGACTTCAGCTCAGGTCATGATCTCACAGTTCGTGGGTTCGAGCCCCACATCAGGCTCTGTGCTGACAGCTAGTTCAGAGCCTGGGGCCTGCTTCAGATTCTGTGTCTACCTCTCTCTCTACCCCTCCCTTGCTCATGCTGTCTCCATCTCTCTCTCAAAAATAAATAAAATATTAAAAAAAAAAAAGAACTTTATATCAGAATGTGCGATTAAAAGAGCAGTGCTGGCCTCGGCGTTCTTAATAGATCTTTCTGGGTTCAACCTCTAGGAATGGGCAGAAGAGTGCGTATACTCAGCCTGACCAGGGAAGAGTCTTTCCCCTTTGTTGAGCTTTCTTCGAATAATGAGATGGGTAACTACTGAGGAAAAGGTTGGTGCCAAATATAGCAGGCCCTGCCTACCTACCCTTGGTTTCTCTCTGTGCCTCAAAGCAGCCGCCACCACCGTGTCCTAACTGTGTCCTGTTCTTCCTCTGGGACATGTGTGGGAATTGTTCTTTCTCAGGAAATGTCATTATATATTCCTCTTAGCTTCCCTGGTATCACTAGAAGACCCAGGGACCCCAAATCAAATCAGTTAGAACAAGGTAGGAATTAGCATGTGTCAAAGAAGACCAAGGAGTAATCACTACCTGCATGAACCTGTTAAAAAAAGTCACACTGGCCACAGATTTCTGTCCTGTCTGTTCTGTTCTGTCAGGAACTTCTGAGTCTCCACTAATGTCATCTAAATGGAAATAACATTCCCAGCTTAATGTGAACTTGAGCCTGTAGCTGAAGACAGGTCTCTCCAGCCTCCCAGAACAAGCAGACAGTTATTAATGGAGACGTTCTCCTAGCTCATGTGTGTACTAAGATCTGTTGCAATTGCATTTGTGCCGGATTGTATGAATGATTGATACAAGAATGTATCACTTGGCCGAACACAAGCTGTATGATTTCATGATGATGTTCCCGAGGGTCCCGGGTTATGACAATTTGACTTGAAAAGTTACACGTTACGGGAGCCTGGGTGGCTCAGTCTGTTGAGCGTCCGACTTCAGCTCAGGTCGTGATCTCATGGTTCATGGATTCCAGCCCTGCATCGGACTCTGTGCTGACAGCTCGGAACCTGGAGCCTGCTATGGATTCTGTGTTCCCCTCTCTCTCTGCCCCTTCCCCACTCACCGTCTCTGTTTCAAAAATGAATAAACATTTAAAAAAATTTTTTCAAGTTACAAGTTAGAGCAATCTGCTTTGATCCTGGGCTACCTGTACAGGAGTGATTTTCGATCGGAACAATCTGCCATTTAAAGAGAATAGGGTGGGGTGCCTGGGTGGCTCAGTCAGTTAAGGGTCTGACTTGGTCTCAGGTCATGATCTCACAGTTCGTGGGTTCAAGCCCCACGTCCGGCTCTGTGCTGACAGCTCAGAGCCTGGAGCCTGTTTCAGATTCTGTGTCTCCCTCTCTCTGACCCTCCCATGTTCGTGCTCTGTCTCTCTCAGAAATAAATAAAACATTAAAATTTAAAAAAAGAGAGAGAATGGGGGGGGGGGGAGGGCGGCACCTAAGTGGCTCAGTTGCTTAAGGGCCTGACTCTTGACTTTGGCTCAGGTCAGGATCTCACATAGGGCTGGTGGTATTGAGCCCTGCATGGGGCTCTGCGCTGAGGGTGGAGCCTGCTTAGGATTCTCTGTCTCCCTCTTTCTCTGCCCCTCTCTTGCCTGTGCATGCACACTCTCTCTCTTTCAAAATAAATAAACTTTAAAAAAATGAGAATGGGGTCTTGGGCAATGGAGAAAGCAGAATCTGTGGGTGGGAGTCCTTTGGGATTCCTCCTTTCCCCCCCTCCCCCCCCAGGGTGGTCGTGTAGCCTGGCACAGTGTGGTTCTTTGAAGGGAGTGTGTTGTGCTCAGAATAGAGAAATGTTCCGAGCTCGGCCGCTGCCGGACCCACATCTCTGCGGCCCGTGGCTCTTCTAGTCGCATCCCTGCACCACTCCTTACGCCACTGTGTTTCGCTCCCCTGTGTGTTGGAGAGTCTTCTAGGGCCTCTGGATAAATTCAAGGCTGTTGTAAAGTGCAGCGGCTCTTGGCTTCACAACCTTCTTTTTCACCCTGTGTCCCTTCTGAGGAAACTGTTTTGGAGAGTGAGGGGGCAGCGAAGGTTTCCGTGGGTTTGCGGTAGTATTAGAGCAGAATCATTATTCTCTCAGCCTTCTTAACCCCCAGGGAAGAGGCGAGTTTTCCTCGGGGTAAAAAGGGTGTATGGGGCGCCTGGGTGGCTTAGTCGGTTAAGCGTCCGACTTTCGCTTGGGTCATGATCTCGCGGTTCGTGGGTTCGAGCCCCGCGTCGGGCTCTGTGCTGACTGCCAGCTCGGAGCCTGGAGCCAGTTTCAGAGTCTGTATCTCCCTCTGTCTCTGACCCTCCCCTGTTCATGCTGTCTCTCTCTCTCTCCTAGAAATAAATAAAAAATATTAAAAAAAAAAAAGAATAAAAAAATTAAAAAAAAAAAAAAAAGGGTATGGTGGCTGCGGGGTTAACATAACGACGGGCCCACGAGGGGGCGCCCAGCGCCTCGGAATGGCTCCCCTCTCTGCAAACGGAAGGCAGGCTGCCAGCCCTGGGGTTGGGATGCCTCCGACTCCCAGAGGCTCTGGAACTGTTCCTGGAAGGCCGTCATCTGTCGCTTAATGGGTTTGACGGAGAAGAGCACTGCCAGCCCGCAGATGGGAGGGGGAGGAGGGGGATCAGGGAGAAGAGAGCGGTAACTGGTGAGCTAGAAAATGAGAGGAGCAGGAGAAGCGGGAGGCAGAGGAGGAAGGGGAGGGGGAAGGGAGGAGAAAGCAGGGGAAGGGAGGCGAGGCTGCGTTTTGGGGGACTGGCGAGCTCCAAGGGCATTGCGATATGGGGGAGCACGAAGTCTCCGGGCCCAGAAGGTTGTAGGCCTCCTGAGGGCCTGGCGGTCTGGGCCTCTCAGGTCCTCCCAGACCCCCGGATCCACCGCACCCTCGTGATTTTCCGCTTGCATTAGAGTCACGTGTCTTCCTCACACCCTCTTTCTGGAAAACGACAAGCATCCACGTTGCGTTCAGGGCCTCCGGGGTGGGCGCTGGAGGTGAGGTCCTGCAGTGGCCGCCAGCCTTTTAGCATCATATGTCGTGACTGACCATCGTGAACCATGAGATCATGAAAGAGGAAGGAACTCTTCCTGTTTTGAAAAGGGTTTCAGACTTTAAGTGGTTGCTGGCGTTGACCGGGCTCCTGCTGCGCTCTGGGAACGGGTGTAAACCTGTAAACGGGTCCTAGAAAGGACCATGCCCGGCAATCCTCACAGCAACCTGATGGATTAGTATTCAGGTCATCCGAGTTCACCAAAGTAAAACGACTTGGCCAAGGTCACACCACCAGCATGCGGTGAAGCCGCATGGGATCCCATACAGTCTGACTTCTACTGCACTTAGGTATCGTTCCTGAAATCAAATTCAGTGAAGTGACAGAAGTGGAATCAGAATCCCCACCTGCAAATCCCGTGATGTCCTTTACAGCACCCTTCTCAAATCCTCCGGGTTTAGGGCCCTTTTATGTTCTAATGTTTTAAAAATATTTATTTATTTTTGGGAGCGTGCAAGCAGGGGAGGGGCAGAGAAAGAAGCAGACGAAGGATCCGAGGTGGGCTCTGCACTGATAGCAGCGAGCCCAACGTGGGGTTTGAACTCACCAACTGTGAGGTCAGGACCTGAGCCCCAGTCATACGCTCAACTGACTGAGCCACCCAGGTGCCCCTACGTTCTAGTTATTAAGGATGCTGAAGAGTATTGTTTCTGTAGGATATGTCTATTATGATTTGCTGTATTAGAAATTAAAACTGGGGGCACCTGGGTGGATCTGTAGGCTAAGCATCTGACTTTGACTCAGGTCATGATCTCACAGTTCTTGAGTTCAAGTCCCGTTTTAGGCTCTGTGCTGATAGCTCCGAGCCTGGAGCCTTCTTTGGATTCTGTGTCTCTCTCTCTCTCTGCCCCTTTCCCACTCACACTCTGTCTCTGAAAAATAAAAATATAAAATAAAAACCCGTTAAAAATTTTTAAAAAGAAATTAAAAGCAAGAAAGTTAAATGTCTATTAAGACATTAAAAATAACAGCAATAAACCCACTCCATGCTCATAAGTAACAAATTTTTATGAAAAATAACTACTTTCCAAAATAATAAAAAAAAATCAATGAGAAAAGGTGTCAGTTTCTACTCAATGTAAATGTAATATTATTTGATACAGTAAAGCATAAAGAAAAGTAAAAACAAAAATCACCTGAACTCCCACTACCTAAGAGAGAACCACTGTGAATATTTTTGTATACTGGTCTAGCCTCCTAGAAAGACTGTATCTCCCAGACGTTGTGCCTTCTAGGCACTAAAATAGTAACCTTAAATTGTAGCAATTTAAAAATTCTTAGGAGACCTCAAGGCTCAGATAAGACCTGGAGGGGAAAGTGAGTGACTCTTGACCACATATTTCTAGATGGAGTCAAGGACCGCCTCCCCCCCCCATTCATTATCCAAGTAACCCTGGATGCGGGCACGTTCTACAAATTTCCAGCCTCAGGTTTCATCTCTAAAAGGAAAATAATAATCGTATCTTCAAAGGATTGTAGAGATAATTAAATGAGTCATGTACATGACTCATACTTTGAACAGTACCTGAAATGTAAGTATTCAAAATGGTATTATGCTTACCACTTAAGATGATTTCTTGGCATCCTTTATATTCCTTAGTAAATCGTATGCTCTCTTTGCTTTAATATCTATTGTGTATTGTTATGTTTAATCTTAAATAATCAGACAATTCTGGAGACAGAGATCACATCTAACCTGGTACATGTCCAATCTCAGAAGATCGTGATTTCTGTTCATACTATTATCATTTGAGGTCTTCTTTTTTCAAAAAAATTTTTATGTCTTTATTTTATTTTGAGAGACAGAGACAGAGAGCAAGCAGGGAAGGGGCAGAGAGAGAGAGGGAGACACAGAATTAGAAGCAGGCTCCAGGCTCTGAGCTGTCAGCACAGAGCCTGATGCGGGGCTGGAACTCACGAGCTGTGAGATCCTGACCTGAGCCAAAGTCGGACGCTCAACCAGCTGAGCCACCCAGGTGCCCAAAGCTTTGCTCAGTCTTTATAGAGTTAGTGGGCAATCTAAAACCCACTGCATGCTCCAGCAAGAGGGACTGAAGGGCTCAATGGCTGACAGAGCGATGGGCTTGGAACAGAGGAGCCAGAGAACGCATGGAATTAGTGCTGAGACACCAATGGTTGTGACCGCGGTGACAGCTTAATGTCCCACTCCCCAGCCCCCCACCCCACCCTCCTTGAAAGACAGGCCAGATGCCTGCCATTCTCCATGAGCGATCTCACAGACCCAGGGGCTCTGCAGACAATCGACCACCCGGATGTCATCTGAGTCACCCCCTCCCCCCTTGATCATAGGACAAGTGGCAAATCTCAAGTTTTCCCCTTGCTGCTCTGGGTATTGTGGTGAGCGCTCTTACGAAGTTTAAAGCCATTCCCAAGTGTGGTTTATTCCTTCTTAGAAACTCATTCTTCATGATGTTGTTTTCTCCAAACAGTATCAAATGTAAGGTTTTCGTTTACAAAGAGCGTCTAAAATGCCAGAAGCATCTAAGGCCCCAGCACCCAGCCATGTGCTGGCCAGGCCCAGTTAAAACGTCTCCCTTCAGCTGTCAGCTGTCAGCAGCTCTTTGCAGGCTGGGTCAAGTGGGACAGGAACAATTGTAAGGGGGGGCCGTGAGGTATTATCCATGTGCTCTGTAACCAACACTGTATTTTCACGGCAGAGAGAACAGAAGCAGGACTCCAAGCAGATTTCAGATCCGTTCCTGATTCTCATGCCCACGTCCTATATCCAGTTTCCCCACCTCGTTTTACATTTCAGTGAAAGGCAGCACCTCGCCATCCCACAGTTTATTTGGCCAGTGTCATCTAAGAATGCGACGGGGTGATTTGTGGCAGTAGCGACATGTTCATGGGGCCCCCGGCCGCTACCCAATACCCCCAGCGTAAACCTCTTCCTGGGGGTTGTAAAAGGAGCTGGGCTTTTTGGTGAGTTTACCTTTCATTTTCTGAGGCCCTCCAACCTCATGGTTGCAGCTGGATGTACTCTCAGGGCAGAGGGGATGTTCTGGGAAAGAAGAGATTTCCCGGTCACGCAGTCCAGCTGTGGGTCACAAGAGCTGGAGCCTTCCTGGGATGGGGGCGGGCAGTGTGCCATTGCCTCTGTCCTAGCTCGGCTGCCCACGGGGCCCAGGGGCTCAGCCTGACGTGGAAGATTCCCAGGTTTGATTGAATTCTCCAGGAAGAGCCTCATACAACAAAATTACTCCATACAACAAAATTACCTTTTGACTCCTATGTATTTTATTTTCCCAGTCAAGCACCCTTCCCCAGGTATTTTTATTTTTATGTATTTATTAAAAAAATTTTTTCAGTGTGTATTTATTTTTTAGACAGAGAGAGACAGAGTGCAAGGGGGAGAAGGACAGACAGAGAGGGGGACACAGAATCCGAAGCAGGCTCCAGGCTCCGAGCTGTCAGCACAGAGCCCGACGCGGGGCTCAAACCCACGAACCGTGAGATCATGACCTGAGCTGAAGTCAGACGCCTACTCGACTGAGCCACCCAGGCGCCCCTCCCCAGGTATTTTTGAGCATGTGGCAGACACCATACTCAGAACTCAAGACTCATTTGCTGGTTATTCCTTCAGAAATAGCTTTCCAGGCAAAATGAGGTGTTTGGTGATTAGCAGCAACCCTTACTTCTCTATAGTGCTTCTAATGAGCAGCTCTAGTTTGAAAACTAGTGACTTTCGAACTGATGCCCAGGGTTCACAGGCCATGAGTAGAGTTCTTGCTGTGTGTTCCAAATACACTTGAGGGCTGAAGGGATTTGTGGGAAATGTAATTTCTACTTTTTACAAAATACTTTTTTAATGTTTATTTTGGAGAGAGAGACAGAATGGGAGCAGGGGAGGGGCAGAGAGAGAGGGAGACACAGAATCCGAAGCAGGCTCCAGGCTCTGTGCTGACAGCTCAGAGGGGCTCAAACCTGTGAACTGTGAGATCATGACCTGAGCTGAAGTCGGACACTTAACCACCCAGCAGCCCCAAATCTATTCTTTTGTTTTAAAAAATGTTTATTTATTTTTGAGAGAGAGAGAGAGACAGAGACAGAGCACGACTGGGGGAAGAGCAGAGAGAGAGGGAGACAGAATCTGAAGCAGGCTCCAGGCTCCGAGCTGTCAGCACAGAGTCCAATGTGGGGCTCAAACCCACGAACCGTGAGCTCATGGCCTGAGCCATAGTTGAATGCTTAACCAACTGAACCACCCAGACGCCCCTGTCATTCCTACTTTTGATGCTTCTTTCCCCTCGATAATTGGAAAGAAGCTTCAACTGGCAAGCAGGAGTCTCCCCAAATGGGAAAGAGATTGTTGGAGGTGGGGGTGGTGAAGGAGGCCCGGGTCCTGGCACCTGGGCTTCCCGGGGGGGTGGGTATTTGGATGACTTACAGAGAGGGGTACTGAGCAGCCTCTGAGTGGCTGCAAATTGATCTCCCTGAACTACGGCCTCCCCATCTGTTCTAGCCTCTAATTACAAATGCAAAAAAATAGCTAATTTGCAATGGCATCATAAAAAAGGGAAATATAGATGATTGAAGAGCTGTTCTATGCTACGCTGTTCATGTTTTACACACTCCAGGCAGGGAGAAATCGCTCTCTCTTCCCATGTCGGGAGAGTGCCCTCCCATCAGCCAGTTTCTGGCTCAGCCAGACAGTGGGAGAACACCCATGAAGTTGCCAAGAGGAGGGAGGGGCCCCGGGACGGGACAGTCCCCAGGGGGTTCTGCTGGGGAGGGGGCCGGTCACTGGGATGCTGCTCAAGGCAAGGAGTCTATCCTGATATCTGGATTATTTGAACCCCTTGGGGAAATCTACAGTGTGGACACAGTCCTGGGAGTCTAACAATGACCACTATAAATTATTTTTTTTTAATGTTTTATTTATTTCTAGGAGAGAGAGAGACAGCATGAGCAGGGGAGGGTCAGAGAGAGAGGGAGTCACAGACTGAAACAGGCTCCAGGCTCTGAGCTGGCAGTCAGCACAGAGCCCGACGCGGGGCTCGAACCCACGTACCACGAGATCATGACCTAAGCAAAAGTTGGACGCTTAACTGACTAAGCCACCCAGGCGCCCCTATAAATTGTTTTTTTAACTGTACCCATGAGGGAATAAGGAGGGTTTATCACGAATCATCGTAGTAAAAAGACTTAGAAAGGTATGTGCATGCACAAAGCCATAGACTTGACTTCTGTTTCTTCTTCTCCTCTTCCTTTGCCTGCCCTTCACCCTCTACCTTCCGTCTCCAGTCATATGAGACCTCAGCAACCGCCCAGAGTGGCGGCGAGCAGCATATGGAATGGAGGGAAGACCAAGTGGTTTGGAGTCAGGCACTGCCTCTCGATTCCTTTATGATCCTGGACGGACACCCCGGGGGGTTATGGGAAAACAGGTCAGGAGATAAGCCCCTGGATGGAGCATAGGTGCCAATGGGCATGCCTCCCAGGTCTCCGTGACTGTCCTCTGGACCCCCATGTGACAGTGCTCCATAAACCAGAAAGAACTGGTCCAGCCTTATTCATCTCACCGGCGGGGACCCAGGTCCTCTGCGAGCTTAGACCAGAGCCTCACCCTTGCAGTTGGGAAGGGCGCTCACCTCCTCACCCACAATGCATTCCACACTCCCTGGGCACTCAGGGCTGGGCTGACTCCCGAGGGAGGGGACTGGGGCGTACAGATGGGCTCTGGGGGAGACCACAGGAAAGAAGACATTTTCTTTGTTCCTGAGGAGTCAGTTGGCCAGGTTTCACACCTCCCTCAGGAATGAAAGACAACTTCCCTGGGAGTGTGGAGACCTGTACTTGGGACCAGCATTGCCAGGGGCTTCTTAAAAACCTTAAGCAAATCACTTGGCTCCTTTGAGTCTTAGTTTTCCCCTGTGAAATAAGAAGGTTGAATAAAATAGTCTCTAGCAATTCTTCAAGCTTTAAATTTCTATTGTCATTGTCGTGTCTAACTAGGACAGTGGCTTCTGTTTTGTTAACGGTAGATTTGAAATACTCAATTTTCCCTGAGATGTTTTGGTTGCTTTAAGTAGTTGGCTATTGGGGGTGCTAGGGAAAAATCATCCTGACATTTGTTAAAAGGATAGAAAAAGTTTATTTGGAATGATTGTAAGGTGTCAAGGCTCTCGCTGTAGGGGAGAGAAAATCAGGCTGAATTCCCAATACAGGAAAGACAGCTAGAGATTTATAGCCAAGGAACACAATGGGGGGAAGAGTGTCAATGGATGGCAAATCTCTAAGAAGAGACATCAAGGGTAGGGGGTGGTAAAAAGCAAAATTCAACTGCATAGATTTTAAAGATCTTAATGGCTTAACGCAATGGTTCATGAATCACAGAGCATCCCATCTAGCAGAGAGAAACAAGCTCCAGGAGTTGTACAAAATGAAAGACTCTTATAGGCAGAAGGGAGCGGAAACATGGAGGTTGTACTAGGCAAAGAAGCAGGTGCGTTATTGCAAGGTCACTTTCCCTACACGGGATGACAAGGGTCTCTTAGGCAGACCACCCAACTGGTGCTGGTGAGGAAATTCCTGATTGGTCTGATTCCATTTCTAGGAGAGCCGCAACTGTGGTTAAGTCTTGGTTTAATGACGTGAGTCTTAATACAAGCAACTCCATTTTGAATCTGTCGTCTTGTTTTTAACAAGGGATTCTTGCTAAACCCATTTGACAGGATTCTCAATGGAGGCAAGATATCAAGGATGGGGGAATTCTTACCAAACTGACTCAGCAGGATTTTTGATCCAACTGGACGAGTCAGGTCAAAGACCAGGTCTAAAGATGAGACCTACTTAAAAGAAGGAGTGGAGGATCCTGTCTAAAGTTTGGTCAAGGAAAGAGTCTTTGTCAGTGGGAGCAAATAATCTATTTTCTAGGACAGTGGAACCCTTTGTAGGTGAATTTTTAGTATGATCATTGGATAACAGGTCCTTCATAGCTGTTTTATAAATAAATTGAACGATGGGGGAGGGGGGGACAATAGAGGAAGGACAGGCTGCATTTTGGTTAGGGAGACTCAGATCGCAAGTGTGGTTGACACTCATATCTGCGGGGGATGTTGGTATCTTGGATTAAATAATATGGGAGAAACTGCATCTGAGTCAACTGCTTCTGTGAAACTTGCGGCCATTGCACTATGTTTACCATGGAGAGATAACTGCTAGAATATTTCTTGGATTTCTCATAATCCCATCATTCTGTATCGAAAAAAATGTTTCCATGACCCTGTGTCCTATTGACCGGTGTTCAGAACGTGCTAAGTAAATATCGCGGTGTAGACACATATCACATTGTATACACTGCATGCTTCTATACCCTGCCCTCTTTGTTACCGCTCCATCCCCACATTCCACTTAGGATCCCTGGTTCTGAGAGTTCAGTGATTTTGTCTGTAGAACACGTCTTTGGGGTCCTAATCCACTATTTTAATTCATGATTTAAAAGTGCAAATAGTTTTGGGAGAGACTACAACGCGGGTAGCCTGTGCATTCCATTCAAGCTGTAAGGCTGGTCTGGTCACTGGTGTGTCAGAGAACATTTGACAGAGACGTTGGCACATGGAGAAAACTAAGTCAGAGCATAAAACACCACCAAGACTAACAAGAGTTAAGACTAAGAAAAAATGCCCCCTTCCCTTCGGCGTTCTCTGGGGTTTCAAACCCTTCCAGAAGGAAAACAAGAAAAAAAAAAAAAAGGCAAAACTCCGAAAAGGGAGAAGGGAAAATGTTTTCCACTCCCCTCAAATATAGAGAGAATGGGGAAAATTAAGAGAACCCAAAAGCTGTTTGCTTTTCATTTCTATGTATAAACACTTTGTCGTTTCCAGTGGAAGAAAGCAGCGTTCAAATTGTGTTCGCAGATTGATTTTGCTGAATAGATGCAGCTTCATTGTATTCAATCAGAGAATAATTCTTGTCAATTATCGCCCTATTTGAAAACAATATATATTTTTAGCCGTTGAACAGAACTTTTGGAGCCGGGACCGAGTGCTTCTTTGCAGAGGTCTGTGAGTTTTGCTGTTTGTGTTTTCTCCTCTTCAGACACAGGACTTTGGGACCTGAGTGAAAAGGTGTCCCTTTAATGGCATAGAAACAAATGGCATAGAAACAAAAGTGAGCTGTTCGCTGCTCACGGTCAAACCAACTTCAAGAGGCCGTTCTCTGGTTCATTTGGATCCAGCTCCAGTAGATTCTAGAAATGACTTTAAGCAAAAATTGCGTTCCAGTTGTTTCCATCAAAACCGTCCTCCGTTCCTGGGCTCCTAGAATTCGCATTTCCATAACACCTCGGCGAATTAGAGGGGCTTTCTGGGTAATTAGCATGCAAATGTGCATTTCAATGCAAGATCCAGACAAGCTTTCACTCTCCTGCTGAGGGATTGATTTTGTTAGAGGGCCCAAGAAGGTGTGTTTTTCATTTAGACACCCTTATGTGACTGCGAACACAACGGGTGAGTTCCACGTAGGCTGTAATTGATAAGGAACCTTATGAGAAATGTGATATATCCCCACAGCAAGTTAAAAATATCCGTGCCCTGTACTGGTCTGCACATACTGGCTGAAAGCTGAGTAATCAAGGAAGGTTCATTTTAAGCAATTCCTGCTTTTTATGGATTTAAAATGTTGTTGCAAAGGGGATTTAAAGAAAGCTTCAGCCATTAACCACAAAATAACTGTATTAAAGGACTTTATTAAGTCTCTCAATCTGACTTCATTTATTATTTCTAAGAATGACTCCCGTAGGGGGGAGGGAATAAAGCCTTTGTTCGATCTTCTTTTGCTCCCAGGAAGGAGCCCCACTGGAGACAAGTCTGTAAAGATTTTCCCCAGTGACATTCAGGAGGGCGGCTCGTCATTCTCCCCGGCAAATGGCTCTGCCTGGAGCGCCTAAAATGTGTATCTTTAAGACCAGATTTCCCAGTTTTTCATTTCCTTCCTTCCTTCCTTCCTTCCTTCCTTCCTTCCTTCCTTCCTTCCTTCTTTCCTTCCTTCCTTCCTACCTTCTTTCCTTCCTTCTTTCCTTCCTTCCTTCTTTCTTTCTTTCTTTCTTTCTTTCTTTCTTTCTTTCTTTCTTTCTTTCTTTCTTTCTTTTTCTTTCTTTCTTTCTTTCTTTTTATTCTTTCATAAAATATTCTCCCTGCCAGGGTGGATATTTTGTAGATGGGATGACACATCTTGTAGTATCTGGAATAAAACCGAGCAGGGAGGACTTAGCAGGTCAGACATCAGGGCAGCTCGAAGATTCCGGAACCGTCTTTTGGCAAAACAGTGATTGCCTGATATTTGAGCTCCCCGCCTTTTAAATGAGCGAAAGATGAATGGGGACCTTGGTGGTGGAGAGGGGCGGGGAGCTTTGTCTTTGAATGGGCGGTGATGGGGGCAGAGGATGAAAATGCACCACCTTTTAACATCCAGGATTAAGGGCATATCATTTTTTGTAAGCCTGTAAGGGGACAAAATGTTAACAGAGGTTAGTTAACTCTGGTCATGGCACTGTGAGTGACAGTTGCTTCTTTATATATTTGTCTAACCTTTGAACGACTTTGAACAACGAGACCGTATTACATTCAGAATCCTGAAACACTAATTAAAATTTTTTTTAATGTTTATTTTTGAGAGAGAGAGAGATAGAGAGACAGAGGGTGAGCTGGGGAGGGGCAGGGAGGTAGGGAGACACAGAATCCGAAGCAGGCTCCAGGCTCTGAATTATCAGCACAGAGCCGGATGCAGGACTCGAACCCACGAACTGTGAGATGGTGAGGTGAGCTGAAATTGGACACTCAACTGACTGAGCCACCCAGTGCCCCCTAATTATTTTTAAACTCCCTGTGCAGGGGAAGATCACGAGATATCATGGAGCTGACTGTAGCAGGAAGGCACCAAAGCAAGAACTCAGGCTCATTTGGGCTGGATCCCCTCCTGAGGCCCCAGAATCCTGACCCTGGAAGCCGTGGCATGGAAGGACCCGGGGGGAGGGGCGCATCTGCTCCCCGTTTAGGAAATCTCCATTCTCTGAAAGGTGCTCCAAAGGGCCCCGCCTCTGCTCCCCATCCTCACCTCGCAGGGCTGTGGGGCCTGCATTCCCTGAGAGCTGCCCTTGACTGTGGTACCAGCTTCTAGCACGTTGATTTATGGAGCTATTTGGTGTCAGGTAATTGCCCATCAATATCCTATTTATCACCCAGCTTGTCACGGGTTGTGGCTGCTATTCCACAAAGCCAAGGCCTTTGAGAAAGGGCCAGCGGCTCAAAGCACAGGAAGAGGAGGTAGGAAACATACCATGGCCAAGTTCTTTTCTCCCCACTTTGCTCATTGCTGGGCTTTCCCTTGAACAAGGGGAGGGATGATGGCGTGTGTCCAGGGCAGGGAGCTGCTGACTGAAGCATGGCTTCTGGAAGCCAAGAGGATCCCTCTAGCTCCAGCCTTTCTCCCCCAGTATCCTTCCTCAATAACTGTGATCTATGCTGGATAGGAACAAAATCTGCATATTCAGTAGGTCATTAAGGTTTTTAAAAAGTACAGATTAATAGGCTGGAAAGAAATCTATTAAAACACAATACTCTCCTTGATAGAAAACTTCTTTGCTATATTTTACATATCACCTATAAGGAGCACATATTTCTCAAGAACAAAGTAATGCATTGGAGTACATTCACTGCTACCTGAAATTCTACGATTAAGGAGTCACTCATTCGGCTTCAAGATTTTTATATCTTTAAAATGCAGAGTCTGGGGCACCTGGGTGGCTCAGTTGGTTAAGCGGTCGACTCCAGCCCAGGTGGTGATCTCGCAGTTTGTGGGTTTGAGCCTCGCGCCAGGCTCTGTGCCGACAGCTGGGAGCCTGTAGCCTGCTTTGGATTCTGTGTCTTCCTCCCTGCTTTGCAGGACTGAATTCCTGGAAAGCCCAGCTGTCGTCTGGAGCCCTGGAGATCAGGAAACACTGGACCTTCCGGGCCCTCCCTTGCCCTTGAGTTTCAAGGGCTCTGCCCAAACACCCTCGCCTCCTCCCACCCCGGCTCTGCAGGGGGAGCAAAGGAAGCTGGAGCTGGAGTTATTTCACAACAGAAAGTCCCCGGCTCCTGACACTGAGTGATTAAAAGTGATTTTTCTTTTAAGAAAAAAGAAGCCTTTTATCATACTCCTAGGGCTGTCAGAAACCATTCGGGTAGATTTTCTAGTCTTATTTTTTTAGATGCAGAAGTGGGAGGGAGTAGCTGTCCTGCCCCAACTCACCCCTGCAAGCCCCAGGGAGGAGAGAGGGGATTTCTGGTTTGGTCAGGGAGGGATTTGCACCACGGTTCTCTTTCTGTCCAGCAGGGCCCGCACTGGATGGGAGGAGGCTGCTCAATTTCACTTCGCAGATTTCCCTTTATGTGTATTAGGTTCGAAAATCTGGGTCCCCAGGCATGGCGCGAATGGGCTGAGGAGAACAGACGTTCACTGGGTTCATTCTCTGTGCCCGGCATCGGTTTCAACAGCTTTGTGTGTATTCATCTGTTCGAATCTCACAACAACCCGATGAGAAGAGACTATTGTCATTGTCATTTTCTGGGCAAAGAACCTGAGAGCCAGAGTCACCTGCCCAAGACCGCTCACTTAGTGAGTAGCAGAGCTACGAAATGAACCTGATGGCCATGATATCAGCCAACACCACGACACATGTCTCCCACAATGTGGGAATTTCGAATTTTGCTTACAGCTGTGCATAAAACTTGAAAAAATTATAATGAGATACCTTTCCAGGCATTATGCTAATTACAATGTGCTCACAATTTACATCCATAATTAGGAGACGGGGGAGTGAGTGATTCTATTGCTCAAAAAGGGAGGGTACAAATATCACTCCCTGTGGAAACCACATACCGAGTCCCAAGAATTAAAATAGCATACCAACGGTACCGGTGCCCAATAGGAGCCCGTCATCTAAATATTCTCAAGGTCCAAGGATTTTAGTGATTAAGTGTCTCAATGGCATGAATCTAAAAAAAGACAAGGAGAGTGACTGGGTGACTTAGTTGGTTGGGTGGCCAACTCCTGATTTGAGCTCAGGTCATGATCTCACCATTCATGAGATCAAGCTCCATGTTGGGCTCTATACTGTCAGCACAGAGCCTGCTTGGAATTCTCTTTCTCACTCTCTCTACCCCTGGCTTGCTCTTGCTCTCTCGCTCTCAAAATCAATAAACAAACAGAGCTAGTTGTAGTAAACTTGGGGAAAACTTATCAAGTCCTCTTCATTTAAAGTCCTCTCAGAGCCCTTCAGTCTTTGGGGATGAGGATGTTCCTTTCCTCTGGGTATAACGAAGGCACCTCTCATGTGAGGGGCTCATGACCCATTTTGGGGGACAAAGGGGAGGTCAGGGAGACCTTCCTGCACCTGTCATTACTCAAATCCCTTCAGCTAAAACTTTTCAGTATGCCAAGCTGCCATGTTTTGGAGTAGTGCATGAACCTTGTCTTCCGCAAACAACAAAGAGGGAATAAGAAAATATGAAAGCCGATGGCATCTTAACCACCACAACATTCGGTGCAACAGGGGCGTCAACTTTCTTAGACAATTTATTTCATGCTTTTTTTTGAAAATCATCTTTGTATAGAAATGGATCCAGTCACTAACAAAAAAAAAGTTTAGGGGAGCGTGGCTGGTTCTGCCAGCGGAGCTTGCAACTCATGACCTCCGGGGGGCGGGAGTCCAAGCCCCATGTTAACTGGAGAGCCTGCTTAACAAAAAAAAGTTCTGTTCTTTTTTTTTTTTTAACTTTGAAGACTGGTAACTTGCAAATCTCTGCTTGGATTAATGTCTTAATATCCACACTTAACCTTTGACATTGAAACCTGAGCTAAAGGAAGACTTTGGAACGCTGGCTAAAGACCCACTCTGACCTTCTCTATGGAAATTTCTAGTTCATAGCTGACCTTTGTGGGTTTCTGTGCCCTTTCTACATGGCGTCTTTGACAGAGATGCCAACTGTACATGAAAAATGATAACAGAACACGTCCTGGGGGAGGCTGCTCTCTGAGCCTCCTCTCCCAGGCTCTGAGGCTCCTCCAACGACAGGCTGATGGCAAGATTGGGTTTCTTCCCTGGAGTGATTTACTTTACGGTTCTGACTAGGTTCCTAGTGAACATCATCCCCCATCTAGCCCAGGCCTTTGGGACTATGCCAATCAGGTAATGCTGAACCCCAAATTAAGCCTAAAAGGAATCGGATGGCCAGTATTTAAGAGATATACCAAAGCCTCCCTCATTTCTCTATTTGCTTTCTATGGGATTTCCTATCTGTGAGCGTATTCTCTGAATGGTGCTACAGAGCAATCCAGAGTCCCAGGGCACTCATTTGGTAAAGAACATGAGCGAGAAGGGAACGTTTGAGTTGTCTCATAAATGTTTTTAACTCACCAGTGATGTCTATGTAGCTAACAATCATGGCTCCCAGCCACGGACAGGACTTTCCTGTTGCTAAATTTTGTGCTAATCCTTAAAGCCAGCTAAGGTGGGTTCCACATTATTACTTCTGAGTGGAGCACTGATGTCCCTCTCTGGCAATTCTGAGCTCCCTTTTTATTTTTTATTTTCTTTTTGTCTTACCTAGCTAGAGAAAATTCAAACGGAATAAGGAAAATCTCATCTCATTCAACAACGTTCTCTCTCTCATCCTAATTCTTAAAGGAATAACTAATTGCATGTGAGGGATAGAAGTCAAGGTTTCCATTCTGTAAGCGTCTATCATATGTATCTCTCTGTCTGCATTTCTCTCTTACATGTATTAATAAAGTTAAAAGAGATTAAAGAATTTTTTTCTGGAAAGCAAATAAACGAAATCACAAAGTGATTTAGCAGGTAAATGGCTTGATAATATAAATATAAATGCATTCATCTGGGTTTTTCAAAGTTTTTTTTTTTCCCTAAAAAAGACTATGGAATATCCAAAAGGAAAGATAGACATTAAGATTTTTCAAAGAAAGGAACCTATAAATAACGAATTGAACTATCACTTGATTTGTATGTCAGATATGTAAGTACTTAGAGAGAACACTGTTTGGTTCAGCTGTTCTCATCAGTATGATTAATGACTACTTAAAAGTGCTTGATTCCATTTGTATGCCAGCTGTTGTTGGTGTAAAACAAACTGGGACTTTCTCAAGATAATCAGAGTCAGACTGTCTGCAGGATTTGGGGGCTGATACCCCTGAGCTGGAAAAGGAAATTGATGGCTCTCAGCTCATCACCCCGAGGTCAGACCCAGGCACTCGTGACTGAAATAGACCCGGCGCAGATGCTGAGTACCAGGGACGTGTCAGAACGAGGGCCCGCTCCTTTGCAGGTCTCCGGTGATGGAAAGATCTTAGCCAATCTGGAGTTTTATGCGCTGTTAGCAAGTTAACACGGACCTGCGCAGTCTGCACTAGGCAAATAGTACTTTAGAAGGTAAATGAGCAAGATGGATCGCTCAAACACAGACAAGGTGGGGCAAGCGGAAACGCAAAATCGTTAAACCATGGAAGCCATGCTCTGTTCTTTCCTAATGAAGCAGCCACAACGGGGCACATCCTGGGGGTTGGCATGGTGTTGGAGAGGAGGGAGGGGACACACGCATGGTGAGGCTGGCGTCAGGCATCGGCTCCACAGACAGCGAGAGTTTCTGAAATTTCCCTTCCTGCTGCACGCATTCAAAAGCCGCTGTGCAGTCATCATCTCCTCTACACCGAGAGGGAACAGGAAGTTTACCCGGAAATGGGAGTACCTTTCTTGACCACCCTGCTACATTCAAAAGTATCCAGATGAAAATGAAGACTCGTGAAAATCCCATTTTAGTTTTCTTTAATGTTTTTATTTACTTCTGAGAGAGAGAGAGTGAGCAGGGGAAGATCAGAGAGAGAGGGAGACAGAATCTGAAGCAGACTCCAGGCTCTGAGCTGTCAGCACAGAGCCGGATGCAGGGCTCGAACCCACGAACTGTGAGATCATGACCTGAGCTGAAGTCGGACGCTTAACTGACTGAGCCACCCAGGCGCCCCCACATTTTAGTTTTTAAAGCCAGTTCGCATAAGGCATCAGGAGGGTCAACAAATATCGCTCAAGTTATCTTGTGCTAGTGAATCTACCGGTAAGGTGTTTGCCAGACGCAAAATAAGCTTCTGTTTCATAGGGGGGAGATCAAAGTGTAATAGCTAACAGTTATCTGCTTACCGTGTTTAGCACTGCACAGTGCAAGTTACAGGCACTAGCTTATTATTTACTCCTCAGAGCAACCTTAGGAGATCACTACTATTATTACACCCTCATTAAAAAAAAAACTTTTTAAGGTTAGTTATTTTGAGACAGAGAAATAGAGCATACGAGCAGGGGAAGGACAGAGAGAGAGAGAAAGAGAGAAAGAATCCCAAGCAGTCTCTGCAGCACTGTCAGCACAGAGCCTGGTCCGGACTCGAACTCAGGAAACTGAGATCGTGACCCGGGCCCAAACCAAGAGTCCGACACTTAACCCAGGCACCCCTATTACATCCTCATGTTTAAAGACAAGAAAACCAAAACATTTGCTCGACATCCCATGGTTAAGAATGATAGAAGGAGGGCTCAAACCCAAGTTTCTCTGATTCCAAGTTTCTCTGTTGCTCTGAAAACTGATGTTTATGCTCATTAGGAAAATGATTGTGCCAGGCAGTAAGTATATGGGGAAAAGCCAAAGTGAGTGCCAAAGATCAGGTTATAGAAGTCATCTGGGGCGCCTGGGTGGCTCAGTCGGTTAAGCGTCTAACTTCTGCTCAAGTCATGATATCACTGTTGGTGGGTTCGAGCCCTGTGTTGGGCTCTGTGCTGACAGCTCAGAGCCTGGAGCCTGCTTCAGATTCTGTCTCCCTCTCTCTTCCCTTCCCTCGCTCATGCTGTCTCCGTCTCTCCAAAATAAATAAAATGTTAAAAAAAAAAAAAAAAAAGAAAGATGTCATCAGAAGAGCAAAAGGCATCTGGGGAAGCTCAGTGGAGAAAATGAGGCTTATCTGAATTTGAACTTGAAGACAAGGTTAGGGGGATGATCCTGAGGGAAACTTACCATACTTTCTCACCAACACTCCTTTTGTGAGAAAGAAAATTGGACTCACGAGTCACTGAGGTGATATATAAGTCATTGAACTGATAAATAGTTACATATATATAATCAACCTGTATTTATATAAAGTATTATAAAAATATTTCCAAAGGGGCACCTGGGTGGCTCAGTCAGTTAAGTGTCCGACTCTTGGTTTCAGCTCAGGTCATGATCTCATGGTTTGTGAGTTTGAGCCCTGCATTGGGCTCTGTACAGACAGCAAGGAGGCTGCGTGGGATTCTCTCTCTCTTCTTCTCTCTGCCCCTCCCCCACTCATACTGTGTGTGTGTGTGTCTCTCTCTCTCTCTCAAAACAAATAGGGCACCTGGTTGGCTAAACCAGTTAAGTGTCTGACTTCGGCTCAGGCCATGATCTCACAGTTTATGGGTTCGAGCCCCATGTCGGGCTCTGTGCTGACAGCTAACTCAGAACCTGGCACCTATTTCAAATTCTGTGTCTCCCTCTCTCTCTGCCCCTCCCCCACTCATGCTCTGTCTCTCTCTCTCTCTCTCTCTCACCAAATAAACATTAAAAAAATTAAAAAAAACAGACAAACTTAAAAAATTAAAAAGCCATTCATATATATAACTATTGAGTTAATGGCTAGGTTTCCATAACCACATGTCGATTATCTCTATTTTATAGATTAAAAAATTCCATAAAGCCTTTTATACTATAAGAATTGATCAAGCTCCTGGGAGAGAATTCTCCATGACTCTCCTTTGTTACTTCATGTCTTACAAACAGAGGCTTCCTGACTGCCTTTGTTCTGCCTTGACTCTCTTTTCAAGGATGTTGGCACACAGCCTGGGAAGATAAGGGATAGTGTCTCCCTCTGGTGAAAGGGTAGCTATGCTTACTGCCCATGATAAAAGACTGGGTTCTGTAGGAGCAAGGCCCCTCTCCTGAAGCACAATCCACTACACTTGCAGGCATCCAGCCCTGGGTCTATCCAGATCGGCCCCATGTGACTAGGGAGCAAGGAGAACTGACACACTGTGCTTGGCTCACGCTGCTTGCTGTGCGGGGAGTAACAAAGTCTTTTGTCTTTGACCCAGGAGTCTCATGTCTGATGCCAGCAACCAAGAAACTGTGACAGGTAGCTTGCCCCTGGAGTAACACCTCAGACCCTTCACACTTAGGAAATAAGGAAAATGTCTTTTCTAGACAGGCCAAATTTGTCCTCATCCTTATAGAAAAATAAGGCATCTGCTTTGGGATCCAATGGATTAATATCAAGTAGGTCCATCTTAGAGCCTAACGAAATCAAAAAAGATAAAATGTCTGTGTGAGAGTCTCCCCTAAATTTTTAGCCGGGTGCTCAGAGACTCAGTGAGGTAGACTACAACTGTTTCCACATCTATACCCTCGAAGTGCTCATCACTGGAAGTAAGGTTTGACCAACTGGTCCAGGAGCCAAATCTAGCCCGCACATTGTTTTAGCAAATAAATTTGTATTGTGTAGGTATTATCTATGAGTGCTTTTGTGATACAACTGCAGAACTGAGTGGTTGCAACAGACACTCCCATGGCCTGCAAAGCCTAAAATACTTACGTTTGGCCCTTTATAGAAAACACTTGGTGACCTCTGATCTAAAGAACGAGAAAGATACATGTAGAATAAAGAATTCTCTCGAAATGTGCTAAAGGAAGAGATATGAACAGAATATTGTGTGAGCATAGAAAAAAAAGCTATAGGGACATCTGGGTGGCTCAGTCGATTAAGCATCCGACTTCAGCTCAGGTCACGATCTCACGGCTCGTGGTTTTCACGCCCCTGAGTCAGGCTCTGTGCTGACAGCTCAGAGCCTGGATTCTGCTTTGGATTCTGTGTCTCCCTCTCTCTCTGCCCCTCTGCTACTCATGCTTGCTCTCTCTCCAAAATAAACAAACATTAAAAAAAAAAGTGCTATAAACACACACACATACACACACGCACACACATGGGCATGTACACACCCCTTCCTGCCCCTACTCACACACACACATCTGTCATTTGCACAATGGTCTTATTTCATCTTCACAGCAGGATTATTAGGCATATACTATTGGGAGCATAGCCTCTGGAAACAAATTAGGTTCAAATTTAAAACTTTGCTACTTCTAGCCAAGTGGTTTTTGGATAAGTTACTTCTCTGAGCCTCGGTTTTGTTTCTTGCTAAACATGGATAATACTACTTATACATCATACGATCAGCGGAAAGACTATACTAATAGCCTCGGACACATAGGAAACAATATGCAAATATTTGTTATTGTGTCTTCCCATTTTCCAGAAGGGTAAACTGAGGAACAGAGAGGTTGAGTGATTTTGTCCATGTTACACTGGTAGAAAAAGATAGATGCATAACTTAATTTCAGCTCTGACTCTAAAATCTGGGCCTTTACCACTGCTATTATAGTGCTTCTCCGTAATAAGGGCCTGTGGAATTCATTAGTAAAATCACAGTAGAATTTCTTTACCCTTTCCAATAATATTTAATATTTTTAAAATTGTTATTTAATTGCCCGGCTAGCTCAGTCAGTAGGGCATGAGACTCTTAAAAATTGTTATTTGTGGGTTGTTTATTGGCAGATCCTAAAGTTCTCCTGTACTGCCTGAGTTCTGCAAGAGCCTTATTTGAATTCATTATATTAATATATTCCCATCTCATACTTTGTCTTTTGAAGTCAAGTTCACTTTTGTTATTGAAATAATTATATTCATGGCTTTAAGAGTAGAAGCCTAAGCAAAGCTTTTACTAGTTATCTATATAAAAACATTCAGGAAAAGAATAGTACTTTTATTTATTTTCAACTTAAAACTTTTTTTTTATTTTTCAGATACAGAGACAGAGCATGAGCAGGGGAGGGGCAGAGAGTGAGGGAGACAGAATCCAAAGCAGGATCCAGGCTCTGAGCAGTCAGTACAGACCCCAATGTGGGGCTTGAACCCATAGACGATGAGATGGTGACCGGAGCCAAAGTTGGATGCTTAACCAACTGAGCCACTCAGGCATCTCAAAGAATAGAGCTTTTAAACACTAAATTGTAGACAAGTGATTTGTTACTATTGTATTGCTTTAAGATTATACCCCAAACAGTGATATTTTCCATGTAATTTCCATAGAGCCAGTTTATCCTACCCTTATTAGTGCTGAGTTGGGGGGGGGCGGGGGAAGCAACTACCACCACTAATACATGTATTACAGCCTTTCTTTGAAGAGTTCTAGAGGGGCATCTGGGTGCTCAGTCGGTTAAGCGTCCGATTTCAGCTCAGGTCATGATCTCATGGCCTGTGAGTTCAAGCCCCACGTTGGGCTCTGTGCTGACAGCTCAGATTTAGATTCTGTGTCTCCCTTTCTCTCTGCCCCTGCTCTGGTCATGCTCTGTCTCTCTCTCTCTCAAAAATAAATAAAAACATTAAATTTTTTTTTTATTGAAAATGAAGAGCTCTAAAGGAAAATGCACCATCTCCTGATGCATCATGTCACCAGATTACTCCTTCGGCAGAGGAATACCACGGTAATATCTTGTTGAGAAATAAGTTACTATATTTAAAGAATTCTGTGTCAGTAAAAAGAAAAGGTTAGTATCCATTTGACTTTACATATTATTTTGAGCATCTGGAAAAGTATTTTTCATGAGTGACAACGGTGCTTCTTTGACAAGGAATTAGTGCATTTGAAATCTGATGTGTGCTTAGTAAAAGTGTACTGTGGACTTGAGTCCTCACTTACGATACCCACTCAAAAGCTCGGGGGGAAACCTGGGGAAAGGATTCCATTTAACTGTCCATTTCTCTATTTAATTAATGGCTGCTTTCAAAAGTTAGATATTAATTTTAATGAAATGGTTTCACCTTCAGAAAAGAAATGGTAGCGTTTGATTCTAACAACACGCTACTTTATATAAATTGTTTTGAAACCTCACAACCACAGCAGCTGCCGGGATATTCACAGTGTTTTAAATGAAAGAATAGGATTCCAACTCAGATCCTCTTGGTTTCGGCTACTGCCCCATATTTCCTGGGTCTAGTTCTGACCGAAAACATGTTATATCAGCCCAAAGCACTTAATTCCCAAAGGAGATACTTAGCACTTTCTGCCCCCACTGCAGTAGCTTAGAAAGTCATGTATGCCAGATTGTACTGCTATAAAGTAGGGGGGCTTCTGTCACCTTGGGTCCTTGGGTAACTGTGTGAAGCAGAGCCTCCTCTACTGACCTGTGTTTGACATGTAATGTGATAAAAGGCTACTGAGATCTGGAGATTGTTTATTACCACTGTATCAAAGTCCGATTTAAACACCATTGTCTTTTAGTATTCTCCAAGTAGAGAATACCTTTTGCTCATTGGTTTATAGAAACTCTTTGTTTGTTAAGGAGATTGACATGGCATCTGATACATATGTGCAAATCTTTTTCTTCCTGCCTATGATTTTGCTTACATTTTATTTTGCTGAACAGAAATATTTTTGCTGATGCTGTATGTTTCTGAACAGGAATTTGAAAGATTTACAGAGCCAAACTTGTCAGATATTTTCCTCTATGGCTTCTCATTTATCTATCATCATAGAAAGGATCTCCCGTTTGGAAAATTATTCCCATTGTTATTTACTGAATAGGCTATCATTGTGCCCTGTTCCTGGCAGAAAAGTGATTTTTATCAATACTAAAGCCATATATAAGGATTTATATGTATATATACATACATATATATGTATATATATCTGTACTCTTAATCTATATATATAAAGGTGATTTTTATCAATACTAAATCCATATATATGGATTATGTATATATACATACATATATATGTGTATATATATCTGTAATCTTAATATATATATAATATATATATATAAAGGTGATTTTTATCAATACTAAATCCACATGTATGGATTTATATGTATATATATATACATACATATGTGTATATATATATATATATATACACATATATATATCTGTACTCTTAATATTTTTCTATTTTAATGCCCATACCATACTAATTTATTACTGCTTTTTAATATATGTCCTGATATATGATGGAACCAATCCTTTTCCTTTTTTTTTTTTTTTTACTCTCAAATATTATTGGCATGCATACGCATTCATTCTTCCAGATAAAGTTTACTATTTGTTAGTTTCCAGAAAGGAAAATGTGTTGGGATTCTAAATGAGATACTAAACGTATATATTAATATGGGGAGCACTAAAATCTGTATATTGCTGGGTTTCCATCAAGGAAAATGGTGTGCATCTTCATTAATTCAGATCTCATTAAAATTTTATCGTTTTTCCTGTGTTTCCTATTAAATCAATTTCTAAGTATTTTATGATTTGTGTTGCTATTGGGAACATATTGTCTTGTGGCAACACAAAATAGATACACTTTAAAGAACTGTCTGAAAATGTGATTTAAACTCATTCCTTTTCGGTAATTACCTAGAGCGTAGATGAGAGAGACATTATACACAAAGGTTTCAAAGATGAAAAAAGGGGGAGAGGAGGTCACCCTTGGCCGGTACCAGGCTGGAAAATGTAACATCTACCTGGACCGCGGCACAGTGACTCTGAATGGAACTTCTGCCTCCTTCCATTTTGATGTTAGGCCATCGCCTCCGAAAACCCTTTTCAGAATTTCCTAGGAGGTTGTTTTTCAAAGATGTTATTTTCTATATTACATTTGTCATCTGTATGAAGCTCCCAAAGAGGAATTTTCCTGGCCTTTGTTCCTCCTGAGAAACTGCTTTGTGCTTTTAGCGAGCGGACCCTATTATAAATCATGTAACTGATAGCATTTCCCTCTGCATCGTCTGCTAGAGAGCTTAGCGTCAAATTTTCACCCACTGCTAACAAATGTGTGGGATTTTCATGGATGCATTTGAATTCTAAGCTTATTCCTGGCCCTGTTGAACTTTCTTTCCGACATTGACGCCTGTTTTTCATTTATTTTTATCTTGTTACATCTTCTATATCTCTGTAATCCACTTTAAATGTGTTCTGGATCAAAACAGACTTGAAAATGATTAGATGGGTTTGCATCCTATAATCTATGCTCCAGTTCATGAAAGTGCATGATAAATATAATTACCACACCATTTGATATAAAGAGCTTTATTTTGAAATAAGGAAATACAAATTCTTTGAAGTTACACATCGGTTCATACAGAATCATTTCAGCCTTAATTTCTGAAATCAAGCTGACTTTTAAAACCTTTGAGTAAAACGATTACAATAAACTTTAGACTTAAAGCCAGACTAGGATATACATACTTTATGAGAGTCATCACATTACTAGTTTGTATTTATCATTTGAAATGTGTATCTGTTCCCCATTTTGTTCTCAATACTGAAAACACAATTTCTGACAAATATTTACTCTATTTGTATATTTAAAATTTTCCAAAAAAGCTTTTTAAGCTAGAAAAGTTTAAAATACTATTTTCCTGACCCAGCATTAAAACGTGTAAAAGGAAATCAGAATTGTTTTTAACTGAAGGTATAGTTTCAAGTAAATAAAGACAGGACAAAAGACAAACACAGTTTATGGGAACAGGTTTTTAGAAAGATGTTTAGTTCAGTGAAGTATATTAAATGGTGTTCTTAATAATAAACTCTAAAAAAATTAAAAAGAAATTTTAGAAGAGAATTTGTAATACTAAAATCAATCTATAAATATTCAAACTATCAATAGTCTTACTTCACAAAAGTGAGACTAGGTGGCTGGAGACATTAAATACCATTGATTTTATTTAGCCAAGGGCTCCTGAAGCATTCTGGGCATGAAGAATGACAGTCACAAGGCCGCAGTATCGTCCTGGGAATGGCAGCTGGGTGCTTTAACACGTGATTCCCAAAGGGCAGAGAGGCTCTTTAGGAAACAGTGCAGTGGATTAATTTTGACAATAATAAACTTTACGTGAGGGACAGCGAGCATAACATTATCTAGTCAGGCTGAGCTCTTGCCAAGAGACTGAAATTAGAGACACAACCAAGTTTAATCCAAGTGTCCTCATTTCTACACAGAGATAACATTTCTAATGCTTTAATTAAGAAATAAAATCAATTGGTGAACTTCACAGAAAGCGTATGTAATGAACTTCTCGTGTGCACCCCTGCTTGGCCACTTGCTAGTTCAGAGGTATCTGTAAAGATCTGCCTCTCTACTTCTTAACTTCATCAGCCCCCCTGGATGGAACATGAGGTCAACTATGTAGACCTCAGGAGGTGGGAGCACCCCAATCAGTCCCTTAGGAGTTTCGTTCATCAACTTAACTTCATTCCAAGCTCTGCCATACTCCCCACGAACCAGCGAGCAGCCGATGCCAATTTTATCAGCCAGAGCCTGTGGGAGAAAACATCCAAAGATGGACCAAAAGTGAGGAGGGAGAGGGGTAGGGGGAAAAAAATCCTGAGCTGTAAGACCCATCTCGGTGAAGGTGAAATCTACAACTCTTGCAAAGAAGTGCTTAGAAAGGAGGCTGGGAAAAAAATGTGGAATATTGTGATAGGAGCCAATAAAATGTGATAAGTTCCCTTGTTCCGCAAGATCCAGTAAACTCAAAAATCTCTGTGTAGGTCCTGCTGGGAAGTGACATTTTTCAGGCAGTTACAAGGCATTGTATCCGCGCAAGATTGATAACGTCATTGGAGAAAAGCTATTCCGCGGGCTTTCGGCACTAGTGCATCTATTAATCTTCCCATGCTTCTAGGCTGCTCTGGGGGTGCGAGATGCAGTGGGATTGAATGGAGGGATCAAATTGGTGGGGACCTATTTCTTGCCGATGTATTCTGTGTGATGGAGATGGTGCCGGGAGCAGGAGGTGCCAGTTTGGGCGGGGGGGGGGTCCTGCTTGGGCTGCCTGCCGGTCACTTCCTCTGAGTTGTGTTATGTTCCTTGGAAGTGGTCTCTTTCAGGTGGTCCTGGTTTTGAGGTTATTTACAAAGTACCTTTAAAATAACCTGGGGGTGCCTGGGTGGCTCGGTCGGTTGAGCGTCCAACTTCGGTGCAGGTCACGATCTCATGGTTCGTGGGTTCAAGCCCCGCATGGAGATCTGTGCTGACAGCTCAGAGCCTGGAGCCTGCTTTGGATTCTGTGTCTCCCTCTCCCTCTGCCCCGCCCCCACTCTCACTCTGTCTCTCTCTCTCTCAAAAATAAACAAACATCTAAAAAAAATAATAATAATCTGGAAACTGGGGCACCTGAGTGGCTCAGTCGATTAAGTGTCCGACTCTTGATCAGGTCATGATCTCACGGTTCCTGGGTTCCAGCCCGGCATTGGACCCTGTGCTGACAGCTCAGAGCCTGGAGCCTGCTCCCGATTCTGTGTCTCCCTCTCTCGCTGCCCCTCCCCTGCTCATACTCTCGGTCTCTTTCTGTCTCTTTCAAAATAAATAAATAAACATTAAAAAATAATAATCTGGAAACTTCTTTGCCACATCATGGTGGATGGAGAGAGCTTGCTCAGACTCTCCTGAGCTTGAATTTTGGCTCAGCCACTTACCAGCTGCTATCACCGGAAACAAAGGGCTCAGCCTCTCTGTGCTTCCATTTCTTTATCTGAGAAGTTAGGATAACAATAGGAGAATCTCCTTCTTAGCAAGTTATAAAGGTGAAGTGGATTAATACGTGTCAAGTGCTTAGGGCCGTGCATGCCACACAGAGTAGGTGCTCAACAAATGTTACTCGCATGAGGAGGCAGGAACCGTGTTGTTTTAATCACCTATTTATATACTCATGTAACGTCCTGATAACTTACTGTGTCATGACCACACCAGGTAGTCTTGGGTGGACCAAGATGATTAAAACATGGTTGTCATTTTTAGGGTCTTACATTCTAT
Source organism: Proteles cristata cristata (assembly GCA_017311185.1). Lineage (NCBI taxonomy): Eukaryota > Metazoa > Chordata > Mammalia > Carnivora > Hyaenidae > Proteles > Proteles cristata. Next base: position 1,851,794 of record JAESUZ010004136.1, on the reverse strand, counting down.
CGAAGCTATCCCTGTCTGGTACACAGTCAACTATAAAACAACAGTATCCAAACATATGGCGCTCTGTGGCATTGTCATTTATAACATGAAATATATATTTGGTCTTATCCTTTTCTGAACTCCTCAGAACTCCTAAAACCTTGGAATTTGCTAAGTGATGAGAGCCACCGAAGTGTCGTTTCTTACATTAATGAGGTGACTTTTGGACCACACCCAAGGATGGGGACGGTTTGGCCAGAGAACCAATCTTGTGACTGGAGGGTTAGAACTTTCAGTCCCGCCTCCTGACCTCTGGGGAGGAGAGGGAGTTGCGGGTCGAATCAATCACCAATGGCCAATGATTTCATCAATCACAACTATGTAATAAAGCCTCCATAAAAACCCGAAAGGAGAGGTTTTGGAGAGTTGCTGGGTGAGTGAACACATGGAGATTCGGGGAAAGTGGTGTGCCTGGAGGAGCATGGAAACTCCAAGCCTTTTCCCCATACATTTCTTTATGCATCTCTTCCATCTGGCTGTTCTTGACTTATATCCTTTTCTAGTTAATAGCTGATGTAGTCAGTAAAATGTGTCTGAGTCTGGGAGCTGCTCTAACAAATGAATCAACCCTGGGGTGGGGAGGGGTGTCCATGGGAAGCGCCAATCTGGTGGTCAGAAACACAGATGACAACCTGGGCTTGTGATTGGTGGCTGAGGTGTGTATAGCCAGGAGGGGACAATCCTGTAGGACTGAGCCCTTAACCTGTGGGATCTGACACCATTTCCAGACAGGTGGTGTCAGAACTGAGTTGAATTGACCTAGCTGAGCTCGGAGGATTACTTGAATGTATAGAAACTGCCCACCCCAATCCCCGCCACCCCTCTCCTGATGGAATTGGTACTAGAAGCATCTTATACTCATTGTCTAGTGGGGTAGAGAGTCCAAAATAAACATGATTTCCAAAATAAATTTATTGATCTCTTACCTCCATGTCAAGGCCCTCTAGATCATCACAATAATCCTGTGAAATAGATACTATTGCATTTCCCATTTTATGGCAACTAAAACCAAGATCAGATAATTTTCCCAAGGAAGGTCACAATAAGTGGTGACCTAATGTGGAAGGCAGGGATTCTGTCTCCAGAGTCTAAATTCCTAACCTTAGGGTGATACTGCCTTCAACTGAATTGAATGAGTTCTCATGGGCAAGTCTTGAGTTTCTTTGTGAAGTGGAAAACAAGGCTGTCTGCTTAGAGGAAGAGGTAGAGATGAAAAGTGTTAGTAGGAGGAAAGACAGAAGTGGGTTGCAGCTGCTGAGGAAAAAGAGAGAAGCCTGTGACCAGGAGATGGAAATGAGTGGCCAGGCCACACAAATGTCCACCTGAGATGGACACCGTCGAGCTAGCTGTGGCATTCCCACCCTGTCCTATTCCACAGCCTGAGTATCATAGTGGAAATGGCAAGCAATCAGACTGGCCCAGGGTGGGCTGGCAAGGCAGGGGAGAGGAAGGATGGGGTCAAGAAAATGAGGGAAGTTAGTGAGCAAATTATAAGGTCTATGGGGTGATTTATCTAGGCTGCTAAGGAGAAAAGCAAAACCAAAAAGGAGGCAAGAAGCTGGAAGAAAATGGGGGAGATGAAGAATATTCAGAAGGGTGAACGACTTAGGGGGGGTACAGGGTAAGAGATTTCATTAGAGCGTATTGGTGGTCAGGATGTCAGTGGTGGGTAAGATCAGGATAATGAACTGCATGACTCAACCAAGGTGTGAGGGTAAGGGGTCCGGTTTGGCAGAATTCTACAGACTGAATGGTTGTGTCTCCTCCGTCCCAACTCTTATGTGGAGCCTTGATCCCCACCAGGATGGTAGTGGGAGGTGGCTCCTTAAGTAAACAAGTCATGACAATGGAGCCCTCACTGCGAGATTGTAGGAGGAGGAAGAGACCAGAGCTCCCTGTCCATCCATCCTGTGAGGGCACAGGAAGAAAATGGCCACTGCAAGCCAGGAAGAGGGTCCTCACCAGACGCTGGCTCTGTTCAACCTCGATCTTAGACTTCTGGGCCTCTACAATTGTGAGAAATAACTGTTTGTTGGTTAAGTCCCGCCATGTTTGGTATTTTGGTAGAGCAGATGAGCACACTAATACAGTCCCTCTGAGACACTCAGGCACAGCCAAGATGGAGGGTAAACAGTCAAATGAGTGTGGAATCAGGAGGGGTCTGTGGGACAGAGGGAAGAATCTGGACACCTGAGGCATTTAGTTAGTATTTCAGGCCACGTGAGAGCATGACCTCACCATATGAGGTACATAAAGTGACAAGGGAGAAGAGTCTGTATTGGAACCTTGAGGGACCCCAATGTTTAAAAGAGGGTTGGAGGAAAGAGGTCACCAAAGGAGATCTAGATGAGGTGGAAAGAGAGGACAAAAGTTACTAAAGAAGAGTGGTGTCAAGGAATAAGAGGGATGAATGACAAATTCTTTGACATATCAATTAAGACAGACAATAGATTCCTAGGGTCCTTACTGAGAGGGACCGAAGGTAAGACTGCAGTGGCCTGAAGAAGAATGAGATGAGCCAAAAAGGGACACGGTACTAAGATGACCTGAATTTTGACCAGGAATGAGAATTATCTAGAGAGAAGCAATATGGTAGGTTTGACTCGGATAGGCATGGGTTCAGATTTGAGCTGTGCCTCTGGTTGACCTTGGGTAACTCCCCTCTCTCCTTGAGTTCAGTTTTCTTGGCTTTCAAACAAGGATAGTAATTTCAACATTTGGTATTTTTGAGACTCTTCACCATTGCATTAATCAAGTGTCTGGCCCCTAGCTCAAAATGATGCTGGTCATGATAATAGGAGCTACAAGAGTAGTTGTAGCTATTATGAGAAAAGATTTATATTTCCTCTTTAAATTTTGTAGACTTAAGTTTAGATTTTAAAAGAGAAACAGAGAGAGAAAGATCTAAGACAGAAGAGAAGAATTTGACAGAGCAAGAAATCCAAGAAAATACGGAAGATTGGGGAGCACCACGGGGGCTCCGTTGGTTAATCGTCCCACTTTCTCTTGGTTTGGGATTGGATCACGATCTTGCAGTTTGCGGGTTCAAGCCCTGAGTTGGGATCTATGCTGATGGAGCAGAGCCTGCTTGGGATTCTTCCTCTCCTGTTCTTTCTACCCCTCCCCCAATGCTCACTCTCTCTAAAAATAAATAAACTTTATAATCATGTGACTGCTCTCCCGTTAACAACTTTCAGTGGCCACTCACAGATTTTAGGATTAAGTGCAAACTGACATGGTGCTTTATAACCTGGTCCATTGGCATCACCTGACCCGTCTTCTTTTCTTTTTCCAGACAAACTATGCTACATTCCTCAAGCGGACCACGGACTTTCATTCCTGTTATCCTATATAAAATGTTTGCTTTGTTTAGAATGTTCTTGTCTTCCTTCTTTACCTGATAAAATCCTAGGTAGCCTCTAATTCTCAGGCTACATATCGCTTCCTCCCCTGACACTTGCCCTGACATTACCCGAGAACCCATAGGTGTAGCTCTCATGTGTATGCAGGGGCTTTCGCTATTTTTTAATGTTTATTTATTTTTGAGAGACAGAGAGAGACAGAATGCCAGTGGGGGAGGAGTGGAGAGAGAGGGAGACACAGAATCTGAGGCAGGTTTCAGGCTCCAAGCTGTCAGCACAGAGCCTGACGCAGGGCTTGAACTCATGGATGGCGAGATCATGACCTGAGCCGAAGTCGGTACTTAACCGACTGAGCTACCCATGCGCCCCAGGGATTGTCACTTTACTACCTCCATATTCTCAGATGTTAGAAGAGCCCTTGACCTACAATAGGTGTATGATAAATGTTGAATGAATATGGTTCCGGTAGTCTGTCAACCAAATACGTGTGTGTGTGTGTGTGTGTGTGTGCGCGCGTGCGTGAGCGCGTGTGTGTGTGTACATATATATGTCTCAAAAATAAGTAAATCTAAATGACAGGATTAATATTATTAATATTAACCAGTTAAGCGTTAGCAAGTGGCTCACAGCATTATGAGAAAGACAAACATTTTTACCTAAAGACAAATGAGACAAAATATCTTAAATACCTTGAAAAGCAAAGCTCGATGGTAGAAGATTCCTTTTTTAATCTGTCCAATGGGTACAACATTGGATTTAAGTTGAAATTTTAGTTCACTTATATGAAGTTCCCAGCTGAAATCATGTAGTTTCTCCTTTGAAATTTTACCACCCATTTTCTCTGCCACATACCTGTGTCAATTACATTGAGATCAAATCAATCAATCAAGTTTAATATCTCATTTTGGATGCTTTGAATGTAACTAGATGTATAATTGCATGTGTAAAAACTGTATTTCCTCTGACTTTATTTGTTTTACTTTTTAAACTTACTATAAGCGAGTTAACATTATGCTTACTATATTCAAACTGCCACATATAAACTGAAATATTTTCTATTTTTTTAAATATAGTTTATTGTAAAGTTGGTTTCCATATAACACCCAGTGCTCATCCCCACAAGTGCCCTGCTCCATGCCCATCCCCCACTTTCCCCTCTCCCCCACTCACTTCAACCCTTGGTTTGTTCTCAGTATTTAAGAGTCTCTTATGATTTCCCTCCCTCCCTCTCCTTAACTATTTTTCCCCTTCCCCTCCCCCATGGTCCTCTCTTAAGTTTCTCTTCTTCCACATATGAGTAGAAACATATGGTATCTATCCTTCTCTGCCTGACTTATTTCACTCATCATAACACCCTCAAGTTCCATCCATGTTGCTACACACGGCCAGATTTCATTCTTTCTCATTGCCATGTAGTATTCCATGGTATAGATAACCACATCTTCTTGATCCATTCATCTGTTGATGGACACTTAGGCTCTTTCCAGGTTTTAGCTATTGTGGAGAGTGCTGCTATGAACATTGGGGTACATGTGCCCCTATGCATCAGCATTTCTGTATCCCTTGGGTAAATTCCTAGCAGTGCTATTGCTGGGGCATAGGGGAGTTCTATTGTTAGTTTCCTGAGGAACCTCCACACTGTTTTCCAGAGGGGCTGCACCCGTTTACATTCCCACCAACAGTGTAGGAGGGGGCCCGTTTCTCCACATCCTCGCCAGCATCTGTAGTCTCCTGATTTGTTCATTTTAGCCACTCTGACCGGTGAGAGGTGGTATCTCAGTGTAGTTTGGACGTGTATTTCCCTGATGAGGAGACGTTGAGCATCGTGAAACTCTAACAATTTTATTCAGCATAAAGGAAGAAATGAATGCTAATCTTCCCAGTATTTATAAGAAGAAATAAATCAATATCACACTAAATTTCTATCAACATAGTTTTCAAATTTTATCTTGCCCTTGAAAAAATATTCACAAATGTTTCCATCAGAATCCCAAGGCATTGTACTAACATACACGGTCCTTCTTTTAAGGAATTTGAACTCAGAGTTAATATGAACACATTAGGAACTTTTCCATTAGATTCCCAAATATTTTCAAGTTTTATAATTTTTTCCTTTGACATTTTATTATTTTGGGTGGCTGTGTCAGTTAAGCGTCTGACTCTTGGTTTTCTGGTCAGGTCATGGTCCCTCAGTTCATGGTTTTGAGCCCCACATCAGGCTCTGTGCACTGACTGTGCGGAGCCTGCTTGGGATTCTCTCTCTCTCCTTCTCTCTCTACCCCTGCGCTGCTCAGGCTCTCTCTCTCTCTCAACATAAGAAAATAAAATATATTTTTTTGATATTTTTTTATTTAGAGAAAGATGGCATTTATGTAGCATTAAAGTGAGAGGAAGAGAGCAGAAAGAAAATAAGTTGGGTGACGAGGCGGAGCAGATATGCCTGTGGAGCTTCATTTGAGGCTCTCCCTGAAGAGGTCAGTAAACATATCTACAAAAATCCTCTGTCAGCTAAGGCTACTACATCTAGGAGAAGAGGCAGAATTGCACATTTTAAGGAAGACTTTCCTCTTGTTGTATGTGGAACCAAGAAAGGAAGAACATGGGTGAAGACCAGGAGCAAGCACTGGGGAGAAAGCTGTCACACGTCCCAGCCAGTGATGGACATGTCCGTACTGTGATGGACACTGGGAGCTGACAGCTCAGGGGCAAGTCTCAGCATCTCCGTCTTGGTGCAGGCTCAGGTTTAAAAAAAAAAAAAACCCACAATTTTTGGGAATGATGAAAAGTATTCCTGATAGGAAGAAAGCATGAAGACGCTTGGCAAATGCTGACATGAGCTAAATCAGAGTTCCGCTCGAGTCATCACTTTTCAAGGACACCCGAAAACCCTCAGCAGCCAAAAAGATTCTCTTCCAGGTCGGGCTGATGAGAAGTCAATGATCTGGCGGCTGTTTTTGATTCTTGCAGTTGTCACATCCAGGTCGGATGAGTGCAATGCACTTGAACTTGGAGAGGATACAAGCACCCGCGGAGGCTCCAGCTGTTGCAGGATCCAGTGGCTCACCTCACTGCTTGTTGGGGCCTGCCACGGAGGCCACCCTCTGCTTGCAGTGATTCCTAACCCTCACAGCTCCCGCGTCAAGTTCTCATATTTCGCTTTGTGGACTCACATTAAATGCCCCAATTTAAGAAGGCAGCGTCAGGGGCGCCTGGCTGGCTCGCTTGGTTAAGCATCTGACTTCAGCTCAGGTCATGATCTCACAGTTCAAGAGTTGGAGCCCCCCATCGGGCTCTGTGTTGATGGCTCCGAGACTGGAGCCTGCTTCGGATTTTGTGTCTCCCTTGATCTCTGCCCTTTCCCCGCTCATGCTCTGTCTCTCTCAAAAGTAAATAAACATCAAAAAAAAAAAAAAACTTTTTAAAAAGAAAAAGAAGGCGCCACTGGCATACACACAGTGTCGAGCCTGCCCAAACTGCCACCCCTTAGGATGCTCACATCCCCCCTGCAGAGCGATGTGCAGTGCAAAATATCAGATGTGGGACATAAAAATCCGTGATGGTTGTTTGTATTAGAACATAATTTGTGAGGCTACAAATAACTCACAATACGATTCCTTTAAATTGTGTGCACCCCATCTACCTACGGAGTAATTTAATTTTCACACTTTCGATTCATTCCTTAGGATCGCATTGAAGGATGCCTTCAGTGGTTTAGCTGGAGAAAATGACAAAAGCGAAAGCATTTTTCTTTAAGCAATTTCCAGCTCCTGGCTTCAATTCTTGGTGGAAATATGACCGAAAACAGAAATTGAGCATTTTTTCAATTCATTGTGTTTCTGCTTCAGAGTCCGAGGTGGGGTGCAGTTATTGTGATGGAGTTACTTGAAAGCTGGCTAAAAAAAATTCTCAGAAACTGAAAATGCGTATGAATATATAGAGACAACTAACTTACTTTGCAAGGACCTCAATCTGTTCCTTAATATTGGTTATGGGAAATATGGATTTGGTCACTTCATACACGTAAACACAGAAGTCAGGATCAAAGGGAGGGTACCATTCTTTTTCAGGGCTTCCTTCTCCCATCAATTTTGGTAATGTTGAAGCCTCTTCTTCCTCCTTCACCTTTTCCTCTTCTTTTTTCCCTCGGACTTTCCTTTGAGAGTAAACAGCAGCAATCAAAGTCACAAAATGAACAGCACTAACTGTGCTCTTAGTAATCTAAGGAACCCCACAGAAATGGATTATTTTATAGCTCAATGACCATAGCATACGTAGTTTTCAAATTTTCGATGACAATGATAGAGTTTTACAATCTCTATATTATGTAGGAGAAATTAACTTTCAGGGTAACACTGCCTGATTGGTCCATATTATGAAAATGATTCATTGGTCTGCTGTATAATTGCTTAGCAAGATGTTTGGTGCACAGTAGGTACGTAATAAGCATTTATTGAATTGGGGAAAAGATAGGTTGCTTCCTCAGGGAGGCTAAGCCAGTCTTACATCATCTCTTGCTTCAGCTGAGACCTTCTGTAAAAAGAGTTTGGATCACTATTTTTAAGAAAATAAGGAAATAAGGAAATTTTAGTATTTTCTTTTCTACCCTCTATAGCAAATGAAGACAAAAGAGAAGGTGATTAGGAATAAATGTTCAGGGGCACTTGGGTGGCTCAATCAGTTAAGCATCCAACTCCGGCTCAGGTCATGATCTCACGGTCTGTGAGTTTGAGCCCCGCGTAGAACTCTGTGCTGACAGCTCAGAGCCTGGAGCCTGCTTCGGATTCTGTGTCTCCCTCTCTCTCTCTGCCCCTCTCCTGTTCACAGTGTTTCTCTCTCTCTCTCTCAAAGATAAATAAACATTAAAAAATTTTTAAAAAAAGAAAAATTACCCAAAACATGGAAAAAAGCAAAACAAAATAAGGATAGCACTGAATTTCCATGCCATGCAGGGGTGAAAACTTACCTAAAGTTTATCTAGAGAAATGTACTTAATTCTGCACTTAAGAAACCTGAAATGTACTTAATAAACAGTAAAGATACTGCTTAATTAAAATATACTCTTAATTAATAGTTTCAACCTTAGAGAATTTGCTAGCTAACCTGTTTCACAGAGATGCAAATTCTTTCTGTCAATGGAAAAGATATTGCCAGAGGTTACCGTTTATTGTCCTGCAGGAATGTTAACCAGTTTTTCAATGTAATTCTTTGTGTTCCTTCACTTGGAAATGCCTTTACTTCCCCCTCTTTCTTGTTAAAGGGTAGTTTCACCAGAGAGGACACGAGATGGATTCTTTTAGCGGTTGAGAAATTGTGCCACTTCCTTCTGGCCCAAGAGAAATGTACTGTCATTCAAACTGGGATTTCCCGATAGGAAACTAGAGTTTGAACCTTTATGAATTCTGGATCTCATGAGTCAGGTGTGCTTCCTTGGACAGGACTACCTCACGAGACAATTGCATCCTATGTTACGCTAACAGAATTGGGGGGCGGGGGGGATGAGGAAATCGCTGTATGACTTCTATAGTTTTTGCTTAAGTCTACTTTTTTCCTGCTGTTCTTGCGTTGTATCTTTTACTATAATAAATCTTAGCCATAATTGTGTGTGTGTGTATATACATAAACATACATATATATGTATGTATATGTATACACATACATACACATATACACCCATCCCATAGCCAAGAAAATGGGCCCCGGGCAGGTGAATCTCCTAAACTATGTACTTGTAACTATTGAACATTTTGTTCCACTAGCAATAAATTAGAGGCAGGAATATCCTTAAGTATTTCTCGAAGGGTGAAAGGGGGGTGGAGGGATCAACCAAAGGCCATGTGAGTTATCTCTTTAATTCATTTTGAGGAAGAAATACAAAACATAATCTTATTAATGGCTTTTGGAGAATTACACAAAACTCTATCATCGTAATAAAAACTCAATGTTTTGGATTTTCGAATTCAATATTTTATTTACTGCAGCTAAGTCGAGCCTAAGTGTGTATTATGCACTCTCCATATATTATGATAAAATCTCTAAGCAAAAATTAATATTTCCAGTTCTATCATCTAAACACTTTTCTTGGGGTGCCTGGGTGGCTCAGTTGGTGAAGCGTCCGAGTTCGGCTCAGGTCATGATCTCACGGTTTATGGGTTCAAGCCCCACGTTGGGCTCTGTGCTGACAGCTCAGAGGCTGGAGCCTGCTTCGGATTCTGTGTCTCCCTCTCTCTGCCCCTCCCCTGCTCACGCTCCCTCTCTCTCAAAAATAAATAACATTAAAAAAATTTTAAACACTTTCATTTTTTTGTAAGACAAATAGAATATGTTCACACATACAGTAAGATTTTAGTACATTGGGAGCTACCACTACAAAGGTCAATTAGAATGGCCAAAAGTGTATTTAGATTTACCTGCTCCTAAAGTTACAGGGTAGCTTTATAAGATTGGACAGCTTGACTCAGAGCACCTATAACACAAAGCAGGTGTATTTCTGAGTGTGCTGCGGTGCAAGAGAGGAATCATTTGGCACGTAGCAAATGACAGCCAGCACGCAGGACTAAGCACATCATGGAGGGCAATCCTATTGAGTGATTAAAAAGGGATAATTTACTGGAGCCCCTGAACTATAGTTCCTGCTGCTATAAATAGAAGTACTTCATTTGGACCTTTTTCCCATGAAGCCTGCCTGGTTGTGTTAATAAAAGCTTCAATACTTAAATGGATTTTCTTTCTTTCTTTTTTCTTAACATTTATTTATTTTTTAGAGACAGAGCATGAACGGGGGAGGGGGGGGGAGGTTCAGAGAGAGAGAGGGAGACACAGAATCTGAAGCAGGCTCCAGGCTTTGCGCTGACAGGCTGACAGCCACAAGCCCGACACGGGGCTTGAACCCACGAACCGTGAGATCGTGACCTGAGCTGATGTCGGATGCTTAACTGACTGAACGACCCAGGCGCCCCAAATGAATTTCATTTCTAAATCAATATGGAACGTACAAAATTACGTTTTGTTCAGAACGTACAAAATTAACTCTCGTAAAATTCATCCTTAGAAAGAACATCAATTTGAGATTAAAGGTAGCAGAACTTTTACCTTTCTTACTGAGACTTTAGCAAAACTACCTCAGAAAATGGAGATTAACTGTGGAAATCCAAAACAATAAGGATATTTTCTATGTTCAAAGGTGGATGATAAGGTAGATAGCTACATAGAAAGAGTATTTGTCTGGCTCCAAATTGTATATTGATGTTTTCAAAGTTTAATCGTTCGCTCTTTTTTGACTCCATCAACTATTTAGACATATAAATTATAAAGCAAGGCTGGTGGGAGAAATGGAAGTCCTGAAGTTGGCCCACATGGCGTTTCAATTTAGGCAGGAAGATTTTCATATATGAAAAATGATCACAATATAGGTAGTATTTGGTAAAATTCCACATGAGGGATAAAAATAAGAAACTCAGGATGTTCCAGAAATCTATCCCAGTTGGGTATCTTGTTCCACCCAGTCTATTCCATAAAGATGAGAAGAGAGTGTTATATAGGGTGGACACACAATGTATACCAGGTTTCGAAGTATGCGTGTGTGGGTGTGGGTGTGGGTGTGTGTAGCTGATTTTGTTATTTGTCAGTGTCCGAGGTAGGATGTAAGTTCTGTGATAAAAAAGGTTTTTGTTCACTGCTGTATCTCTAACACGGGAACAACTCCTGGTACGATAAGTGTTTGTACAATAAGATTTTGCTGAATGAATGAAAAAATTCAAGACAAGAAGATGAGAAGGTATTTAAACGTGATTAAGATGTTAAATGTGATTAAGAAACAGTATCTATTTCTGAAAGTTAGTCAAGATTTGGGAGGAAGGGGAAAAAACGGCTCAAATGAGGTTAAAAAAAGCAGTTGAGGGAAATTCTTTAAAAAATAAAAATGTTTTAGGAAGTCGTTATGATAAGGATCAAGACTGAGCAGCAGAAATGCTTAAGTATATGTTGTAAATTTCTAAAAGACTCCAGAGATGAACACACTGGAAGGAAACAAAATAAAGACGGGAAAGCAATAAACTTTTAAGTGTGTATAATAAACTCATGTGCAATCAGCTTAAATATTTATGAAACCTGGTCTGAATACAAAAATACGCTACAGTTAGAGCTTAGGATACATTTACAAATAGGTACAGTGAGTGTTTATTGTAAGGGGAATGGTCTCTATAAAGAAAAGCTCTAGAAGGCATATTGCGTTTGTCGGCTTCAGTGAAGCCTAGGAAAGCATCAAGATGGCGGCTGGATAAAGGCAAAACTAATCACCTCTCCTACGAGTGTCTTGCCTTGAAGGAGAGAACAGCTGAACCCTTCACACAGAAAAATAATATAGTTGCTGGTCACCCTGTGAGAGCCTGTTGCTTAAGGATTTTAATTTACATGGTATATGGTGACAATACTCATGAGGAGAAAAAGAGAAATCATACTTTCCCTGTCTGTGTTGGGCCACCTCACACATAACCGATTTGGTTACTTGCTGTCCCTTCTCTTCCTTTCAAGACTTTAGCCACTTTGTGGTTCTAGATGCCTCATCATTCTTTGTCAGTATCTCTCAGTAACTGTTTGTCAACATTACACATTCTCTATGACATTATCAGATGAGTAGAGTTGAAATGTTTTACTCTATCTTCAGGGATCCAAAGTTCTAATAGGAACGAGACAAGACGGGCTTACAAAAAGGTAGACAACAGGGCAACACAATTATGACCAACCTATCTCCCCAGTGGACCCAGGAATAAGGAGGGGAAAGGGACTGGACGTATATCGATCACTTAAGTATGTCAGGCAATGGTTTAGGCACTTGACAAACACTGCTTCGCATACTCTTCCAGCACCTCTATGAGGTGGGAACCATCACCTCCATTTTATAGAAGAGAAAACCAAGGGCCAGTGTTGGCTGAATCCAGAATGTATGTTCTCCTTTACGCTAACAGCCTGTTTGAATGTCAGGAGCACACCAGGGCTTATCTTTCAGTGGGGAGTAAGAGGCAAGGATATGCGGAGACCGGAAGGAGACTGTAAATGGTGTGAGAAGAAATAATTACCCCCATTTGTTTATACTTATTCTCCCGGGGCATACTGCCAGGGAGTCAAACTGCCATTCCTTTCAACCATCAGCCTTCAATATTTGAAATAACTTGTGAATATTTAATCTATAAATGTATCTTTGCTGTCACCAATGTGCCTGATCTCATTCTAGGCTCTATGACTATAAAGATGACTAAAAGAGCTTTTTTAAGCTTGGTCCCAGGTCTCGGGTAGTCCATTGCTTAGTTAGAACGACAAATAAATCAGACACCAATGAGTTCAGGTTATAGATAAGAGATTATTTGAATTCACAAAGGAGGGGACCCAAAGAGATATACCTGACCTGTGCTGACCAGCCTTGCAAAAACAAAATATATAGAGAGGATGAAAAAAGAGTAGGACTTGGCCATGCATACACAATCGCTGTTTGGACTTCCTCTGGAGGATGATGGGATATGGTTGTTTGCGGCAGAGTAATACGATCAGCCTTTCCCTTTGGGCAGTTAGCTCTGGGCGGTAGCACGGAGGATAGATTTATGGAGGGCTAAACAAAATGCAGGAGGTCCTTACAAGAAGGAGGTTAGCATGCTGAGATATAATACAAAGGCCTGAAGAGGGGAGGTAAAGGTGAAAATGAAGGGAAACAATGACTTAAGAGCCATTGAAGACATCTAGCGCATAGGGCTGAGACTCCTTCAGGGAAGGGGAGAAAGGAGAAGAAGGACTTGAAAATGATCCCAAGGCTTGAGCAACTGCATGGGAAGATGAAAAATTCATCAGCACTGGGAACAGAGGAGGAGAAGGAGGTTTGGGAGTTGGGGGAAACAGTTTCATTTGGAACACGTTGTTTACAAGGCAGCAGGATAGAGAAGGCAGGGCTCAGGAGAGGGGCATGTAAATGTCAACAGTAGCTAAAACTATGGAGAGTAAGAAAGGGCGCCAATGAAGATTCCTGGAGAATGTCAATATGTCAGGGTAGGTGAGGAGATAGCAAAAGGGGCCAGAGTAGAGGGGATGTCCCCATAGAACGAGGAGACATGGATGAAATAAAGATATGAGTGTTTCCAAATAATACAGAGAAGTCTTGCTATTAAATATTGCGGTTAAAAACCCATGGCTGTCTGAGAATCAGCATTTTGAGATTGACAAGTGTATAAAATGACTTTCAACCCAGAAACACTGCCCATTCTCCCCCCAAAAGCTTTAGAATTAAGAACCAGATGGAGCTGGAGGAAAAACAAGAGAGTGAAAAAGAGCCAAAAGTAGCAGAATTGGCAAAGATTAAAGCTGACGTGGTAACAGAGACACCAGAGGGAAACGTCCACATTGATTGATGATGATGTGTACAATATATGCGTGACCGTCACTCATCAGACAAGTGCCTACCCTCCTCTTATCAAGGGGGCAGAAGGCTGATTCTTCCCCAGGGCCATGGCTGGGTAGACCAAAGGGAGACACCTGCCTCAAAGCCAGCCAATGCTTTGTCTGGCCACTGAAGAGAAGATGGTCTCTTACAAATATGCACTTGACAGTTGTTGGGCTTCATTCAGAACTGAAAGTTTGCTTGGAATTGGAGCCAGATCTGTCCCATGGCAAGTCCAAGTCACATATGCTACAGTTGTGGGTGAGGCAGTAACCAAAAGAAAGTGAAGGAGGCTACCAAATGATCTGTAAATAAGATGCCACGCACGCGGAGAGAGGGAGAGAGAGAAAGAGAGGGAGAAAGGCAGAGAGAGCCTACAATGATGGACTTCAACCCAGCTCCTGTGCTTTTGGGGACGGTTGTGTTTCCCACATCGGACTCTGGACCTTCCTCTACATCCCTGCAAGGGTTGAGTAGATTTTGCCTCCTTGTAGCTGTTTTGTACAACAATACTAATATTTGCTGAGTGTTTACTTCGTGCCGGACATTGCTCCATGGACTGTTCACGTACTGATTTATTTAATCCTCACAACACCCTATGTTACGCCCATTTTACTGATGAGGGGACGCAGGCAAAGAGAAGGCAACAATATGATCAAGACACACAGCTTATATGGGTGGGCCTCGTCAAATATAACCTTTTCCTGTAAAAGTTCAGATTTCTGTTCTCTTGAATAAGCATGAAGGCCTATTATGCCAGTCAAGCACTTGGCTAAAGACTGGGGATGAAAAGAGAAATGACTTAAATCAGCCTACGTTCTTATTCTCAAGGAGCTCTCTGTGCAGTAGAGGTGAGGCCGAGAAGCCTAAGGAGGAAAGGAAAGACAGGAAGAGAAGGGAGGGGAAGAAAGGAGGGGAGGGCAGGGGGAGGAAGGAAGGGGAGGAGAGGGGAGGGCAAAAAGTATCAGGCCTAGATAGGAGCAGATGAGAAGCAGAGATTAGAATAATAAGCCATTGACAGTAGAGAACGAAGTCAGAAACGGAAAATGAACGGCTCTGAGGTCCGAGGAAGACAGCAAGCCACTGTCTGCACCTTGGGGGACCTTTCGGAGTGGGGGGCGGGCAGTCCCCGTTCAGAAAACGGATGCTGGACATATGTGCCAGATGGCCTCCGATACCACAATGGTTCTTAAGGGCTTAAGTCAACAATAATGAAAGGGTCATGGAGTGTGGCATTGGTCCATGTGGGTTTTTGAGGAATCCAGGAAAGTGCTCATTAGAGAAATAATATGTTTAAAAATACGTAAATGTATAGGAAGCATGGTTAAAACATGCCAGGCCTCAAAAGGCATGAAACCACACTGTAATTGTTCCATCAAGTCGAAACGTGGTCCTATTTCCCTCTCCCCCCTCTCGCTGCTTCCTGAAGGGTCAGAGGTTTCTTTGGGTGAGCTGGATGGGGAGGGGATGTGGAAGCATAGGCAGAGAGAGAGAGACAGAGAGACAGAGACAGAGAGAGAGGGGGCGAGAACCACACTCCATCGTGTGTGGCTCGCCACCCACAAAGGCAGCCATGAGGGAGGGCCCCGGGTTCACTTTATGTCGATCTCTACACCGGGCTGGACTTAGTAAATGACTCGGTGTGGCTACTATTCCTGTCGCCGGTTTTGAATTAAAGTGCCTGTGAGACCATGTCTGATCAAAGTCACCTGAGTTCTCACCCAGAGGCAGAAGAAGAAATCGCCTGTGGTGAAGTTTTAAAGAGGTTTCCAGGGACAAAAATGAAGTTACTTTTTAATTACAGCTCCTGAGCCTCGCTTCGTCCAACACGCTAATTCCAGGGGCAAAGCTTCCTCATTTAAACGCCCCCCCCCTCCATTCCCCAACTCTGTTGGGGAATCAAAGCCTGACATGATTATAATTAGGAAGAGAACACAATAACACATTGCCTACCTTGATCCTTTTTCTTTAGTGGTGCCTTTGCTAACAGCAGTGTTTCGTCCAGAAGGAGGCTCGGATTTTTCTTCTGTGGGAGATCCAAAGCCGGTACTAAAATGATAACTATTTTTTCTTATTGTATGAAAAAAACGCATCGATTTCAATCATATGAAAATTAATAAAGTATTACATTTGCAAGGCATGGCATAAATTAGGAGGCATAATAAGTTCATTGCCACGACACACCTTGATTACTCTCCCATCGTGAGACAGGGCACCAGGCATTCTCCCATCCACAGATAATAAAACAAAGCTGCTCACAGCCGCTATGCTCTGGGGTCAAGGGCTCAGTGCACGTTCACAGCACACAGGATGGACAGCCAGTCTCGCTGGCTGCTTTTTCCAGAGATGTTTTCCATGCCAATTTTTTTTTTTTTACAAATAGTTTATTGTCAAATTAGTTTCCACATAACACCCAGTGCTCATCCCCACAAGTGCCCTCCTCCATGCCCATCCCCCCTCCACCCCACATCCATCAGTCCTCAGTTTTTGTCAGCATTCAAGAGTCTCTCATGGTTTGCCTCTCTCCCTTTCCCCCACCATTTCCGCCCTTCTTCTCCCCCTTGGTCCTCCTGTTAAGTTCCTCCTAATCCTCCTATACGTGCAAACATATGATATTTGTCCTTCTCTGCCTGACTTATTTCGCTCAGCATAACACCCTCAAGGTCCATCCATGTTGCTACACATGGCCAGATTTCATTGTTTCTCATTGCCATGTAGTATTCCATGGTATAGATAAACCACATCTTCTTGATCCATTCATCTGTTGATGGACACTTAGGCTCTTTCCATGTTTTAGCTATTGTGGAGAGTGCTGCTATGAACATTGGGGTACATGTGTCCCTATGCATCAGCATTTCTGTATCCCTTGGGTCAATTCCTAGCAGTGCTATTGCTGGGTCCTAGGGGAGTTCTATTGTTAGTTTCCTGAGGAACCTCCACACTGTTTTCCAGAGGGGCTGTACCAGTTTACATTCCCACCAACAATGTAGGAGGGTGCCCGTTTCTCCACATCCTCGCCAGCATCTAGAGTTCTCTGATTTGCTCATTTTAGCCACTCTGACTGGCATGAGGTGGTATCTCAGTGTGGTTTTGATTTGGATTTCCCTGATGAGGAGGGATGCTGAGCATCGTTTCATGTGTCTGTTGGCCATCTGGATGTCCTCTTTGGAGAAGTGTCTGTTCTCCATGCCAATTTAAAACAGCAATTCCAAGGGGTGCCTGGGCAGCTCAGTCAGTTAAGCATCCGACTCTTGATTTCAGCTCAGGGCATAATCTCACAGTTCGTGAGTTCGAGTCCTGCATCTGGCTCTGTGCTGATTGTGTACAGCCTCCTTGGGATTCTCGGTCTCCCTCTCTGCCCCTCCCCTGCATCCTCTCTATCTCTCTCTCTCTCAAAATTAATAAACATAAAAAAAATTATTTTTTAAAAACTATGTTACCAAAATCTAAAATCTAATCTTTTTTCTTTTTTACTCCCACATTAAGGGTAGGATTCTTTAAGTCCAGACAAAATATAATTTTCTTACTTGCTCTTTTCTTTGCTTGCTCTTCTTAAAGAAGATGAAGAAGAAATACTCCGTCCATAACCAACATCTGATGATTTATCTTCTGTAGATGGAGGTGGAGAACTAAAATTTTACATATTTGAAATTACACACGAGTTAAAATACTTGACTTGTCAATATTGGATCTGTCCTACAAAAGACAGATTTTTTTGGGGGGGGAATCATATTTGGAGCTGATTTTTAAAAGTGACATAATAAATGCATAAAAGTAAGACAAAGCATATTATAAAGGTTTTCATGAACTGGAACAGGAAATATTTTTATAAAATGTGCTCCGTAAAATATATAGATATATATTTGGTCATATATATATATATATATGTATATAATGGTCACATATATATGACCATTTTTTAAAATTCTGAAGCTTTCATCTTTAGCTTTACTATTAATTTCTTATTTTATATTTTTAAAAAGCCCTGGGCAGCACTTAGAGTCCCGCATACAGTTCTGGATCCTGGTGAACACGATTGGTTTTGGTGTGCTTCGATCTATTTATACTTCCTTCAATTAACTTCATGTTACCAGGAGGGTAATAAGCACTGACTACAGTAATACATCTGGAATTGAGTGGTAATGGGGAGTCAACGGAAAAACCACATTGGTGGTGATTTCATGGTCTTTACTATATTAGGCTACGAGTTTACGGACTGGTGTCTATTTTCAGGGAGGCGTTAAATACAGGGGACAAAAAGATGCTGTCCTGGGAATCTTGATATAGTCATGTGATGATGAGCAAACAAAAACCATTGTCTGCTTCCCTGTATCCCCCCGCCCCCCCCGCCCCCCCTCCCCGAGAGACTCACACATCAGAAGATTTACTGTTAACTAAGAGCACAGCACGCTGATCACTTGGTTCTTGTAAGCAGAGATCCTTCAAAGGCAAAAGTTTGGTGCCAGGATTTATCTGTAGATAATTTAAGAACTAAAAAGTAATATCCGCATGGGTTGTATATGTTTTAAATGAATACTGATGTTCCCAACTGGTTGAAGTCCATAATTTTACACACACATAGACATAGTTAGACATAGGAACCTGAACTTCTAGACATCTTGCCTTTGGGTAGGGTCTAGCCCTCCAGTTCCCCACAACCCCTCTGCTTTATACTCAGCTCTTTCACACCATAATTATGTTTGGCCCCTGAAAGCAGTTAAGTTTGCAAATCGCTCTGTATACATGAGGGCGAATTTGTTGTCTGTCAGAGTAACGAATTATGAAAGAGATGACTAAAAATGTTGTGAAGATATCTAAAAATAGGCTACACCAAGTCCTATATTAGCAATTTTACCAGCAGGTTAGACCATACCATCTTCTGAGGTCTTGTTCCAATCATATTATAGTTACATCCCTCTCTCACCCAAGACACTTTTCAGGATCCTTTAAAACTCAGATCATGGGGCGCCTGGGTGGCTCATTTGGTTAAGTGTCCAACCTCAGCTCAGGTCATGAGCTTGCAGTTTGTGAGTTCGAGCCTGGCATTGGGCTTTGTGCTGACAGCTCAGAGCCTGGAACTTGCTTCAGATTCTTTGTCTCACTCTGTCTCTGCCCCTCCCCTGCTCACACTCTGTCTCTCTCTCTCTGTCTCAAACAAAAACATTAAACAAAAAAATAATAATCAGACAGATCATGTCATTTTTCTGCCCGGAACTCCGTCTGTCAAGTTTTCCCACTTCATTCAAAGTAAAAGCCAAAACCCTTCTAATGGTCTACACGACTCACTTGATCTGGTCTCTCTGTATCTCTCTGATTTAGTTCTTACTATTCTGCCCCTTGGTTCACTCAGCTCCAGCTATAACTGACCTTGGCTGTTTCTTAAATATGCCAAGCCTGTTTATACCTTATGGCTTCTGTCCAAGCCGATTCCTCTGCCTGGAAAGCTCTTTCCCAAGCCATCTCCATGGCTAAATCCCTCACCTTCTAGTCTTTGCTCACATATGACCTTCCCTATGAGGCTTACCAGACCACCATTTCTAAAATCACAAATACCAACCCCAGTAACCCCCAGCACTAGAAAGCCCCTTTATCTTATGTCTGCTCTATTTTTCCCCCAAAGCTCTGCTCATTTTGATCATGGTATATAATTTATTTATTTGTCATGCTTCTGGCTTACTGTCTGTTTCCACTCTATGGAAGTAGAGGTCTATGTCTCTCTTATTCACTGACCTCACCCAACCTACAATATGAGAAAACATTTCCTGAATGAATGAATCAGAGAATTCTCTTTGATAAAAAATACTGTTTCATTAAGTTTTTTTTTTAAACTCGTGAGCAGATACATTTTGTCACAGTTTTATCTGTTTCATGGCAACATTTTCCTGATAAGTGTTCTTTGTTGGTTTTTCTGCCATTTTCCTCATTTTCCTCAAAGCATTTTTGTGCTAATAATGTTGTGCCAGTTCTTTTTGAATTATGATTCACTGAATGAGATGGGCTTTATTGGAGCAGTGGTTTCTCAGTGGTGTGTATGTGTGTGTGTGTGTGTTATGATGGGCATGGTGGTGGTGGCAGCCAGGGAAATCAGGAGTCAGGTTTAAGGCTGGCCATTTTTCATTATTCAAAATGTCTCTTAGGGGCGCCTGGCTGGCTCAGCCAGTAAAGCATGTGACTCTTTATCTCAGGGTCATGAGTTCGAGCCCCACAGTGTAGAGATTAGTTTAAAAATAAGGGCGCCTGAGTGGCTTGGTTGGTTGAGCATCCGATGCTTGGTTTCAGCTCAGGTTATGATCTCATGGTTCATGAGTTCAAGCCCTGTGTCTGGCTCTGCGAAGGCAGCATGGAGCCTGCTCGGGATTCTCTCTCTCTCTCCCCTCTCTCTCTGCCTTTAGCCTGCTTGTGCTTTCTCTCAAACGAACTTAAAAAAATTAAAAATTAAATAAAATATAAAATGAAATGAAATGAAATGAAATGAAATGAAATGAAATGAAATGAAATGAAATGAAATGAAATACAACTGACTCTTGATGTCTGTTCAGGTCGTGAACTCATGGTTCCTGGGTTCAAGCCCCACATCAGGCTCTGTGCTGATGGGATTCTCTCCCTCCTTCTCTGTGCTCCTCCTCTGCTTGTCCCCCCTTGCCTCAAAATAAATAAATAAACTTTTAAAAAGGTTTTTAATAAATTAAAATAAAATTTTAAAAATGTTCGCACGATAGAGTGTTTCCTGCAAATACGGTGCAGCTATGTGGTTCTTTCATGGCCCTGTCTGCTCTGCCCTTTTGAACCAAGTTGAGCCGAGAAGGCTTCTGCTGTGAGCCTTGCTCACCCAGGCCCTAGTTCTTCACCCGCCCGGCAAACAGAGCATTCGGCTTGTGCGCCCGTGAGCTCTCCCGTCACCTGAGGCCGTGTAGAGTTCTGACGGCACTTTCTGAGACCGGCCACCACAAGCTCCCTTGTCTCTCTCTGCGCTTAATTTGTGCCCCTTTGCATTCTTTCTCCTGCACCCCTTGGGCTTGATCTCACGGAATTTCAGTAACTCCTATTTTTTTTTTTTTTTTTTTTTTTTTTTTACTTTTAGAGAGAAAGAGAGACTGTGAGAGCACACGGGCAAGGGAGGAGGGCAGGGGGAGAGAGAGAGAATCCAAGCAGGTGCCACACTCAGCATGGAGCCTGACGCGGGGCTCAATCCCACCACCCTGGGATCATGCGTGACCTGAGGAAATCAACAGTCCGACGCTCAACTGACTGAGCCACCTCGGTGCCCCCTTACGTTTTTGTTTTTTTTTGTTTTTTGGAGTCCATGGATCATCTGTGTTTCCTAGGTTTGCTTAAATGGCATTTGTAGATTTAAAAAACTTCCCCTGCTTGAGGAGCCTGGGTGGCTCAGTTGGTTAAGGTTAAACATCTGACTTCAACTCAGGTCATGATCTTGCAGTTTGTGGGTTCAAGCTCCACATCGGGTTCTGTACTGACTTCTGACAGCTCAGAGCCTGGAGCCTGATTCAGTTTCTGTGGCTCCCTCTCTCTCTGCCCCTCCCTTGTTCACACTCTGTCTCTTTCTCAAAAATAAATAAACGTTAAAATTTCTTTTTTAAATTTCCCCTGTTCCCCTTAATGCTTTTGGTTTCCAGAAGAAAGGAAAATGCTAACTTAAGCAGCAATGCCAAAAAGTCCTCAAGATTCTGATTTTCAGCTTCCCATTTCTCTTGACATCAACACTGAATTACACTGTATATTGTTTTTAAAATCATAATCAGAAATGCAGCTTCAATAGCGTTTTTCTATATTACATTTTAAAATCTGGTATTATAATTTGGTTAATTTCAATTAGATTATGATTAATAAAATAAAGGGCGCCTGAGCGGCTCAGTCGGTTAAGCGTCGGACTTCGGCTCGGGTCATGATCTCGCAGTCTCTGAGTTTGAACCCCACATCGGGCTCTGTGCTGACAGCTGGGAGCCCAGAGCCTGCTTCGGATTCTCTGTCTCCCTCTCTCTGCCCATCCCCCACTCACACTCTGTCTCTCTAAGTCTCTCAAAAATGAATAAGTGTTAAAAAAAATAAATAAATAAAACAAAAACACTTACATTTCTATCATTATTGCTAAGCTGAGCCTTGGAAATAATAAAAACCCCAAACACAAAGTGCTTCTTCTTTTATATTTTCTCTGAAACTTGACAGAGAGTAGCATTAGCTAGCTGATTCCATAACAGACAAGCAGATTCTAGGTAAAACTGTACATAAATGCAAAATCTTATAGCCAGTTAAGAGTAAAGCTCCGATTCCCAGGTTTCTGTCTATAAAAATATACATTCTGCTAGGTGGTTATAAAATTGCAATGTAATGGCATCGTGACTACAGAAATGATTGCTCATACGAAAATACAAATTAGTGCTGTCACTTACCCGACCGTAATCATAGAATCCATCACTAATTATGTTACTCGAAGACAAATAGCCAGTCACGCTATATTTCAGAGATAGGTTATTGTTGAGCAATTTGTTATAAGCCATCTCACTGAATTTATTTTTCCGACTTACTGATAGATTAACTTCTTCAAGGATATCTAAAGCCCTGTCGATAAAAGAAAAAAAAAAAGCATTATTTGCTTTAAACAAGCAATCTGATGTTAAATTCCCATTTATACATGTAGCTAAGACCCTGAGTGAAGAATTGAGATGGGAAGGTTAAAGACACCTCACCCTTTTATTTATTTATTTACTAATGTTTATTTACTTTTGCGAGAGACCAAGCACGGGTGGGGGAAGGGCAGAGAGAGAGGGAGACACAGAATCTGAAGCAGGCTACAGGCTCTGAGCTGCCAACACAGAGCCTTCTGTGGGGCTCGAACCTGTGGACCATGACATCATGACCTGAGCTGAAGTCTGACACTTAACCAACTGAGCCACTCAGGTGCCCCAACATCTTGCCCTTTTAGATAAAGTAATACAGAATTATGAAGATGAATCAGTCCTTTTTGAGAATATATATGCCATGTGGTGCCTTATATTCAAACAGTTGAAAAGGATACTTTGAAAGAGAAAAGAGGTCTTTATTTAAAGCAAAACTAGTATTGGACTCTCCACTTTTCGCTAACCAGGCAATATATATGAAAATGAAGATGGTAAGGGGGAAACTGGCTGGCTCAGTCCATGGGTGATTCTTTTTTTCTTTTTTTTAATGTTTTTAATTTATTTCTGAGAGAGAGAGAGCATGAGCAAGGGAAGGCCAGAGAGAGAGAGGAAGACACAGAATCCGAAACAGGCTCCAGGCTCTGAGCTAGCTGTCAGCACAGAGCCCGATGTGGGGCTCAAACTCACAAACCGTGAGATCATGACCTGAGCCGAAGTCGGACACCCAACTGACTGAGCCACCCAGGTGCTCCAGTCTGTGGGTGATTCTTGATCTCAGGATTGTAAGTTTGACCCCCACATTGGATGTAGATACTATGTAAAAATAATTTTTTTTCAAAAATAAAAAATAAAAATAAAGATGGGTAGAAGTAGGGCAAACCTATCAGCGGAACCTTATAAGGCAAGTGGCTGGTGTGCTATTGATGCAAGAACTGCTTTGGTGAGGCTGGTTAAATGCGGAATTCTGAAAGAAAGGTCTGGATGAAGGAGGGAGAGAAAGGAGATGTAGCCATGGCTCACGCATTTTATTTTAGCTTCCAAAGTGGAGAGACAGAAGCGCCTGGGCAGCTCAGTTCACCAAGAAAGGGATTCTTGGTTTGGTCTTAATTCATGATCTCACGGGTTGGTGAGTTCAAGGCCAGCATCAGGCACCGCACTGATAGTGAGGAGCCGGCTTGGGATCTTCTCTCTCCCACTTTCTCAAAATAAAGAAATAAATGTAAAAACAAAAACGGGAAAAGGTAAAAAGTAGAGAGGCAGAGTTGTTGTTTCACAATTGCAGAGTGAAGTGAAAGGTGTTTATCAGAATGAAACATGGACAGAGAGACAGCGAAGATGGCTTTGTGGTGGTGGGGAGGGGCATCTCCAGGAGGGAGGAGCCCAGATGTCCCTGCTCCGACTGGGCGGTCCCTTCTAGCGGAAAGGTCCCTGTGCCTGGCCCAGCTCCCCAGGGCCCTGCCGCCTGTGAGCAGGTGTGTGGCCTCTGCCTGACCTTCCTTGGGCCTGAAGAGTGTGCTCTCTCATCCTCTGCTCTTCCTCTGAGCCAGAAACCCTGGGCAGCTCCACTCACCCAAGCTTGCATAATTCAACGGCCATGAGCTCGTCGTTGGCGCAGACCATCACGGCCCAGCTGGCGTGCCTTCTTACTTCTTCGTTCTTCGAGCGCAGGAGCTCGACCAGTGGCTCCAGGCCCCCTGAATTTCTTAACTAAGAGTAGAAACTGAAAGTTACACGTTGGGAGTACACAATATAAACATTCATTTTTTTAAAATTCCTTATTTGGTGGTTAAAAGATCTTAATGATGTGAGAGCATTTTAGGATCTGTGCGTAATTGGTATTTTTACATCTGGGGTGGGGCCTCCTCATAGACAGGAGCCCAGGTTTCTGTTCAAGGTCAAGAGGAGGCCACAGTGAAATAATCGAGAGCAGTCGTCCTGATCTAGGTGGGCTGGAGACTGGGTGGAGAGCCTATCATCTCCTGCTCTACCTTCACTCATTCTGTTCATCAACCTGAATGTTCGTTTGGCGCTGGGGTAGGCAGAATGATGGTCACCCAAAGGTGTCCTTTTCCCTGGAAGGGAATTTGCAGATGTGATAAGCTAACAATTTTGAGATGGGGAGATTGCCTTGGATAAACAGGTGGGCCCAATTTAATTACAAGGGTCCTTATAAGATGAAGAGAAGGGTGCCTGGAGACAAGAAAGGAGGTATGTAGAAGCAGAGATTGGAGTAATACCCTTTGAAGATGGAGGAAGGGGCAATAGCCAAGGGGTGGAGGTGGGTGGTAAATGCTAGAAAGGGCCAGGAAACAGATTTCCCCCCAAACTCTCCCAAAGGAACATACCTCTGCTAACATCTTGGTTTTAGCCCTTAAAACCTGTTTTCAGCTTCTTATCTCCTAAACTCTAAGATAGTAGATTTATATTACTACTACTAGGCCACTACATTGTGGTATTTTGTTACAGCAGCAAGAGGAAACTAATACAGTCCTTACAGCTGGGCAGGAGGAGCCGACTCCCATCAGATCATCAGTGTGGCCAAACCAACACTGTAGCAATTCCCTAGAAAAAGACCAATTTTTATTATCACTGCACAGCATCTTCTCTTCAACTTTCCAAGGAGTAAAAAAGGGCCAAAAAGAATAGAAGAAACTTGGGCAGAACTACATGAATCATATTACTAAAAGAAATTCAGGTGACAAAGGGTATTACTCCTGTATAAAATTATTCCAATCAGGAAATAAAAAAAGATTTGACAAAGCTCTTATCTACTGTCTGATATGCAATATTGTATTATCTGAGCCTAGAGGCCACAAAAAAGAATATTCTATCAGTTTCTATGTGCCGTATCTGAAGATGAGAGCTCTTGTGGGATAAGATCTACTTGATTCAGTCATTTTAGGTCAGGGTCCAGTGATTGTTTCTTCTCAGAGATTATACTTTCGCACGTGCAACATGCGCAGCTTAGAAAAGTTTACCTGAAGCATCTCTTGCAAGTCAAATTTCAGAACATCTTTATTTCTGAGTTTAATACATGATGGTCTAAGTCCATGTGTTCTTTTGGCAAAGATCTCATTCATCTATGAATTCCTACATTCATTTACTCATTCATTCAACAACTGCTTATTAAGCATGCACTCTGTGTCAGATATATAGATATATATTATTGACATGGACACAAGGAAGAAAAACTCTTCAGTTCCCTTCCCTATAGCCTCGAGGAGCTTACAGTCTTTCACACAGGAACCATATATGAGAAACAGACAAGGGAAGCATGCACAGGGTATAACGGGAGCAATAGCAGAGGGCACTGCCAAGTTTGAGGGCTATCACGGAAGACAGGATGGCTGAGATGGCATGAGGCACAGGTGGGTAGGTGCAGGTCAGTAAGAGCCATTGCGGATCACGTGAAGCAGCTGAACTTTTCCCCCGGGGTAGGGAGCGGTGCGCAGACCAGGGACTTGCACTGAGGCAATGAGGGTCACATATTTGAAAGATCGGTCTGGAGGCAGTGTGAGAAGCAGGAGGTGGGGGGGGGGGGGTGGAGGCAGGGGCGGTGGTGGAGAGAGCAGTAGACTGATCGGCGGTATTCCAGGAAATGGATGGACTGTTCTGCAGACCGCGTGGAGGTGAGACCAAAATGCTTTTATCCTTCTGTTGCCGAAGCCTAGCATAGTCTCTGGCCCATAGTAGATGTAAAATAAATATTTAGGAATCTTAGTGCCTTAATGGATGAATACAAATGAACCGAATCGATGGGAACAAAGAAGCAGGATAGAATAGATACCTAAGCGGCTGATGAGAAAATAGTTGTTAGTTGTCTGAGCAGAGAGCACAGCGCAGCAGCTCAGGCTCTAGATGGCATCCCTGATCTTCCAACTTACCCACTCTGCTTTGAGCACACTATGTCTTTAAGCCTTGTTTTCCACATCTGTAAAATGGGGGTTACAAAGCAGCCCATCACGAGGGAGGCTTAAATGCTTGTCAAGTGTTGAGCATAGCACTCACTTCATAGTAAGTGTTAGCTGTTGCTATTTATACTGGCGGGAGAGGAACGGAGTCTTACGCTGTTTTGATGAGTGCCACGTGACAAGTAAATATGGGAAAAGCAAGAGAAAAATAGACATGATACACTTGTAAAAAATGAAATTCTAAGTTTTAAAACTTTGAAACATAAAAAACACGAGAGAGTGTGGAATCCATATGTATGACATAAAGCATCAGAGTGTCTAACACTCAGCTTGAGAAACAACACATTTAAATGACCTTGAACCCCTGTTTGCTCCTCTCAAGTACATCCACTCCCTTGATCCCCCAAGAGGATTTCTTGAATTTGGGGTTAATCATTCTCTAGCTTGTTTTTATAGTTTTACTTTATGTGTCTGTTTACCTAAACAATGTATTGCTTAGGTTTGTGTATTTCCAAATGTACGGAAATGGAATCCAAAGTATGTATTTCTGCAATTTGGTTTTGCTCAGCATTATCCTTGAGATTCATCCCTGCTGCTGTGTGTAACCATAGTTCATTCATGTTCACTGGTGTGAAATTCCATTTTGTGAATATACCACAAACGGATTCACCCATTCTCTTAAAAACTGGACAATTGGGGGCGCCTGGGTGGCTTAGTCGGTTGAGCGTCCGACTTTCACTTAGGTCATGATTTCGCGGTTCGTGGGTTCGAGCCCCGCATCGGGCTCTGTGCTGACTGCCGGCTCGGAGCCTGGAGCCTGTTTCGGTCTGTGACTCCCTCTCTCTCTGACCCTCCCCTGCTCACGCTGTCTCTCTCTCTCTCTCCTAGAAATAAATAAAACATTTAAAAAAAAAAACTGGACAATTGGTGTGTGTCCAGTTGTTAGACATTATACACAATGCCTCCTGGGGCACAGAGGCAAGAGACTGGCTTAGGTATAACTTGGAGAGACTGCCAGATTATAGGCTGTGCTCTCCTTTTCTAGATGGTGCCAATTGATTCTCCAAAGTATGGCCCTGACTTCATGGATTTCATTTGTTGTAGAGTAATTTCAGGTTCACTGCAAAATCGAGCCGCGGGACAGGGATTTCCTTTACTCCCCGCCCCACACGTGCCTATTTTCCATTATCAAGTCCCTCGCCGGATCGGTACATTTGTTACAAGCAGTGAACGTAACACAGACACGTTATTATCACCCAGAGTCCATGGCTGACGTGTTGCGGGGCCAGTGTTGAAGGACCTAAACGACGGGTAGGTTCAAACACTTGAAAATGTTTCAGAAGCATCCACCGAGGGACCGGAAGCGGGAGGGAATGAAGGTTAGTAAAGCTCTCACCTCGGTCCGGGCCTCCACATCGCACGCAGTTGCCGCAATGGTGAGCGCCGCCTTGCTCTGCACCACGGTGTTCGCGGAGCGCAGGGGCCCGATGAGGGCGCGCGCGACGTCGTGGCTCTGGATGTTCACGCGCAGCGGCTCCTGCATTGCCAAGTTCGCCAGCACCGTAGCAGCGTTGGCGACCGCGCCGTCTCGTGTGCTGGACAGGATGTTTATTAAAGGGTCGATACCGTCGGCTTCAGCAACAGCGCTGGGTGAATGGAAGCGAATGTCATTCGTCCGAGTTCAAGACATCGTCTTTCGCGTGTACAACTGAACTCATTCCACAAATGGCTACATAAATACAGTCTTAGAAAGAAACGAATTTATGCTGCGATGAACCGGGAATTGGGGTGCTGGGGATTTAAATGGAGTCTGGGAAGATGCCAGTTAAGAAGGAATTTAAATAACCCTTTTCCTACTTTTACAGCACATACCTACTTCTTAGAAAACCTCCTCCAAATGTTAATTTTTTAATTCAGTGATACTTGTAAGATCAGGAAATTCTATTCAGAGAACGTCGATCAAGACATTCCCATCCAGTAGGAAAACAAAGCTTTTAATTTTTAATTTTTTAAATGTTCATTGGTCTTTGAGAGAGAGAGAGATACAGAGTGTGAGTGGTCAAGGGTCAGACAGAGAGAGACACACACAGAATCTGAAGCAGGCTCCAGGCTCTGAGCTGTCAGCACAGAGCCCGACCTGGGGCTAGAACTGACGAAGCCCAAGATCATGACCTGAGCCAAAGTGGGATGCTCAACCTACTGAGTCATGCATGCACCCTGCAAAGTCTTTAAATAGTAGAAATGAGGGGCGCCTCGTGGCTCAGTTGGTTGAGCATCCGACTTCAGCTCAGGTCATGATCTCACGGTTCATGGGTTAAAGTCCCCCCGTCCAGCTCTGTGCTGACAGTTCAGTACCTGGAGCCTGCTTCAGATTCTGTGTCTCCTTCTTTCTCTACTCCTACCCCACTCGTGCTCTGTCTCTGTCTCAAAAATAAACTATAAAACAATTTTTTTAAATAGTAGGAATGAGTGTGGAGGGGGAGTGCTCATCTTCCCCCTTTTTAAATGAGGCTGCTAATTGTGGGCAGAGGTTAACACATTGGGAGCCAGCAAAACATTTTGGAGGTGAATGTTGCTTTTACAAATTAAACATCAAAGATCAAAGTCATACTGCTGACATGATAACTACTAGCTACGGTTAGTCATGTAGGCATAATCAGTTGGTAAATTTCCTATTTCTGCTATAAAAAGTCCACAGTCATCCATAAAGATATTAATAGTCTCACAAGTGATAAGCCTATACCTCCTTTTAAGAATGCAGTCTTTTCTATAGTTCTTGCTTCCTAATGAAAAAGCTCACAAAGTAGTGAAAATAAAAAAAGAAATCATTTTAACAGTGGAAAATGATTTAATTATGCTCCTTAACATTTGGAATTGCTTCAGATGAGAGATGTTCCAAACAATAAGACATACAGAGCATCCTGGTTTCAAAGGAAGACCCCAAATCCTTGATAAAAATCCATTTACATCATTATGGAAATAGAGGGAACCAAGGCAACAAAAATATACCTGAGACTCCAATAATATGAACATCTCTTTCAGGTTTATATTTGACACATTCTTTTTTTCACTTAGGAGCATATTAAGAACCAAAAGTGGAGAAAAAAAAAGTGAGGCTATATGATTCAGCCCATCACCCTGTATTCTGATGAATTAAATTTGATTTGGTGGTCACTTAAATTTGCTGATTGTGAAGGAGAAGTGAAACCTCAAGGATAGAAGTTATCTGGGCACCTGCGTGGCTCAGTCAGTAAAACGTCCCACTCTTGGTTTTGGGTCAGGTCATGATCTCACAGTTCGTGAGTTCGAGCCCTGCATCAGGCTCTGTGCTGACAGGGTGGATCCCCCCCACCTCTCTCTCTCTCTCTCTGTCCCTCCCCAGCTTGCCCTCCCTCTCTCCACCAAAAAATAAGTATAAAAAAATTTTTTTAAAAAAAGAATAGAAGTCATCACAATTGCCCAAGAGAGTACAGAATGTGAATGAAATCTCACTGAGGAGAAGAGAAGCTGTGTTTGTCACACAGACCTGCTCGGAGGTGGACTGATCTGACGGCAACTCGGGAACGAAACGACTGAGGCTCCGGACAATGCCGGACCAGCTGGTACTAACCCTCAAAGCACCTTCCACCCCCGGTATGAATAAATCCGTCCAGGAAGCACACCATATTTATACAAAAGCAAAGTCAGAGTCTGGTTCCATTCGTAACCATACTCTAGTCCTCGGTACATATTTAATCCTTCCTGTGGTGTCTCCCCTTCTTTTTTTTGGGAAGGCATCCCTTTATAATTTGGTTGGATGATAGGTAACCAAAATGTGTTTACATAAAAATACTGGTAGGAAGGGCCTGCATCTCACTATGGTATTGCTTGAGGGCCAGCATTTGCTTTCCCTTCCCAGGAGATTAAAATAAACACTCTTAAGATAAATCTTACTTTTATTTTAATTCTCTCTCCTACTATTAATCAAATGGTAGTCGTTTGATTTTATGAATCAGGAAAACTTTGAGGGCTCTAATCGTTTATCAGAATCTTCTCCTATTTTTACTTAGAGTTGAAATATTGAGTTTTTAAAAATGCCAGCAAGCATTTGAAACTGTGCCTATTTTTTAATCATTATAGACGTAAACCTGTTCAAAACTCAATTTGTTTCTCTGACTTGTTTTTCAGGCACTTAATGCGATCAGTCCCTTCAGCCAAAACACTCTGTAGTTTTTAATCATTGCAAACTATGCCTTGGTGAGAATGCACAATTCCTTTGTCACGTAGTGATTTTTTTCCTTTGACGGGACTCGCCTTTTAAAACATCCCGGAGAATAATGGAGGAGCAGACAGTGGAGGCATTTCAACGGCGGCAACTGTGACAGAAAGTACCAGTATTTTAGGTAAACACATCCCTGTTGATTCTCAAGGGCTTTGTCTTTTGTATGTATCAGGGGTTTTCTGGAAAATTTAAATAAATACATAGGATCACACTCCATCATTTCGATTTCTCTTATTAAAAAAACAAAAACAAAAAACCCACGGGCTACGAGATGCAGGAATTCTCATCAGATGTGCCTCTGCCCACAGCTTTTGTGTTTCATTGTGGCTTCTTCCTCTCCTGGACAAAGGCATATTTTGCCTTGGTTCCTTTATATCTCTACCTTCTGCTCTTTTCTCTAGTCTTTATGAGCCAGTAAAGAGAAGTACATAAAATCCTAGCTGTTTAAGAAACTGAAGATTCTGGTACACAGTGGAATAGAGCTTTTACTAAATAGAACATAACTGCCAGCACCGAAAGACAAATCGTAGGCGTGCAGCGGGAGGAACTACCTGCTTATAATGTGCCGTGTGCACTCTGTGCAAGTGTAAAAAGCATAACTGAGATTAAATTATTATGGTGAAAAAATAAACAAGCTTATTATTCTTACCTGAAAAAAAATCCTTAATTTCATTTATAGGAATAGAGCACAGAATTTATACATTAAAAAAAAAAAAGAATGGCATTAATTTTGTGATTCAGACCCAAGGCATTCTGTTTTATTTTTTGCTGTGTCTAATTTGTACACAAGCTGAAGCCTGTCATATCTTAAAAACACATTTCAGTTTCCTAGATAGTCTGTAGTATTCTTCAAATGAACAGGACGGAAGTCAAACTGCTTTGTTACAAAATCCAGAATTATGGGGCCATATGTCGTCATGATAATCTGAAAATATTTTGATTCTTACTATCATTAACCTCTATCAGTTGGAATTTCATCAAGTAAGAGTTTAAAATATACATTAAAAAAAATAACTAAAACCCAAATATGGGAATGTATGAAAACATCTGTTTATGTCATTTGATATATGTAAATAGAAGTGAAGTTCGACACATCATGTGTATCCAATTTATTACCAAGTCCTGACTAGTTTCCTCCCTCATATTTCTCGAACCTCTCTTTTCTCCAGCTCCGTCCCTCCAATTGAATCCACCTCCTCTCTTCTAACCGGTCTCTCCTCTCCCCCTCCAATCCTTTCTCCAATTTACAGGTAAAATGATGTTTTAAAATAATAATCCAGGGCACCTGGGTGGCTTAGTCAGCTGAGCGACCGACTTTGACTCGGGTCATGAGCTCACAGTTCCTGGGTTCGAGCCCCATGGGATCACTGCTATCAGCACTGATCCTGCTTCGAATCCTCTGCGCCCCTTTCTTTCTGCCCCTCCCCAACTCGTGCTGTCTAAAAAATGAATAAACATTAAAAATAAACAATCAGATTATTATAATTATATATAGTGATATACAGAATACATAGAATCAGAATCAGATTGTAATAATTATATATACAGTGATATGTAAATATAATACATACAATCAGATTTCGCCCCTACTTCTTTTAACTGGTTTCCCGTTACTCGGGATGGAGTCCTAAATTTCTCACTTGGGCTCCAAGGCCCTTGCATGAGCCACCGTGCCTCCCCCACGGCTGCAGGGGGCCTCTCACCTCTTCCCGTGGCTCTGTGCTCTGGACCTCTCTGGCCACCCACAGCACGCCACCACCGCCACCGGGCTCTGTCTCCCCAGCTGGTGTTCCAGAACGCCGTCCTGACTTCCTGACAAAGTCTTCCCCCGGAAAATTCCTATCTGCCTTGCCAAGTGCCGCACAAACGCCTCTTCCTCTGGGAAGCATAACTCCCCAATTAGATCAGGGCTCCTTTCCACATAGGCTCAAGATCATTTGTTTGCTAAGCATACATACATTTTTTTAAAATGATGTTTTGGCATAAATGGCCACACAGGACTAACAATCTTGAAATACTGTTTTATAGAAGCTTGTTGAGGGAATGAGCTTAGCGCAGAGTTTTTCGTTTAAATCCTGGGGCCCCGTGATGAAAAAGCACTTACGGGCATGGGCACTAAGAACATTGCTAAAGAAAAGTACGACTCCGCACCAATAAGCATCTATTTATGGCTCCCTGAAAATACTATGCTATTTCATGTCTGTGTGTCTTTGCACTCATGTTTTCTCTGCCCCGAAAGGGCCGGTCCCTACCCCTCCACACCGCTGCCTGGGGGCTGCAGTTCACCCTTCGAAGCCTGCTCAGCTGCTCCTTCCGCACAGAGTTGTTCTTGTCTGTCTCTGCCTCCCTTTGTTATTCACTCCCCTATGTCTACACCTGGCACCCACTTCTTAGAGGCAGTGCTTGAGTCTTATTTCTGTCTCCTGGGCTGAGGAGATCAATATGTCTAAGTTGACTTGACTCAACTCAAGGGGAGCAATGAAGAAAACCTCAGCAGGAGTCGCACAAGAGAGTGAGGGAAAAATGCCCAGCTCAGCTTTAAGTTCTCAAGAAGGCAAAGGACGCGACAGAATTGAGGTCTCCATTTGTATCACCTACAGTGGCCCTCCCCGCCCCCAATTACTTTAGTGAAGTAATTCTTATGTGGAGTTTAACAAATGACATCTTACAGGGGTGCCTGGGTGGCTCAGTCAGCTAAGCGTCCCGCTTCAGCTCAGGTCATGATCTCACAGGTCGTGGGTTTGAGCCCCACATCAGGCTCTGTGCTGACAGCTAGCTCAGAGCCTGGAGCCTGTCTTCAGATTCTGTGTCTCCCTCTCTGTCTGACCCTTCCCCTGCTCATGCTGTCTCTATGTCTCTCTCAAAAATAAATAAAACATTTTTTTAAAAAATGACATCTTACACTTTAGACAACCTCTTAAGGATATATCCATTCCCTATACCAAAGAATGGCTACGTTTTCTCTTTGCAGACATTGCTGGCCCTGTTTACTAGGGTCAGGTCATTAGATGACGCCATTTGGGACTTCTCAGGAAACCCTTGCTGCAGTTTGGAGGTTCACATTTAGCCCGTCTGCAAAGGCTGGTTATATGAATCAAGGGTGACCTTGGGCAGTACAGAAATCTGTTTAACAGAGCCCACATACAGGGTAATATGTGGAACCCGATGGAACAGATGGTAATATTGGCAATCAGAACCTTGTTTGTTAACAGTGATTACAACCGTCCTCACCAGCATGACTTTTCATATGTCTCTGCGAGGTTTGTCACACCAAGGAAGACATATTGGCAGCAGACACACTGCAAGTGGTCAGGAGGTGCATTGGCAGCCGGCTGGGGGCTGGCGGGCTGAGCCTCCCGGGCTCCCAGTGGGTCTGTACAGGTGCGTGGGGAAGGGATGCTGGCCGTTATGATAAACGGGTCTCCCGGTTATCACAGCCAGATCTGGAATGCTGTGAAGAGGATTCCTGACTCTCCTTCCAGCGAATTTTTCAACAAAAGTAACGATCCAAGAAGCCGAGCGTGTTCGTGAAGTTGATCAATTTCTGAGTGCATCTAAAATAACTATGACCCCCGCAGCCGCCCCACAGTTGAGGGGGAACGAGGTACGTGCCCCCAGCTCTGGCTGAACTCCAGGATTGACAAAAGTAGCCAAGAGTAGTCTCTCCTTTCAAAGAAATATTATTTAAATAAGCTTATCGGCAGCAAGGGAGAGAATCACAATTAATTGGAGGCAAATGCTCAAAATGAAGGGTTTTGAAGCAACATATCATTATCAGAATAAAACCCAGCCACAAAAACAAATGCATGAAGATTTACATCCTGTAGCAAAATAGGAAAAAGGCAAAAAAAAAAAAAAAGGTTTTTAAAGGAGGCGAAACCAAATTGTTTCTATCATATTGATGTATCTCAGTAGCATAATTCTGAGACTTTCGGAGTGTGCTTTTCTGCTCCAGTTGCTATGACATCAAGGTTTCCAACGAGAGAATGGCTAGTTTCAAAGGACCTAGTGCGGGCTGACCCAGCACCTTCGTGAACAGCATGCAGGTTTTTGTTACCAATTATGAGGCAGTCAATCAAAGTCTAGGGATATCCAATGTAATTTTCTTACGAGTGACATGAAATCCTTATTGACCTATTTGTCCAATCACAATCCTCCACTTCCACACACGGCGCCTTCTGTTTCAAAAGCTAGAATGGCTACCAACAATTAACTAACTGCCATGAGGGAAGAGCGACTGTCTTTATTTTACGTGGCTGACTTGGCTCCCGATAAAATAGAAATAATGGTCAAGGTGTTCGAACGTTCGTAATAAATGGCTTTTGCAGCAACCGAATGTTTCTGTTTAGCCTGGAAATCAGTCTATACACATATCTGTATACATGACAAGGGACGCGATCCTGAAGTAATTAGAGGTACCGTGTTGTTGATTTT
The DNA here is from genome assembly GCA_017311185.1 of Proteles cristata cristata. Taxonomy (NCBI): domain Eukaryota; kingdom Metazoa; phylum Chordata; class Mammalia; order Carnivora; family Hyaenidae; genus Proteles; species Proteles cristata. Next base: position 1,816,731 of record JAESUZ010004136.1, on the reverse strand, counting down.
CTTAACTAAATCCTAAGGACGCTGCGTGCTTTTGTGTGACAGCACTTGCCGGGGCTGCCTCATTCTCATCAGCTCTAATGTCACCTTCTTCCGGAGAGACTGTCTTTGACGAGCTTTATGTCATTCCCTTGACCCCTTTCACAACCCCAGTGTCGCATGTGCCCCTCTCTCTGACATTGTGCTGTTTTATTTAATTGATGCTGTTATCACTTCTGAAATTACCTTCTTAAAGTTACTCGTATCTGGTCTGTCTCCCACCCGACATGTAAGTTTCATGACAGCGGTTTCCTGGAATCTTTGTGGTGTTCCCTATGGTATCCCTGTGGCCACGAACAGAGTCTAGACATGAAGAACATTCCAGTACCAGTGAGAGAATTACAATAGAAACCTAAATTCATAAGTAATAACTTCCTTCATTTTGAGATAGAACAATAAAAGTGGTCACGAGTGATCCATCTAGTTCCCAGTGGAAGCTGTATTCCAGACTCCCTGTGATACTAGACAGAGGATAATTATTCACATGCCCAAAATATAGTAGATGATCTAGGCTCATTTTCCTTTGTTTTATAGTTAAGAGAGATAAAATTTAGAGAGACGAAGACTTGCTCACCAGGCAAGTCAATCAATCAACACAGGATTAAAACTATGGTGGTCTGACTTTCGGTCTATAAACCTTTTACGATCGTCCATCTCTAAAGCTTTTAAAAAGTATGGTGGTTTTTTCCAGGGGGAAAAAAAAAGCCAAAATCAACCTGGTTCATTTCATCATTCCTCAGGGAATGAGAAATGAGGTGGGCCATTTTAACATGTAGCATAGAGGGAAATTCTTACTAACCATTGGATATATTTTTTCCCCTTTTCCTTATTCCCTTTACAGAAGGAGGGGAAGGAGGAGGAAGAAGAGAAGGGGTAACAGGGAAAGAAAGCTGGGAGAAGAGGAAGGAAGGAAGGAAAGGAGAGAATGAAAACCCATGCCTGCAAAGTGCCCTACTAGAGTTCAAAGAGTCCTGGTCGTTCCAGTCTGGAAGAATTCAAAGAGATCAGGAAAGCAAAGAAAAACATTTCAGTGAAGATATGGAGAAGTTCAGGCTCAGATACTGAGCAGGAAGCAGAGGGAAAGAGCAGTTACAGGAGTGGAGACTAGAAGTTTCCACTGCTGTAAGCTCCCTAGGGATGTACAGAGCAGCCTGCCCTGGTGTAGGTTGACTCCACCTCCATGACCCTGAGCAAAGACCATGCCCCTGTTTCCTCCTCTGCAACATGGACCTAAGGATTATCCCTGCCTCATGGCACTGCTTTGAGGATTGAATCATATATTCCGTTTCGGGAACCTCGCTCAATGCCTGGCCCACTCATGCCAACCGCCACCACCACCGCCATCATCTGCTCCTATTCAGTGAGCCCCAGTGTAGAGATTTCCATATATTCTGTCTCGATTTCTTGGACCATGGAGAAAATGATTCATATAAAATGTCAAGGATGAGCAAAAATGGAATTTATGCAGGTTTTAACTACTGCTTCAAATTCAAAGAGAGGGCGAGAGAAAAAAATCACACAATAATTTGATAATTTTCTATGAAAATCAGTAATGTTGGGGATTAATCTGGAAAGACATACGAGCAACTTTAAAATAAGGTTATGCAAATGTCAGCATCTGCTCTCTGCGTAATAAAGCAGTATAGATAATTTTCTAATTGATCACTTCATGGGACTCACATAGCTTGACAAAACTAGCAGCCAATAAAGTTTAAACTGTGAAAGTTGACTAGACAACTACTAACACAAAATGGCGGTATAAGATCAACTTGGTTTATTGCAAAATCCAACTTTTCATTCTACATCTCTCTTCAAATCTAGTATTATTTTTCCAAGCTACTATATAGCCTGTGTTATAATAATGTTCCATCAGGGAAAGAAGGAATCAAGGTAGAAATGAAAAGTATCCATTCAGCAAACTTGGATGGAAACAAATTTTAAGGGGTACCTGGGTGGTTCAGTCGGTTAAGTGTCCAACTCTTAGGTTCAGCTCAGCTCATGATCTCACGGTTTGTGAGATCAAGCCCTGCACTGGGCTCTGCGCTGTCAGGGTGGAGCCTGCTTTGGGATTCTTTTCTCCCTCTCTCTTTCTGTCCCTTCTCCACTCATGTTCTCTCTCTCAATATAAATAAATAAATTAAAAAAAAAAAAGAAATGTTAAGTTTACCGCAAAGACTCTTCCCATTTATTTTATCTATTGACTTCAGAAGCCTTTTAAAATAGTAAATAACACTTAAAGCTCTCTGAGGTATCAACCTGAATACAAAAGTTTAAAACATCCTTATACACAAAACTGAATTTCCTAAAAGGTTATGAAACTAGCTTATTTATCTTGTAGGTCGCTCATATTTTGAGGATTCTAATTCAAAGGAGGCAGCATCTTACAACAAAGTGACACTAACAGGAATTTTAAAACAAAATAATCTTTTCCATGATACACAGTCAAGAGCAAAAAATCAACTCTAATTACAGCAACAATGAGATTAACGGATATTAATCCTATATGGTTATATACACAGCAGATATTCAGCCACCACAACGATGGATGTGGCCGAACGTTTTTAAACAGCTGCACCTTGAAAAGGACCAAAGACAAACATAAGCATTAACACACATTTAGCAGTAGAATATTCTCTCTTCAAAAGCAACACAATGAAGCGCTTGCCGGATCACAATATTTTAATAATGTTTTAAGCTATTATTTTAGACACATTAGAGAGTGTTTCAAATTAAATTAATGTGCCTTTCACTAAAATACAGGGAATCTTGGGGCGCCTGGGTGGCTTAGTCGGTTAAGCGTCCGACTTTCGCTTGGGTCATGATCTCGCGGTTCGTGGGTTCGAGCCCCGCGTCGGGCTCTGTGCTGACTGCCAGCTCAGAGCCTGGAGCCCGTTTCAGTCTGTGACTCCCTCTCTCTCTGACCCTCCCCTGCTCATGCTGTCTCTCTCTCTCTCTCCTAGAAATAAATAAAACATTAAAAAATATATATATAAAATACAGGGAATCTTTCCATTGCCAATTTTTTGCCCCTCCCCCAACTTCCTCCTTAAGTACCACTAGGGGTCAGTATGAAGTCACAGTTCCCTTAACAGTTCAGAGGGAAACCGGAGCCCTGGAAACCTATCCCAGGGAAAAACCGTCACGCAATAAAGACAATAACTGTACAACTTGCAGCATTCTTGAGTCTAACCAATACATTTAGTCGATAACACGAGTTTGCATTTTTCATGAGACCGCGTTTTAATTTTGTAAAATCACAGTGGATTCATTCTACAGTCGATGTTTCTTTAATAACGAAGTTATTAAATAACATGTTATATTACGTCTTCTAAGAGAATCTGTGTGTATTTGGCCAAAAAGTATGCTCTCGAACAGACGTTGACATTTCAAAGGGCGAGATGACACAACTCAAGCCATCTCAAAGCCGTACACCCCACCTTTTCCTTGGAGGAGCTGAGATGTGAACTTGGTGGTGTTTTGCTAACTTTTAAGAGAGACGGTTTTTTTCTCCTTCAAAACGACTATCATCATTCTGTGCATGACAGCCTCGCATCCACAATTAGGCAATTCTAAGAAACAGTCTTAGTCTATACTTGAGTCTACAAATAGAGGGATATGTAATAAATATATATTACCGTCTCCTAACTGTTTAATGGGGTGGGAATGAGGGGGAAAAAAAAGCTTTGAAAAGTGCTTTCCATACATACTCCAGAGATTTAACACTCCAAGAAAAAAAAAATCACTTAGGGCCGGACTTCCCCGGTAATGCCAATGCCAAATGACTGACAGGGAGTCGGGTCACTGTGAATAAATGAAGTCCTTTTCCTGAAGTTCTGTATTAAGGTCTGTACATGACATACCTTTTAAATGGTTTTGATACACATTGCATGGCTTTTCTAGGCATGGTGCTCCACAAGTAATTCTGCTAAGCGTTAAAACTATTCAGTCAATGCTTTATTTCTAGTTATGAAGACTAAGACTAATACAAAACGACGGATTATCCTCCATAGGTAAGAAAGAACATTCAAAAGTTCCCAAACTACTCAAACATACATCCATACAATTTGGGGGCACGGCCTCTTTCTGGGATCCTTGTGGGGTATATTCCTCATTTACAGGTCACACAGTAGAACGGTCCCTACAGAAGAGCTCTTTGTCTCTCATGTCATGGAGGCCCGCAGTGGCCCAGTAATCAATCACTTTTTGGGGGTGGGGGTGGGGGTAACCACTGTATGTTCTGTCATTCTCATTTAAGTCATGGCTGTCATGGAAACCCCAAGAAGGGGCACAAAAAATGTAAAAAAACAACAACAAAGAAATGAAGATAAGAAGGTCTCTAAGCTTAAGGGAAATCACCCAGTTCTTCCTGGAGGTGACACGGAATAAGCATGAAGGTAGGATGATGTGTGCATAAAAAATGGAGACTTGATTATGTATTTTCTACAGCAAAACCAGTTATTACTTACTTACTGATGGGTATTAATTGTGTTATTACTTTTCAAATCTTTTAGATGTTTTTATTTTTTGAGAGAGTGCAAGCAGGGAGGGACAGAGACAGAGAGGGACAGAGGATCCTAAGTGGGCTCTGTGCTGACAGCAGAGAGGCCCATGCAGGGCTCAAACCCATGAACTGTGGGATCATGATCTGAGCCACAGGTGAATGTTTAAACAATCAAGGCGCCCAAACACCCCTACTCTTTGTATTTTTATTTTATTCATTGTCTTATTTCATAAAATAACTGCATCTTTTGAAAGCTCTCCTGTCAACAACCAATACTATTCTCTAATCTTTTCCTAGTTTACTAATAGCTGAAATTCACTTAGTGTTGGAAAGGAAAATGAAAAACATTAAACCTTTTTAGTCTTTGGATAACTCAAAAACTCTAATTCTGATCAGATCCAACAGATGGCAGTGATGTTATAAATTAACAGCTTAAAATAGTCTTGTAATATGTGGAATCTGCCCCTCAGAAGAATGTCACCAAGAATAATTTTCTCAGTATTTGCATAAATAATGTACAACTTTGATGTGAATAATTGGACAGAAGAACACAAGGTGAGTCTCACATGAAATTTCACTGAGATTGTATTTATTTCTTCTATCAAAACCCAACTGCTTTCTCCTCTCCAAACAGTGTTACAGATTGAGAATTGGCAGTGAATGAAGAAAGGATAAGTGTCCAGAGTGACTTAATGGGTTACATTTTCATATAAAATTCACTTGCTCTTTGGTTTCTATGTTCAGCTATTTCTTCCTACGAGGGTTATCTTAGCCTTCTCACTTTTGATTTATTCATTTAAAAATCATTTTACTTTTCTTTCTCCTATCAATTTAAATAAGCAAATCTGGCTAGGGATGCCTGGGAGGCTCTGTCGGTTAAGAGCCAACTCCTGGGTTCGGCTCAGGTCATGATTTCACATATCTTGAGAATGAGTCCCACATTGGGCTCTGGGCTCTGGGCTGGCCCTACGGAGCCTGTTTCCGACTCTCTCCCTTTCCCTCTCTCTCCGCCCCTCCCCTGTTCTGTGTTCATGCTCGCGCCCTCTCTCTCTCTCTCTCTCTCAAAATAAATAAACATTAAATAAAACAGTTAATCTGGTTGTTCCTGTCCTTTTTTCCCTCTGCCTTCAAATTGATATTTTTTTAAATGTCTGTTTATTTTTGGGAGAGAGAGACTGTGTGTACAGAAGACAGAGGGTCAAAAGAAGGCTCTGCATTGTTAGCACAGAGCCCAACACGGGCCTTGAATTCACCAACCACAAGATCAGGATGAGCCGAAGTCAGCCACTCAACCAGTTGAGCTACCCAGGGGCTCCTCGAATTGTTAATTTTATTTGTGTTCATGGCCTCGTCATATTTTTACCCACTTTAAGAGATCTTTACCCTGCAGGGGCGCCTGGGTGGCTTAGTCGGTTGAGCGTCCGACTTTCGCTTGGGTCATGATCTCGCGGTTTGTGGGTTCGAGCCCCGCGTCGGGCTCTGTGCTGACTGCCAGCTCAGAGCCTGGAGCCTGTTTCAGTCTGTGACTCCCTCTCTCTCTGACCCTCCCGTGCTCACGCTGTCTCTCTCTCTCTCCTAGAAATAAATAAAACATTAAAAAAAAAAATTTTTAAAAAAGAGATCTTTACCCTGCAGATAATAAAGAATGAAAAGTATGAACAGAAACTCTTAGAGCTGAGTGTCCACTGTTGCTTCTGTGATCTAAATTATGTAAAAACACAGCGAAACCAACGATCACTTTCTGTTCTAAGTGATGGGCATTGGTTGCTGTGAGACCTTCTGTTTTTCCACTGTTCTCTCACTTTCCATGGTATTTTTTGTACATCCACTTTCCCCCAGTCAAAAATCCACTGTTACAAAAAGGAAATTATGCCAGCATTACATGTAATCGTAACACACCAGAGATTACTCAGTGCATGAAAGAGGCCTCTAACTCTAGAAGGTACCCTAACTTCTAAAAATTAGAACTCCAGGGTGCCTGGGTGGCTCAGTCGGTTGAGCATGTGACTCTCAATCTCACAGTTTGTGAGTTTGAGCCCAACATTGGGCTCTGCACTGGCAGCCTGCTTGAGATTCTCTCTCTCTGCCCCTCCCCTGTTCCCTCTCAAAGTAAATAAACATACATAATAAAAAACTTTTAAAAAATTAGAAATCCATTTTAGACACATTGAGATATGAATGTCAGAGAAGAGGTTGTCTTCTAACAAACAATGCTTAATTGCAAATTTCCCTTTTGAACCAGACTAGCAATGATCAGGCATCCAAACAGTTACCCAGTGCACCTTCCAAATAATGGAAGGCATTATTTGCCTTCTCCCACTACTTAGGTGTGGCAGAAAAGCAACATTCTTTCTACCCTACAATCCTGCCACCCCAGCCACAGAGCCACAACTCAGGACTCCCCCCTCCCGCCTCTCCCTTCCCCCATGCCCTCCTCCTCCCCCGCCGCAGCTAGGAAAGGTGAGCAGAGGCCCTGCTGCTAAAACCTGATGCTAGAAATACTCACAATGCAGACTTTAAGCTAATATGTTTTTAAAGGCAATCTGAGTAGAAAACACTTTAGATTCAAAATAATCAATCATGCCTGTTGTCTCTTCTCTTGGGGTTCGAATTAACGCCCTAGGAGGCTCGCTAGAAGGATGGGCAAGGTGGCCTATTTGTCTTCATTCCTTGTGGTTGACTGCAGAGTCTTTGCCAACTCCGGTCTTCAGCATTTGGCATAAGCATGTTAAATATGACTCCATTTCCTCCTCAAAAACATTCATTTTCAGTATCTTTTAGCTCAAAAGGCCCAGAGAAAAAGTATATAGGTCTCAAGAGAGACAGGTATCTGTATTCATGAGAGATATCTCAAGAGACAAGCATTTTCATTCACATCCATTTCCCAAACCAAACACATACTGAAAAAAAAGTAATCAGAATGGACAGTATATAATAGGCTAAAGAAGTAACTGCCATTAAAAATGTATAGAAATAAAAATCAATTACAAAACTAAAGAGATGTGTGGCATCATTTGGTCTTAATTGACCTTGCTATGTTGACACCAAGGAACCAAAGAGTGGGATGACAGAATTCTGTGTAATAGATGATTGAATTGCAAGAGAAAATCGGAAGGAGTCTCTTTCAGAAGCTATTTAACATCCTAATTTTCTATGATTTTATATAAAACTGTGAAATTACATAAGCCAGGCAAACTCACATCAAACTAAGACATCTATACACTCTGGAGGCCTATTAAAGTATTTTAGATAATATATAAATCTAAATGCTCCCAAGATAGAAGTATTTTAGTGTCACTGGTAAGACTTTTCACCGGCATCACTATCCTGCAACGGTCCCTAAATATGTGATTTCAAATTGCTACTTATTATGACTCGCTATTCTAGAAATTTGTGTACTTTCACATAGATAATGATGACCCTGAATTTAGGAAATTACTATGTCAAAGACTGTAACTATTAAAGGAATACAATTTTGTTCTGATGCTTACCCATTTGGGCTGTATTTTAATTGGGCATTGTTAGGTTTTTAGTCATTCCATTAAGGTCTCATAAAATATTTGTGTGGGAGTAGACAAAGGGAAAGAAAGGGTAAAAAGGGTAAGAAATAGATTAAGTATACAATGGAGGTAGAGGAAGATGTTTTTCAAGTTAGAAAAGAGTAATTTTAGCCACAATGCTGCAAAACAAAAATACACAAAGGTTAATAACTGACATACTGTGATGGTGGATTTTATGTGTCAACTCGACTGGGCTAAACAATCCTCAGATAGCTGGTAAAATATTATTTTTGAGTGCATCTGTGAGGGTGTTTCTGGAAGAGGTTAGCATTTGAATCAGTAGACTGAGTAAAGGAGGCCCTCACCAACATGGATGGGCATCATCTAATCCGTTCAGAATCCAAATAGAATGAAAAGGTTGAAGGGTGACTTGCTGTCTGCAGAAGCTGGAACATTCATCTTTTCCTGCCCTGGGACACTGGCCAGGCTTTCATATTCCCACTAAATTATACCATCGTCTTTCCTGGTTCCCCGGTTTACAGACAGCAGATCATAAAGCTTCTTGGCTGCCATAATCACATAAGCCAGTTCCTATAATAAATGTCCTCGTATATGTAGATTACATCCTCTTGGTTCTAATTCTCTAGAGAATCCTGACTAATAAACATACCAAATAAGATATAGGGAGGGTAGATAATTATTTTATTTATGAAAGTTGCCTTCAAGAAATTCTCACGATCTTCTAGATCTTTCAGAAGGCGATCTTCTGTAGAGGGAAGAACACAGATTCGGGAGGCCAGCAGTCCTGGATTTCATTTTCAGCTCAGCCACATTAATAAATATGTGGACCCAGGAAAATTAGGTAACCTTGCAGAGCCTTGGTTTCCTCATTTGCTGACAGGTTATCTTGATAATTAAAGTTTAGAATGAATATAGATCACATACCACAGGGCTTGGAATATACAGGGCATTCTTTTTCCAATCTTTCCTCATAGTATTTACCCATAAAAATCTATTGTTTTCTTTAAAAAAACTTTTTAAAAATTTTTTATGTTTTTTATTGAGATAGACACAGAGCACGAGTGGGGGAAGGGCAGAGAGAGAGGGAGACACAGAATCCGAAAGAGGCTCCGGGCTCTGAGCTGTCAGTACAGAGCATGATGCAGGGCTCAAACCCAGGAACGTGAGATCATGACCTGAGCTGAACTCAGATACTTAACCGACTGAGCCACCCAGGCGCCCCCAAAATATATTGTTTTCAATTGACTCTTTAAAATGTTTCTAGATTTACCTAATATTTATGCCCCTTTACAATGGATCTTTTAGTGGTGCCTGGGTGGCTCAGTTGGTCAAGCGTCCGACTTCAGCTCAGCTCATCATCTCAACAGCTCCTTAGTTCTAGCCTGGAGTCGGGCTCCGTGCTGACAGCTCAGAGCCTGGAGCCTTCTTTAGATTTGGATTCTGTGTTTCCCTCTCTCTCTCTCTCTCTCTGTCCCTCCCACGCTTGTGCTCTTTTTCTCTCTCTCAAAAATAAAGAAACTTTAAAAAATAAATAAAATGGAGCTTTTAATTTTTTTCTACATTTATCCAATGTTTAGGCAAAGTTGCCTTTAATATTTCTAGCACCATCCAGTTTCATTTCTTCCAGAATCTTCCACAAAAGTTAGACTGTTAGCTGAATCAAATGGCTCACACATTTTTCCAATCAGCCCAGAACTGTCAAGATTTTGTAATATCTTTGAAAATCAGAGCTATCAGATGACTCTTACTTTCATAAGGGTGCCTGAGGTACCCAAGAGAGAACATCTGAAATAATACATAAACTGCCTTGAAAGCCAAAGTAGTACAATTAGAACACCTTGGGCTGTTAGATACCCCCAAACAAGTTTCTCCTTACGTACTTGGCATTGGCGGTATTGCACGTGGTTAGATTGGCCAGGGCGAGGGAGGCGGCTTCTCTCACTTCTTCATTGTCACCCTTGAGTAGCAGGATTAACTGTGGAATCCCTGCAGAAAAGGAAAGGGAAAGATGTGGTCTTGTGAACATCCAGCACCTACAGTTGGGGGCCTAAAAATGTTCCAGATTGTTTCTTCTGGTTTGCTTACCCTGGTTATTGAAAAATTCCTTGCTGCCTGAATTCTCACACATTGCCGAAATAGCCTGGGAAGCAGCAATTTTAGTTCCATCGTTTTCAGAACCCAAAAGGGCCACCAGGCATTTTTCAACCTCTTGTTCGTGAAAAAGTTTTCTAATTTCAGCTTTTGTAAATCAAAAGGGAAAAAAAAATAATCAGGATTTTGCCATCAAAACTGTACACAGGGAACTACTTCCTCATCTAAACCAAACTACTTAGCCTCAGTCACAAAGCCACTACACTAAATAAAATATACATCCATTGAACCTTTAGAACACAGTGACTATGCAAAGTAATTTATGAATATTGGAATTTATTTTTGTCTTCCCTTGTAAGATATCTGTACCATGGCAAAGAAAATTCTACAATAAGAAAGAGGCCAGTTTCAGATCAAGCGAGAACTTATTTGACACCAGTCATGGGGCTGCTTCCACACATGCTGTCTTCTAAGGACAAAACCCTGTTTGGGGGACCTGAGGGGCTCAGTTGGTTAAGTGTCTGACTCTAGATTTGGGCTCAGGTCATGATCTCCCAGTCGTGAGTTCGAGCCCGCACTGGGCTCTAGTAGTGTGGACCCTGCTTGGGGTTCTCTCTCTCCCTCTCACTCTGCCCCTCCCCAGCTCTCTCTTTCTCTCAAAGTAAATAAAAACTTTTTAAAAAGGGACACAACCCTGTTTATTTGATGTTTATTTTAAATACAAAACTCAATATTTGAAGAATGCCTAAGACATACAAACCTGTGTGCTAGATGCTCAAGAGAAAAGGAGAGAAGAGGAAAAAGTAAAAGTGAGTAATGGAGTATGATCCTAAGTCTTTGGGATTTATAATCTTACATCAAAAAAAATCATAATCATTTTTTATCAAGTTATAATACATGCTGTTGTAGCAAAAATTACAATAAATATTTAATTGCTAAATTACCATTGGTATAATCTAAACATACATTAGCATGGTTTTCTTTATTTGAAAACAAATAAAATTATGACTCTAAGAACATAGCCTATTCATCCCATTATAAAACACTTAATTAAAAGTCAAAGTATTTGTAATGTTCCTTTTGTTCCCTAATGTTTTTCTCTTGATTTCCTTTCATTTGTTTTGTAATAAATGACAACCTCATTACTATAGTAAGCAAGCTCTGCATTAAGCTAAATTAGAACATTAAAACCTCATTTTTTTGTTTTATGTTCTATAGCTATTTTTTAATTTTAATTTTTATTATTTTAATTTTCTTATTTTGAGAGACAGCGTGCACACAAGTGGAGTAGAAGGGCAGAGGGAGAGAGAAAGAATCTTAAGAGAGAATCTCCATGCTATCAGGGCAGAGCCCGATGCAGGGCTTGATCTCGCAAACCGTGAGACTGGGACCCGAGCCGAAATCAAGAGTCACACGCTCAACCGACTGAGCCACCCAGGCACCCCACTCTTTATTAAAGGCATGTACTAGAAAAAAAGATAAATAGTAAACCAAACTCAATTTTAATGCTATAAGAGTTACCAGAGACTAGTTTGAAAAGAACCAGTTTATAAACCATTCTTTGTTAATTTGTTTACAGTCCTTCAAACAGCTTCATCATAGGTTTGACTTTCTATTACCCTTTGAAGTCAATGTATATGGTTAAAATAGAAGAACATGTGAGATATGTTCTTAGGATGTGGAACTGATTCATCATTTACATATATTATAATCCACTTGTGTTTCTAGGACTATTCTCAGAAATTATCGTACCTGCTTTTCCACTTTAAAGCTAATATAGGATTTCTCTTTTCTTTTAATCGTGAGTTTTTTTCAAATCGCCCCCCTTCTTGCAAAAGAGGAGACACACTCAGATGTCACCATCTTTGCAATCATTTTGGCCTTTGTTCATTCCATACACTGCAACCTGGTCATAACCGCACTGGCTACATCACTAACACTCTTCATTTGTCTTAAACCAATTATGCACCATGTCCTGTAATCCTATCATTTTAATCCCTTGCTCCTTTCATTTAAAATGGGAATTCAGGCAGGTCGCGACTTTTATTTTTTTAAATGGTGAGATTAATACTTAAATATCAAGTTTGTGCCTTCTGGAAGGTTTTCAAATATATGGAGTCCTGATGAGTATCCCCTGAATAAAATAGATCTGAAACTCTTGTAGAGTCTTTGACCTAAAATGCTTCGATTTATAATTATGATTTCCCTGATAGCTCTAAATCAACTTTACTAAACAGAACACTCTGAGCGTAAATTCTACCAGGAAAGTCGGCCAGAAGAATTAATTTGTAAAGATTAACTTTGGAGTGTGTGGTTGTTGCATTCAAAAAGCAGTATATATGCGATTATTGGAAAGATTTTTTTAAAAAAAATAACCTAAACACCCTGGGCAATTAGTTTCTCAACCCTGCTGGGAGTGTTCTCAAAATCCAGCTGTGTTCACCAAACCTCAAAAGTGCTGACTGCAGTGTGGCTATAATAGATTTAAAAGATGAATTAACATATTAACCAAGTACCTTCATTGAACTGCTACACCAAGAAGTAAAGTATTTATGTTTTAATTACACAGATAATAAAGATGGCAAGGTGATTATGCTACAAATAGAGTAACGTCCTTTAAAAATAACGTCCGTGCAGTATCACTAAAATAAAAAGCGTGAGGCTTTGTAACTGGAAATAAATCTGCACGTAATGATGCTTTTCTTCACCCGCTCTCGGAAGTTTCTATTGCACCACCTTTGCTCCTGCTGAGATGTTAATGCCAGTTCATAAACCTCATGGCAACGTGGTAATTAACACCTTCCTCCTCCTGGTCTGAGGTCAAAAACAGACTCATCTGGGCTTTCTATGGTGGGGACAGGGGACGGGGACACATGGTAAAAAGTACTCAACAAACAAAACTTGAAGAATGTGTAGTATAGGCACCTGGGTGGCTCAGTCACTTAAGTGCCCATTGGATTTAGGCTCACGGTTTGTGGGTTTGAGCCCCGTGTCTGGCTCTGTGCTGACAGCTCAGATCCTGGAGCCTGCTTTGGATTCTGTGTCTTCCTTTCTCTGCCCTTCCCCTGCTCCCACTCTCTCTCTCTCTCTCTCTCAAAAATAAATAAACCTTAAAAAATTTTTTTAAAGAAGATGCATTATGTGTTTATGTGTTTCAACTGTGTTTTTGACATGCAATGACAATGCATTCCCTAACTTGCAAAAAATTTTTGATGATGAAAAGTAAGAGGGGTGCCTGGGTGGCTCAGTCGGTTAAAGCATCTGACTTCGGCTCAGGTCACAATCTCATGGTTTGTGGGTTCGAGCCCCGAGTCAGGCTCTGTACTGACAGCTAGCTCAGAGTCTGGAGTCTGTTTCGGATTCTGTGTCTCCCTCTCTCTCTGGCTCTCTCCTGCTCACGCTGTCTCTCTCTCTCTCTCTCTCTCTCTCTCTCTCTCTCTCTCTCAGAAATAAATAAAAACATTAAAAAAAATTTTTAAAGAAAAAATGTAAGAGAGTCATACATGAATCTGAAGGTTACGTTATTCTTAATAATAGGATAAGGAACAATATTTGTTAAAACCTACTTATAAATAAGTGGAGTTTTTGAACTGTGCAAATATCTTCTCTCATTCAGTAGGTTATCTTTTAGTCATGTTGATTGTTCCCTTTGCTGTGCAGAAGCTTTTCATTTTGATGTAGTCGCAATAGCTTATTTTTGCTTTTGTTTCCCTTGCCTCAGGAGACATATCTAAAAACATGTGGCTAGGGCTGATGTCAGAGAAATTACTGCCTGTGCTCTCTTCTGGGATTTTTCTAACTGTGGAAAATTATTTTGAGACTTCGTGATTGTTTACTTCCAATCTGGAAATATTAAGAGAGAACTTTGTTAATCTGTATTAAGTTTTTAGAGTTTCTCATTGTCACTGATTAATGTAAAATAAAGCACCCTAGATCTGTCTGGGTCTGGCAGAGAGAAGTCAAGGCAGGCAACATTTGGCACAAGAAGGGGTAGACAAGAAACACAGGTAGGGTTTGAAAAGAAGGCACAATATAGAAGTGAGGAAGGGAAGAGGGGGTGGTTATTGTCAATCTGGCTAAGTAAACAGCATAAGGAGGTAAACAAATAACAAACAGAAGAGATAATCAGGTAAATGGTGTGGCTATAACATTTAGGAGTTGGGAAGTCGATGTCAACTCCTATGAGGACTGTTTTGGCAGAATGGGAGAAGTTGAAGTCACATGTGCTTGGTCAGGGGATGGAGATGAGATGAAGAGGTGGCGTTACTTAAAATTAACTAGTCTTTCCAGAAAGTTGATTGAGAAGAAAAGGGAAAAAAGGGGGGGGGGGTGCTTGGTCAGGGACAAGTCAGAAAGAAATACATTTCTATAAACTACTGCTGGTCAATGAACAATTAAGGTCTCCTCAGAATGTTCTAAATTTGTATCAGGTTTCTCCTATGTAACCAGTGGGACCAGGAGAAAACAGCACATCAGCATTGGAATGCCACATTAGGGGGTAAGCCTCCTCATCATCCAAAACTCAGCTAAAGGATTCGATTCTACCGCCATCTCAACAGGTGGGGTAGATAGGCAAAGGGCATCCTGCCAGTCTCGTCTGTTTATTATAATGAGGTCTCCTCGTTCTATGGTGAAGAAAACATCAAAACATGAAAAACCAAAATTATGAGTGTATAATAGGTATGGAAGAAAGAGAACAGAGCCGTGCTAAAATAATAAATGTAACTGGGGAAAATATTAAATAAAACAAAGGCAATAACCAAAAGTATAATAGAAAAAAAAGTTTCCTAAGTTAGAAAACAAACAAACAAAACCGCCAAAACATGATACAGTAGATCACCAGACTTTCTTACGTTTCAGGCAGAGAGAGAGTGAGTGTGGATATGTGTGTCAGACACATTTTGACAATTTTTTTTAACTTATAGGATAAAGGATTTTACACAAATGCAAGAAGAAAACATTGCATATAAAGGAGAATGGAAATCAGACTGCCCTTAGATTCAGATGTTACAAAAACAAGGTTTGTAGAAAATTAGAGAAAATGCTATGATGTAAGAGTTCTCAACCCAGACAAACTGTCCTACGTGTTTGAAGGCAACAAACAGTTACAGTGAAGGTCCCAAAAAATACACCACTCTGTTCCTGAATACATTTTTTAACTGAAAAAATATATTCGGGTTGAGAAATGAATCCAAAATAAAATCTTAAGAATGGGTATGTTTTCTTATGAGAAATTTACAATGTACGTTGAAGTGGATTCCATATGTAAATAATGGTAAATGTGATAAAATTGAGTGTAATGGCAAAGTGATTCATAAAAAAGAGAATTTTATTTATTTATTTATTTTTGTTGTTTTTAGAGAAAGAGAGAATGCACGGGAGAGAGAGGCAGAGAGAGAGAGAATCTTAAGCAGGCTCCACACTCAGCCTGATGCAGAACTCGATCTCACAACCCTGGGATCATGACCTGAGCTGAAATTAAGAGTCAGATGCTCAACTGACCGAGCCACCGAGGTGTCCCCACATGATGTAGACGTTTAGAGAGGAGAATCTATAGCCCCCTATGAAATTTACAAACATCAGGAGAGGGAAGAGTTAGGAAAGCAAAAAATTTAAATATCTTAAATAACTATAGCAACTCGATCTTTAAAAAAGTCATTTAAAATTTCCTTTAATCTATATAACAAAAAAAAGAAGAAAACAAAGGAGACAACATAGAAAATGAACAGCAGAAAACACAGTATCAGAAAGAAGATCAAACAAATACAATAGTTGCAAAAAGAAATCTAACAATGGTTCATCCTTTGCCTTTGGATCTAATGAGTGATGGTTTTACAATATTGGGATCTGTGGGGACCTCACTATCCCTTGTCTGTTCCCTTAACCCTAAATGTACTTCTGAAAGTAGTCCCTTCATTTGTCTTTTTATTTAAACCATGTGGAGTTTAAAGAGCTAGTTTCTGCCAAGACCATATTTGATGATAAATGTCAATCTTGATATCAAATTAGAACCTAAAGCTAAAAATCAGTAAGTGAGATTTTTTAAACCATCAAGACTGGATATGAAACAATGTTAAACAAAGTGAAGTTAGTTAAAATAAAATTACAAGAAAAAAAGCAACAGAAATAGTGAGAAATTTCTAACATGCTGCTCTTCTTCTGTGATAGATGAAAGAATAGATAAAAAAATAAAGATGACAAAAATTGTATGATACAATTTATAAAGTTGAACTAAAAGGTAAATATCAAACTCTACATTCCCCTGGAAATACACCTTTTTGTCTATTCAACAAATATTTATTCGCTTATTTTATTCATTGTTTACCTTTCTCTTCTAGATTGGTGCCTTGGATATAGCATGCATACAATAAATATTTGCTAAGTAGTAAGCAAGGAGCATACCTTTTCAAGATTTCAAAGAAGACTTGCACACGTTGATCGTATACTTAGCCTCAGTGACAAGGCAATATTATTTTCACAGCAAAATTTGCATTTTTTAACCACAAATCGAAAAATGTTAAATTTAAAATGGAAGACGTTGAACTCTGGGGCCTGCTGGAGAAATGGGATCTGGGGTTCACT
>JAESUZ010004135.1:0-95576 GCA_017311185.1 Proteles cristata cristata | reverse complement strand
CCCCCCGCCGCGCCTGTGCCCCGGGCCCCCCCCGCCGCGCCTGTGCCCCGGACCCCCCCACCCCGCCGCGAAGCCGAGGAGCAGGACGCGCGGTGGAGGCCGTGCCTCAGGCGCGCCTCTGGTGACTGGCGCGTGGAAGCGGCCGGGCCTCGGTGGGAGCCTGGGCCGCGCGGCCGAGCCCGACCCGAGGGGGAGGCGGGCGGCCCCGAGATGGAGCCCCAGGACCGGCGGTGGCTGAGGGGAGGACTGCGGGGAGGACGCGCGGAGTCACGACCGGGCCGTCGGTGAAATGGGCTCATGTAAACGGCGGAGACGCAGCCCTGCCTTCCGGCACCCGCGGGGGCCCGAGCCCCCTGGGTCTAGCCTGTGCCAGAGCAGTACCCCGTGCTCTGGGGGTGCTTCGGGGGGCTCCGAACCCGGCCTGGAGGGGGCAGGAGGCACCCAGGAGCGGCCGTCGGGTGCGTTGCCTTCAGGGAGACACCTGGTGCCTTCTGAGGAGAGGCCCGGCCGCGGAGGTAGAGCCTGGAGAAGGGGGAGGGGGGCTCCCCGAGACTGCCCTTGTCTCCTGTCCTGTCCTGCGTTCCTTTCAGGCCCCCTCCCTCCTCTGCTCTGCTTCCAGCCCCTCCATCGCGGCCGCCGTTCCCTCGGCCTGTGTCGGAACCGCTCCTCAGGTTTTACGCTCCCGGACTCTGCCGTTTGGCTGCTTCGACAGACTTGGAATCATGAGTACTGGTGGTCTTGGTGCGAGTGCTTGGTGCTCAGTACAGTGCAGTGTTGGTAGCATTGGTACCAGGACTTGGTTGGTGGGTGGCACCCTGAGCCGTGGAGGATCGGGTGCGAGTCCTGTCTGCTCTGCAGACTGACTGTAACCCAGGTGTCTGGGGCTCAGGTTCTGTTGGATGCGGTGACTTCTAAGGTCACTTTCAGCTCTAAGGTTCTATGGTTTAGAGTCTTTTCTCCATTTCATTTGGATGAGTTGGGAGAGTCACAACTGAAGAGTGACAGGCCCAGTCTTCCTTCTGTCACTGACCCGGGGAAGAGCCACCAGCCAGCTCGCTTCCTCAGCCTTCCGGATCATGAATGTTGGGAATGAAAGACACCGGCCGGGGAGGGAGAGCTCTTGTTAGGGTTTTCAGACGGGGCAGCAGCCAGTGCCCGTGGGGAGGGAGGGTCCACCTGAAGGACCCGACGCGGACATGCTGGGGACTGGCAAGCGAGCCCAGCACTCTGGGCCAGGTGGGACGAATCCTCCATAGCCAGCCTGGCCCTAGAACATCCCTTCTGGTCTCACCTTTCCGTTCCAGGACCCACTCACCCCCTCACCTCTTCCAACGTTTTAGCTTTTATGCCTCCTTTTCTCCAGTCAAGAACATAAAGAGGTATAACGTGGCGGCTGTTCTTGCTTCTTTACGTGCTCTGACGCTTCTCCATAGGTTAAATGGCTATCGTACACATCATGCCTTTGGATCATTCCAAGTAAGACTGGCCGCTATGACCTGCCTCTGCTTCAGAAGACAAAGGCTCAGAATAAGTGACTTGTCCAAGTCCCTGGTATCTTCTCGATGAAAAAAAATAAGAAACAGTGTCATTGACTTAATACGACTTGGTTGTTTCAAGTGCCCGAATCCCGGTGAAACATTCTTTTCTGCTTACAGTGGGACAAAGTAGAACTCTTTTTTTTTTTTTTTAATAAATGTTTTATTTACTTCTAGGAGAGAGAGAGAGAGAGCGAGCGAGCATGAGCAGGGGAGGGTCAGAGAGAGAGGGAGTCACAGACTGAAACAGGCTCCAGGCTCTCAGCTGGCAGTCAGCACAGAGCCCGACGCGGGGCTCGAACCCACGAACCGCGAGGTCATGACCCAAGTGAAAGTCGGGCGCTTAACCGACTAAGCCACCCAGGCGCCCCGTAGAACTCTTGATTGAACATATGTGGTGTCTATTATGGGGCCCTGGGTAGTGAGGCTCAGAGTTCATGGAACTCAAGGAAATATTGCAGGGAAGAGGGGTAAAGGGTAGCATTTAGCTTTTCCAGCTAAATTCTAAGATCTAAAGGAGCGCGGGCAGATACCGCTGGTGTGTCAGCCCGTTTGGGGCTGGGGCTGCTGCTCCGTACCCAGGAGCCACACAGGACGCAGCGGGAGCATACGTGTACTTGAAATTTTACTCTTCAAGATAGTTTTTGGCTCTCTGAAAACGAAAGAAGGCATTTTGGTTGACTAGTGTTCTTTATGGGCCAAGCAACAAAGAAGTCAGAAGGACATGCTGCTTCCTGGTCTCCTGCGGTGTCTGCAGCCCTGCGGGAAGGGGTGCCCTGCATTAGGCGCCGAGCCCTCGCATTCAGCTGGGGTCCTGCATCCTCACTCCTCTCATGCCCGTGGCTCATCAGGAGGCAGACCCAGAGGCGGTGCAGGGAGAGGGATTCGATTCAGACTGACCTGGATTTGAATACTGGCTCAATATTTACCTTATTTTCTTTGGCTTTAACATGGGAAATTAGCTCACCTTCTGGGGTTGTTGTGACCATTAAGATGGAATTATGTAAAACTGCCAGCACGATGTTTGGTACGCAGTAGGTCCTCAATACTGATTACGAACCCCGAATAGGTAGATTAGTCAGCGTTTTGATACAGCTGATATGAGCTCTTGCTCATAACGCACGGGAGCTGAAGTCAGCCGTGCGTTGGCTGGGGTTGGTAGACTTGGCTCGCTTCCAGACGTCTTCTTCTTCCAAGACCCAGGACGAAGAAGCGCCTCTATCTGGGCATGCTGTTGTCATGGCGGAGGGCTCAAGAGGGGCGGGGAGGGCCTAGAGTGACCAGAGCCAAAGCGCGCACTCGCCTTTTAAGTTTCTGCTTGGACGTGGCTTCGGGCCCCAGGACTCGCCTTCCGTTGGCCGATGCAAGTCACGTGGAAAAGCCCGTGGTTTCTGGAGTGGCAGGTGCACTCTGCCTGCAGGGGACAACGCACGAGTCCAGGAGGGGAAACTAACTGGGAATCGATAATATGGCCTGTCAACCGGGTTGGGTCATTCAGCGAATGTGTTGCGCGCCTACCGTGTAGCGGAGCGTTTAAGAGGCGCGGGAGGGAGTTTGCCGTTACTGGCGGAGACAGCCAGCTACCGAGGCTCTCAGGCAACGCGGTGTCCCGTTCCCGGGTGCCGGGCTGGAGTTAGAGCAAGAGAAGCTCCTGGAGGAAGCGATAGCCGAGCGCGTTGGAGGGATGAGGAGGAACTGCCAGGGGAAAAGCGGGATGGGAGAGGGGACGCCTGCAGAGGGAACAGCAGGGGCGAAAGACAAGAATTGGGGGGCACGTGATTTCTGAAAATTAACAAATATTTCAGTTTGGCTGCGGAATTTAGTGCTGCGGGAGGGATGAAAGAGAGTGGCCCCCTCTGAAATGGGGCCAGTTGTCCCTTACACTCCTGAAGTGGTCTTTTTAAAAAAATGTTTTATTTATTTCTGAGAGAGAGAGAAATAGAAAGAGAGAGAGCGTGAGCAGGGGAGGGGCAGAGAGAGAGGGAGACACGGAAACCGAAACAGGCTCCAGGCTCCGAGCTGTCAGCACAGAGCCCGACGCGGGGCTCGAACCCACGAACCGTGAGATCATGGCCTGAGCCGAGGTCGGACGCTTAACCGACGGAGCCCCCCAGGTGCTTCTGGAAGGAGTCTTTAAAAGTCTCAGAGCAAGGGAGTGCCACGCACAGACGTACATTTTAGAAATACCACGTGGACCTCAGTGTGGAGGATGGGTTAGATGTGGGCAGACTTGCAGCAGGGCCCGCCTGGGCGGCCCTGGTGGAGGGAGAGACGGGCACGCCCAGAGGGAGAAGGAGGCACCACAGGGCGCGTGCGGGACGGGCAGTGCTGGTGGCGGGGCTGGGTGTGCAGGGTGAAGCGGCACGGGTGTCAAAGGTGCCTTCAGGCTGTGGCCGGGGGCTGCTGGGGTCCCCACGTGCGGGGTGGGCGCACAGGGTGGGGGGGCTGCTGGGGTCCCCACGTGCGGGGTGGGCGTACGGGGTGGGGGGCTGCTGGGATCCCCACGTGCGGGGTGGGCGTACGGGGGGCTGCTGGGGTCCCCACGTGCGGGGTGGGCGTACGGGGTGCGGGGGCTGCTGGGGTCCCCACGTGCGGGGTGGGCGTACAGGGTGCGGGGGCTGCTGGGGTCCCCACGTGCGGGGTGGGCGTACAGGAGGGGAAACGTGTAAGGGAGGGAGATAGTGTTTCAATATTTGGCATTTTATGAAAGTAGAGTCTGAGCTGCTCTAACAGAGACTCTAGAATATAATAAGTCACACAAAATAATTCCTTTCTCTCTCCTATAATCATCCAGACCTAGTGGGGATGACTTTGCCGTTCCCAACACGTAGCGACCAGCACTGCTGCGGTGACGGGCAGGGAGAGCGGGGGGCAGGCAGGCAGCCACGGGGAAGCCAGGAAACCCAGGACTGGGCGGGCACGGCTGGCTGGCTGAAACCCCCAGAAGTGCCGTTACTGATGGAGGGGACACTTGGCATCTCCCTCTGTAGTGACAAGTCGGAGGTGCCTGTGGAGCATCCGCCTGGAGAAAGAGGTTGTGTTCTTGGGTCTGGAGCTCAGGCGAGAGAGCTAAATTGGAAATACAGATAACAAGGTTGCTCAGAACGTTCTTGTAGGAGCTTTCTCTGTCCAAGCAGCTGGTCCATCCCGGGACTCTGACCCCCCCGAACTAACCAGGACGGTTTGCAAAGTCCCTGTGCCTTGCAGGATAGGCACTAGCCTCTTTTAGTGCAGCTTTGGTCCTATTTGGAACAGGAGGTAGGCCAGCTAGACATTACTCAGGAGCTCACTTCAGATCTCTGGAAGACCAGGCAAGTCAGACAGGAGAGAGATCTGCTTCTGGCTTTTATCTGCACAGTGGTGGCCGAGAATAGGAAAGCACGGCTCAGTTGGACACACAGAACGTATGCTTAATGAATGGCAAGTTCTGTGTGCACAAGTACC
Source organism: Proteles cristata cristata (assembly GCA_017311185.1). Lineage (NCBI taxonomy): Eukaryota > Metazoa > Chordata > Mammalia > Carnivora > Hyaenidae > Proteles > Proteles cristata. The sequence continues at coordinate 90,597 of JAESUZ010004135.1, read as the reverse complement.
AGAGTTACGGGCAGCGAATAATAACTAGGCCGTGAGCAAAGCCTACTTGAGCCAGGGCAGCGCTGGCGTTTACCATAGCCCCATGGAAGCAGGGAGCTGTCGCTGCCTTTGGGGACTGCCAGGGAGAAAATACACAAGAATGCTGTCATGTTTTTAAAATATCCAAATGGCACATCTGGTCACTAACACTAAAATGGATGAAGCAATCAGGTATCGTGATCGCAAATGAGAGAAACTTACCGTGGCCAATTGAGGCAGGAAAGGAGCTTGGTAGAAGGAAGTTGATTACCTTGCAGAACCCATGGGAAAGCTTAGATATTAGGCAAATACCAAGGGAATGTCTACTGTTCTTTGTAAAACCTTTTTATTTTCTTTTTTAACCCAAGTACGTCAGGAAGAGGAATTGTTCCTATTTTTTAAGGGAGAAGAAAGATCCAAGCTGCCTTCTCTTTACCTTTAAGTCTGGAGCCTGCAGGGTGTTTCTCCAAATACTTTGCTCCCATCCCGACAAGGATGGACAAGCTTTATTTCCTCTTCTGGACTCTGGACCAAACCTGGAGGAGATGCGTGGATACTTCCTACTCCTCTCCTACACTTGGGAAACCTGCCCATGGTAGGCAGTATCTTGGGAAATTGGGACACTATGTTGAAAGTGTGAAGGCAAAAGATAAATTTCTTAAATAAGATCTAACTTGAAGGCAGGAAAAGGAAGATTTGTATTGTCATACTGAATGAAGCAGAGCCTTAGGAGTCTGACGGCCAAGGCCAAGCTATTCTGGGGAACGGGTGATTCTGAGGTCAAAACCCCACTTCTGGAACTTCAAGGATGGATGGGCTTTATACGAATTTTCTAAAGATGCCTATCCCTAATCCCCTGATGATTGCCCATGACCTTCAGCCAGCAATCTTTGTTTCTCTAAAAGGGGGCTGTGCTTATAGATCTGCCTCCTGAAGATGCTGGCAGGAGCTAGTGGGGGAAAAGGAACTTGCTTTGGAAAAAAATGAAATTGCTAAAATAAGAAAAGCTTTGCTTTAGATACTGCTTTTGTTATTCTGGCAAGAACACAGTTTGTCACGTATGGAATCCTTTTCTTGAGAGAATTGGGGCAGGACCCTATTTTGCCACCTGGAGGGAAGTGTTGTCTGCACTTGGAGCTGAAGTCCCCTGGTCTAGTGACGAGCTGAGACGGGGGCTGCTCTCGGCTGTCACGCGTCACTCTCCTTTTAGGCAGCTTTTCTAGTTATTTGCCAGAGTCCATTCTCTGCGCTGGGGTAAGTCACTCCTTCATTTATTCTTTCATTCATTGATTCATTCCACATCATGTGAGCTTCAGCCGTATCCTATGGCTTGCTAACTACTAGGGATACAGAGTCCACCAAATCCTGATCCCTGCCCTCGGGGACCTTAGAGTTAAAAATTAACCTTATATTGAATTTTTCAAGATCAGGGACTGGTCTTTCAAATCGATCTTCCCAGAAATTAACAGAGTGTTTTATTTTTATTTATTTTTAAAATGTCTTTTTAATCTTTATTTATTTTTGAGAGAGAGAGAGATACAGAGTGCAAGCAGGGGAGGAACAGAGAGAGAGACACACACACACAGTATCTGAGCCGGGCTCCAGGCTCTGAGCTAGCTGTCAGCACAGAGCCCGACGCGGGGCTCGAGCTCATGAACCGTGAGTTCATGACCTGAGCTGAAGTCGGATGCTTAACTGACTGAGCCCCCCAGGCACCCCCCAGAGTGTTTTAAAATACAGTTTTGGTTGAATTTGAATTTGATAGTCAAGGGCAGTTTCCCTGTGCACCAGGGGCATCAATAAAAATTGCAAGAATGGTCTGGTGGTCTAGAATGAAGACTGCCTCCTCTGCACGTGTGGAAAAGCACATAATCCCAGTCCTCACCGGCGATCCTCAGTGTCTAATGCTCCTGTCAGTCAGGAATCCTAAATTCTCCAGATAAGTTCTGTAAGGAACGATTCCCTACCTCACTTCACTTCTTTTTCTGTCTTTTGCTCCCTTTCCTAACCGTTTCTCTCCAGTGTTCTGAAATACTTGCTTTTGTTTATAGGACAAAACACAGATTCTTTCCTCACCTCCGTAAATCACTTCGTAAGAGCACTGAGACAGAAGTCCCGTCAGGTGTCACCAGTGGCTGGACTCAGAGCCCCACACTTCCCATCGTGCCAGCGTGGGTGTGACACCTGACTGCTCTTGCTCTGGCTCTGAAGGATTCCTTCAGTTACATGCTGTCGCCTTTCCCCAGTGAAAGGAATAACATATTTATAGTTAGAAAATGAAAAATGTTTTAGTATGTCTGGAGTGTGCTTGGGACCAAATCACAGTGAAGACCTTACGTGCCATGTCAGGGGATTCGGGTCCTATCCTGGAAGGAATGGGGAATCAATGGAAGCCTTAAAGCAGGGAACAGATACCATTAGGTATGTCTTAAAAAAAAACAACAACCCTAGATTTAAAAAAACGTGGAGAGTGGAAGAGTGGAGAGTGGAAAAAGCTGTGCTTGGCTGGAAGTAGGGAGACCACATAGGAGGCTATTATAAAACTGAGGAGGTAAAGAGATCTATGTGAAGTGATGGTTGAGAGCTGTGGAGCCCGTCAGCCTGGGTTCATATCTGACTGTTACTTGCTAACTCTGAGATGTTAGGGAAGATACGTACATTCTCTGAGAATCAGGTTCTCCATCTATACAGCGAGCATAATAATAATAACTACCTTATAGAATTTTTTGAGAGAATTCATGAAGATACTACATGAATAATGCTTAACACAGTTTCTGACACACACTAGCCTTTCTTAATTACTATCTAGGAGGAGGAATAGAAACCTAATTTAAGGGGGTGAAGGGGCAGTAGAGATGGGTCAAATTTTTTTTTTTTTTTTTTTACAAATAGTTTATTGTCAAATTAGTTTCCACATAACACCCAGTGCTCATCCCCACAAGTGCCCTCCTCCATGCCCACCCTCCTCCCCCCCACATCCACCAGTCCTCAGTTTTTGTCAGCATTCAAGAGTCTCTCATGGTTTGCCTCTCCCCCTTTCCCCCACCCGCCCTTCTTCTCCCCCTTGGTCCTCTGTTAAGCTCCTCCCTATCCTCCTTACTGCACACATATGATATTTGTCTTTCTCTGCCTGACTTATTTCGCTCAGCATAACACCTCAAAGGTCCATCATGTTGCTACACATGGCCAGATTTCATTGTTTCTCATTGCCATGTAGTATTCCATCGTATAGATAAACCACATCTTCTTGATCCACTCGTCCGTTGATGGACACTTAGGCTCTGTCCATGTTTTGGCTATTGTGGAGAGTGCTGCTATGAACATTGGGGTACATGTGCCCCTATGCCTCAGCATTTCTGTATCCCTTGGGTAAATTCCTAGCAGTGCTAGTGCTGGGTCATAGGGGAGTTCTAGTGTTAGTTTCCTGAGGAACCTCCACACTGTTTTCTAGAGGGGCTGCAGCAGGTTACATTCCCACCAACAGTGTAGGAGGGTGCCCGTTTCTCCACATCCTTGCCAACACCTAGAGGCTGCTGATTTGTTCATTTTAGCCACTCTGACTGGCGTGGTGGTATCTCAGTGTGGTTTTGATTTGTATTTCTCTGATGAGAAGGGACGCTGAGCATCGTTTCATGTATCTGTTGGCCATCTGGATGTGCTCTTTGGAGAAGTGTCTGTTCATGTCTTCTGCCCATTTCTTCACTGGGTTTGTTCTTCGGGCGTGTAGTTTGGTGAGTTCCCTTGTAGTTCTGGATATCAACCCTTTATCTGATATGTCTGTTTGCAACTATCTTTTCCCATTCGGGTTGGTTGCCTATTAATTTTCTGGGTTGTTTCCTTGGCTGTGCAGAAGCTTTTAATCTTGATGAGGTCCCAACAGTTCATTTATGCTCTTGATTCCCTTGCTTTTGGGGATGTGTCAAGTAAGAAGTTGCTGCGGTGGAGGTCAAGGAGGTGGTTTCCTGTTTTCTCCTCTAGGGTGTTGATAGTTTCCTGTCTCACGTTCAGGTGAGATGGGTCAAATTTGAGAGATGTTTTGATTTAGTGACCAACCAAATGTATTCGGGGACAGAGAGGAAATCATCAAAGCTATGATTTCTGTCCAAGGTGACAAGATGGGGGTACACTGGCAGAGGAGCTAGAGAGAGAGGAAGGACTGCTTTATAAGCAAGAAGTGGGAAAAGAGATGATGAATGGGGTTAGACGTGTTGAATGTGAAGTACCTGTTAAAACATGCAGATGAGGCTTCAGAGAGCTCAGGGTCTGAGACATAAATGATAGTTGGAACCGTGGGAGTGAATAAGATTTCATAGATCAAATGCACAGATGAACACCACAAAGAGGCTGCACGTTTTTAATTGATTTACCTGGCACGCAGAGATATTCTTATCAGCCTGTATAGACTCCAGCCTAAGAAGTACTAGGTTTCTGGCATCTGACAAGTAGTGAAATAGAAAAAACTCTGTGGGACATAGGACCAAAGCTCAGGACACCAGCCTTCCCCCAGGGCAGATCTCTGGAAATGGGAACCAGAGGGAGGCTGTTCCCAGGCCATGGCTCGGTGTCCCTGGGGACCTCTCAGACTTAGTTTTCACCCCAATTACATACCCTCTCTGAGGGGCCTGATCTGGTTGGCGGTAGGAATGAAGATCCCATGAGAGGTATTTTTTGAAGTTGGGTGGTTAGTTACATCTGTTTCAGATTTCGTTCAGTCATGTGTAAGGGGGAGAGGAAACGGTACCGAATCCTCTGGAGAAGGGGCTAGTATCATGACCCAGGTAAGCAGGCTGGAGCCTAAAGTAAGGCCTCAGCCCCAGTTGGGCAAGTGGATTGCAAAGCAGCAGGAAACCGTCTAAGATAACCACGGGTTGAGGGAAAGAAATGGTGCCGAGTGTGTGTCAGGAATCCACGCCCTCACCCAGAATTCGGGGTGAGGGCCAGGAGAGCGATTCTAGACCCCACTCTCCAGTGGGAGTGGGGCGGGCTTCCTAAGGGCGGGCTCAACACTTGGGCAGCATTCATCCTACAGTTTGAAGTTCACAGAGCGGAAGCTGGGATTGGCATTTCCGTCTTTCTAACTCTTCACTCTTAAGGTCCTTAAAGATCCAGTAAGCTGGGATTTACTTGAAATTTTTAGCCCCATCTTCTCCAGTTGTCCAGACGTATCCGTAGCTTAGAGTCCCGGGCTTCCTATTATGCCTGCCCACGTTCACACAGGGTTACCCTCCATTTCCGATTTCCAGGAGGTGCGCGTGCGATTGTGCAGTGATGAGGACGCCCGGCCACTGTCACTGCTGAGCTCCTGATGACCTGTTCTAGCGTTCCTGCGTGGTTTCTGCCCGTTCCGCACTGTACACACTTAGCATGTCATCCATCTCGATATCTGTGCTCGCCTGGCTCAGGATCCTAGGTTCCCAGAAGTCAACAGGCTGTTCTTGACAGTAGCAGGAGCCACATTGAGTGAGTGTTTACCATATACCGTATTATCCTAAGTGCTTAGGTTAACACTTCATTTAGCCTTCAGCCAACTCCATAGGTAGTTATGATTATTCTGGTTTTACCAGCGAAGAAACTAAAATTCATGAGTTGAGAAATTTGCCTTAGGTCATGCAGCGAGGAAGTGGGAGAGCTTGGATTCTAATTTAGGACTGGATCCCAAAATCCATGAGTCTAACTATCATGCTATCAAAGGGCAGATGTTTCTGAGAATGTATTCCTTATTCTTTGGAGCGTGGATTTATATTGTACATCATGGAATAAACTGAAAACCGACTAGCCTCTGTTAATAATTAAGGGGGTCCAATAGCTTGGTCAAGTGGCTAATCTCATTAACAGAGAACAGAGCTGTAAAGGAGGTTATTCTTAGTAATCACCTAATGAACAAAACGCCATACTTAACTCTCTCCCACAAACAAAAAAAGGCCCCATAAAACCCTGACAAAACAAAACAAACAAACAGAAAACCTTACAACACTTTTATTTATCACCTGCCTTCTTTGCTGGTTTTATTTATCCTAGAAAAGCTAGGAAATGCGATTTCCCAGGTATAGTCTAAAGAGGTAGCAGAGAAGAAAGGCGGTGTGGTCAAGTACAAAGTACTTGTTCTGGGAACAATGCCCATGATTGGCTATCCAACCTCAACCATTACTAACTGAAGTCTTTTCACCTCTCTGTTTCATTTTTGTTACCTGGAAAATTGGAGTGTGGATAAGGATTTGGAGAAGAATTACAAGGTTAAAAACTAATGCAATAGAATTTAAGGAGACACTGTAAAGAAATTTCTTTTCCCAATGCAGCTCTGGAGTTAGGGAGCAGTAGAATTAGCCACATCAACATTTGGAGGGGGTGGAAAGAAGCAATGGAGCCTAGAAACTGAGATTCTACAGTGAGCTTCCAGATAGGCATTATTTGCCCCTTGGATGGGGCTGATCTGCGTAGTCCGGCTGTAATCACACCTGCTGGGGGTGAATGTCCATGGAGATTCGGGAGCCTTAGTGCGGGAGGTGAGAGGAAAGGCAGGGACAGTGAGGGAGGATCAGTGTTTGGGATCTACCGCTACAGGGCATGGTCTACGCAGTCCTCTGCGGTAGAGTCTCCTCCGGGCAGGTGACCAGTGGCCTAATGTTTGTTAACAACCCTGTGAGCAAGGATCACGAGGCTCATTTTGTAAGTGAGGGCTGCTTCAAAGGCTTCGTGAAGGCCTCATTGCTAGTGGATGGCCAGACGGGATTCAAAGTACTAGCTATTCGATTCCACTGCTATTTTACTGTACTGTGCTATCTATGACCCCATAACCAGTTTTCTCTGCACAGCCCTAGAAATTCCTGTAGTAATAGTCATTCAATTGTGCATGCATTCCTTCATGTATTCTGTAGCACTTGGTAGGTTCAAAACACTACAGTTCGGTAAATCTCAAATACTCTGTTGGATTCACCTCCTCATTCCACAGAATGCAGAAAACATTTTCTCCCCAGAAGAAATTAGAACCTGCTTTTTCTTGTGAGATGCGCTGGTCTGGAACTCAGAAGACACGAGCGCAAGTGTGATCTTTTGCCTTTGTTGAGGGTGCTTCCATAGGAGACACTCATAAATAAAGAAGTGTATGTTTGAACCAGAAGAGTGAGTGTGCTTTCAGGATGTCATTTTGCACACTGGCAGTGATCAAGGACAGAGGCGCCCCAGGGAAATGAGTCCTTCCTTGTGTGCCTCAAGTCCGCTGGAATTCTAGGGTGAAACTTTCTGTCTCAAGCCCCAGGAAGTTGACGTGGCAGGGTCCTGGATTTAATTCAGAGCCTCTTTATCATGTCTTTCTATTCATATTCCTTTTTCTGCCTTTCATCACCATTCTGTTTCTGCTTCTATGTTAGATCAAGCTAGAAACTCCTGATTCTCTCCTTGAACTGAGAAAGTTAAGTCCTCTTTCCTTGGAATTTCTAGATCTCGCCATTGAGGTAATAAGAGACCTTTTACCTCTCAAACACTCCCCTGGTCTTCCATTCACTGAAATTTCCCTCTCTTTCTTGGACAAAGCCTCAGGTTGTATCTTTTCACCCCTTAGACTTCTCGTCTGCTTTCTAGTGTTCTTTCTCCTTTTTTTAAAAAAAATTATTTTCAGGGAGAGAGAAAGAGAGGGAGAGAGCATACACAGCAGGAGCAGATGGGGGGAGGGGGATCCCAAGTAGGCTCCGTGTTGTCAGCATGGAGCCTGACGTGGGACTCAAACCCACAAACCGCGAGATCCTGACCTCAGCAGAAATCAAGAGTCAGATGCTCAATCGACTGAGCCACCCAGGCACCCTTCTGCCTTTTTTTGATTACCCTTCAAAGCTTTTGAACTTAGTCTATTGCCTTTGAACTGAAAAATCTTCATTTCTCTTAAAGCTTTCGTTTCCCTTCATCTCTGTCCCCTTTGCTAACGTATCATCGGGAAGGGAAGTCACTTCCTCCTGAAGTCATACTTCCCATCTTCATTGTCTTTATATATGAAATATTTGTTGAGCACCTGTGGGTTTCACAAGCCAGGACAGTAAGATAAGACACATTCCTTACCTGACGAGTCTGAATGGGGTGACAGGCATGAAAACAAATACTTGCAAAGTAGTGATAAGAAATGTCTAGAAGGGGATCCTGGGATTCTGATGGCACAAAGGTGGAGTGATGAGTGGACTGAGGGTCAGAGAAGACTTACAAAAAGCTTTTGACCTGGGCTTTGAAAGGTGGAAAAGGGTTTCCCAAAGAAAGAAGTGAAGAAAACTCATTCTGGAAACTAGGAGCGTCATGTACAAAGACCCAGAGGTGTGAGATAGCATGTCCCACTTGAGGAAACTGTTACTTGCTTGGTTATTCTTGGGAGTTGGTACTCAAATAAAGGTGCCAGTACAAGGGAGGCTGAGGAGGTAGGAAGCTAGATGATGGAGCATCTTAAATCTTTTCCAGACACTTTGGGTTCTTTCCTGCAGGCCATGGAGGTTGAGTGAAGGGTTTCAAGGAGAGCCATAGCAGACAGATTTAGAAAGATTACCTGAATTATATAGCAAGGAGAATGCATGGCGTGTGGGCAATGGCAGCTGGGGAGACGAGATGAGATTATTGTACTATTATAAGCAAGAATTAAAAAGGGTGCCAACCAAGGCAATGGTAGTGTGAGGTCAAAGAGGAGAGAAGAAATAGTAAAGATGTTAAGAGATCAAATGGACATGGCTTAGTGATTGATTGGATATTGGGAGTGAGGGCAGGTTTCTGGACAATGCAACCGGATGGATACGATGCCATTGACAGTGATGCAGAAAGCGAGGAGGGACAGGTTAGGGAGGCGAGGTGGAAAGGCATGACCCTGGTGGGAGGTGAGCTCCAGGATATGGGTACCACTTGGGCATCTTCCTTGTGTTTTGCAGCCATGGCTGATGGCCTTCAAGTCACCGTGCCTGACAAGAAGAAGGTGGCCATGCTCTTCCAGCCCACTGTGCTTCGCTGCCACTTCTCCACGTCTTCCCATCAGCCTGCCGTCGTGCAGTGGAAGTTCAAGTCCTACTGCCAGGATCGCATGGGGGAGTCCCTGGGCATGTCCTCTCCCCGGGCCCAGTCCCTCAGCAAAAGAAACCTGGAATGGGACCCCTACTTGGACTGTTTGGACAGCAGGCGGACTGTTCGAGTGGTAGCTTCAAAGCAGGGCTCGACCGTCACCCTGGGAGACTTCTACAGGGGCAGAGAGATCACGATCGTGCATGGTAATGACGCCTCTGCTTTGAACCCGGGAGTGGAAGGGAGATTAGTTCCACTCTCCCCGAAACAAGGGGGTGCCAGCCTGTCAGCCTTGCAGTCCGTCCAGATCTTGATTTTATGGGAGATGGAAGTGTCAAGAAGCTTAGCAGATTACTTAACGGGACAGTGAGTGTAGAAAGCGTAAAAGGTGTAATATCTAGAAGAGACTCAGAGATGAGCTCCGGAAATGGGCTTTCCTGCCCCCGCCCTGAGGAGCTTGTTATCAGAACTGGACTGAAAGAGATTCCAGTGAAAGAACGTTGTCAAAACCTTACACCTTGACGTCAGCCTTGATGGCCGTTTCCCAAACTAAAAAGCAGACCTCCTTACGGGCCTGCTCCGCTGGGAGACAGGATGAGTGCAGCAGGTCACAGAGCCAGGTAGATGCCACGGCCCGAGCCCCAGGTGGTTCTGCATCACCTCTACCCTTTCTTCTGCTCCCTCAAGCTTTGGACAAGAGAAGGGTCTTAGAGGCTGACGTGACCTGTGAATTGTGAAGAACTCCTGTGGAGCCAGCTCGTTTCCAGGAGTCCAGAGTCATTCAGGAGTGTGTGTGGCTTTCAGGGCCCTCTGCAGACCTGGCTGGTTGCAAGCCATCTTCTGTTCCCAAAACTGGACTGGCACTAGATCAGTTTCTGGGGGTACCCTAAGTCTCTCACCTTAGGGATGCTGGTGTTTGCTCTTGGGTTTTTGTTTATTTGTTTGCTTGTTTGAAGTAAAGCAAACATCTGGTCAGCCACCATCTAAGTGGAGAAGTAGATCACTGCAGACAATCCAGAGGCCCTCCCCTCCCCACACACTTCACCCCCCCGTTGCTCAGTGTTTTCCTATCAGGGGGCACCTTTAGGACTGGGCACTTCTTTCTGTGATCGCAGATGCAGATCTTCAAATTGGAAAACTCATGTGGGGAGACAGCGGACTCTATTATTGTATTATCACGACCCCTGATGACCTGGAGGGCAAAAACGAGGACTCGGTGGAACTGCTGGTGTTGGGTAAGTGGACACCGGCAGCAGCGGGTGCCTCTTAGACGCTTGCGCTCTTCCGTCCCCTCACTTCTCCCTGCGCGCTCCAGCAGGTGCACACACAGGCTTTACCGTTGGTGCGCACACCGGCTTTACGGTGTGCTCTTCATAAGCGGTAGGTGTTATTGTATCCTGTTTCCTGGAGGCTGTGCTCCCTGCCCCCCTTCCTTTTTTTTAGCATTGTCCTGAGTGTTTCTTCTGCTTTCTGAGGATTGCTTTTCCCTCCTTTCCACTTGCAAGCCTTTAACCCTGATTTCTTTGCTCTCATGCTTTACTTACCTTTTTTATATGCTAAGTGTTGAAGAAAATACCAGAGGCTTTTGAAGCAGAGTAGAGACAATCGAGAGATCAGAATTTATTGGTGAGTCAGGGTCTTCCAAGACATCAGGAATCTTCCCCATTTAGTTACGTACAATAGTTAGGACCATCCTGAAGAAGGGGGCTGTCAACTAGAGAGTTTAACAATAAAACGTTCCCGGTGAGAAGAGCCACTGGACAGTCTGCTAGTGTTTAAATTGGAAGGTAAATGGAAACCTAAAAGCGTCTGAGTCATTCTCAAAGCAAGTATATCTAATCCTTATTAATATTAATTTGTTCATCAATGAAAACTCACGAGTCTTGGCTACTTTTCTTTTCTCGTGGATTGGAGGAATGTCAGTGGGAGATGACCTCCTTGTAGGAAAATTGAAAATTGAGCACATATTTCATGTTTTATAAGTCTTGGTTGAACAAAGAAATTAGAGTAAAATATACAGAAATTAAGAAAAGAAAATACATTAATTGTAGGAGAAAAATTGCAGCAACTTTTAAAAAAGAAATGACTTTTTTGTAGTTTCAAAGAACCTAGGTGGTGATGATTTGGAGGAATGTTTACGGGTACTTTCTTTTTTCTTTTTTTTAACACTTATTTAGTATTGAGAGACAGAGAGACAGAGCATGAGTAGGGAAGGAGCAGAGAGGGGGAGACCGAGAATCCAAAGCAGGCTCCAGGCTCTGAGCTGTCAGCACAGAGCCCGACGCGGGGCTCAAACTCACGAAGAGCCATGAGATCATGACCTGAGCCGAAGTCTGATGCTTAACTGACTGAGCCACCCGGGGGCGCCTACGGGTACTTTCTTTTGAAGACAAATGAGCTTGAAGGTTAATTTTTACCCTATGTGGAAACTCAGTGCCTAGGGAGAAGGTGGAGTTTGCTATTTAGGACGTTTAGTTTTATTCTAACATGACTGCTTGCCTTTGGCAAATCACCTCTTTTGCGGCCTTACTTTTACGGTTTATAAAATGGATTAAAGTCATGATTATTTATTAATAATTCACCCTTTAATCAATAACAACTAACCCTTATTAGAAGGGAGACTTAAATCAAATCCCCATTCCTTGGGTCTAATATGTAAGGCACGGCTGCTGCAGCTTGTAGAAGAGTGGGCTGCAGATACACAAAAGGAAGTAAAGGAAAAAGGCTTAGATTCACACTGGAAAAGAATGCAGGGAAATCAGATTTGTGACTCTGTAAATCAGAGGGGAATAGAAAGATAAATGTCTGCCCAGTCACACAACTCTAATGGCCGAGTCTGAAGGAACAAGTGGCTCGTTGAACCTGCAATTAGCTAATTGTGGACACGGTTGTTTGGCTAGTGCAGCCATTTGCAGAGAAGTAATTGCCTGCAGAGGAAAACGAGGCCCGGTAGAAACCACTTTAAGTAATTCGTTCCCAGTTCTGCAAACGCGGGGGAACGAACGGAGGGAAAGGCTTGTCCTCCGAGGGTGTGCGGCAGGTATAGGAAGGGCATTTCCCCGGATCGAAACGCGCAGTCGCTGGGGGGAAGAGGCTGTCTGTCCGCAGGACAGAAACAGGTGGGTGAGAGACGGGCTCGCACGAGGATGGTCGCCGAGGGCGAGGGCGACGATGAGGAACGGAAGCCAGTTCAGTCCAGAAAGAGCCGTGAAGGAAAACCGAGGAGGCTGCAGGTGAGCTCACCACAGGCGGAAGCAGTTGCTCTGTGGGATAAGCAGACCCATGCCGGGTCCTTGGGGAGGAGAAGCGCACCCTTCTGTGCTCCACGTGAATTAGAGATGTTCAGAGGATGATATATTTGCCATGTAAACTTCTTAGGGCAGCACTGGTCGTGATATTTATGTAAAGAAGCTATTTGGAAATCTGTGAGAACTTTCTGGCCACATAAACGACTGTATTTACTTTCCAGATGCAAAATTCTGAGTCGTCTTCGTCTCGACACGCTGTATAGAATTTTTCAGGGGCGCCTGGGAGGCTTAGTCGGTTAAGCGTCCGACTTTCGCTTGGGTCATGATCTCGCGGTTCGTGGGTTCGAGCCCCGCGTCGGGCTCTGTGCTGACCGCCAGCTCAGAGCCTGGAGCCGGTTTCAGTCTGTGACTCCCTCTCTCTCTGACCCTCCCCTGCTCATGCTCTCTCTCTCTCTCTCCCCTAGAAATAAATAAAAAAAAAACATTTAAAAAAAAAAAGAATTTTTCAAAATATTGTCGCAGTTTCTAAAATTCTAACGATTTGGTTGTTATCTCCGGCAGGCCTAATTGTTAAGGATTCCTTTGATGTGAGCCCGGGAGAGCAACCTGATGGCTGAGGTCAATCTCAAGGAGTCATGGAGGCCTCAGGGATAATGTAACTGGGCCCGCAGACTGCTAATTACAACCTCCATGAGCAACTGGTTCAGTCACTGAATTTTACATGAGGAATGGGTGATTGCAGGGGCTGAGAGGGTTTGATCTAATGAAGGAGGCCTTGGGAAAGGGATTACGGGAAGCAGCTCCACATATCAGAAGTGAAATCATACAGAAGAGGGACTGGAAACTGCGTGGCTGGGTAGAACCAGAACCAGGAGTAGAGGCTACATGGGGCAGGAGTCCAGCCCAGTACGAAGAAATAGCTGGTAACCACGGGGGACATCTAAAGATGGAATAAGTATTCTCAGGAATCGTGATTTCTTTGTCCCAAGAGGGTGGAAAATTTCTTATGAGTTGTTATAAAAGAGACATTCATGTATAGGAAATGGGATCTAGGTAACTTTTGAGCTTTGTTTCAGTGTTAAAGTTTTGGATTGAAAAGTAGATGAGGGATGTGACCACCTCGGGAGATGAGAAAATGGCCTCCCAGGACTTCAGTCCTCGTGACAGAGATAGAAGGGGGTACAGGCTGGCTACAAGGATGTACAGGGTGATGCTCATTCACAAGGAAGCCACAGAGTTGAAAGTAGCTTTCCTTGGAGATGGTCCCGAAGTGGGGAGCAGAAAACTCGTTGGAATTTCAGATGACCAATCAGCAAGGAAAGATGAGTTAAAGGGGGTAAATTAGAGGCAAAGTTAGGAATTTATTTTTCTCATCATACTCACAAAGGTGAAGATGGGAAAATTGACAGAGCCAGATTGCCAAGTGACTTATATGTCAGACTAAGAAGTTTGGACTTCATCCTGAAGACTTTGGGGGATCCGGTAAAGTAATGATAAGAGGAATGAAGTGAGATCTTAGGGTCAAAACAATAGTCAGCAGCAGCGTAGACAGTGCAAAAGCAAGGCTAGAACAGATGGATGGGCCCTGGGGCTGCAGCAGCAGTGTGGGTGAAAGCCTAGGAGATTCTGAACCAGAGCAGTGAATTGGGAAGCAACAATACAGAAGCATTTCTGAGATGGAAGTGATGGGTCTTGGTGACTAATGTATGAAAGGAGACGAGGGAGAGGGATGAGTCAAAAGGACGCCATGACTTCCAGCTAGCTGGGTAGCCAGCTGTTCCATCAACTAAGAGAGGACGCAGATTGGAAACCAGGTTGGGGAGGCAGGAGAATGACTTTGGTTCTTGACCAAAGTTGAATAGGAGAGGCCTATGGGAACCAAGGTACGGATGTCTCGGGGACCAGAAACGTAGCTCTGGAGCTCAGTGGAGAAGCAAGGATCAGAGAAGATAGATTTGAGACTCCTTAGTGATCATCAGAACCATGAAAGAATAGATGAGTCACCCGGGAAGATTTTATATAAAGTGGAAGGGGCCAAAGACAGAACCTGTCAGTCCTGCATTCTAGTGTTACTTCCTGTGAGTAGTAACACGGGTACTGTGTAGGTACTTGTCTTGGTTTCTCCCACGACACTGGAAGCTTCTGGGTAGCACTGGACCACGCGCTCTTCAGATATAGGGCCAACTCTCATGTGTCTTTCCACCTGTAATGCCTCGCAGAATGTCGGGTGTAAAGAGGCTCATGTGAATGTTGTTTTTTTTTTTTAACTGATAAACGAGCAGAATCTGCAACTAACACATGATGCTTCTTAAATGTTAGTCAATGCCGAGTATATATCTGTTGCTTTATAAAGGGTCAGTACAATAAATGCGTACCGTCTCAAGTGAGTTAACATGGTTTAATCTCACTGGTCATAATTCTTTACCTGGCTGTTGAAATTGTTATTGGCGATCGACCCGTCAGGGATGTGGGTGAGAGCAACAGAGGTTGACTCTGGCTAACTTCAGCCGGAAAACAATTTGTTGGAAGGGTATCATCATTGAAAGGAAGCCTGGACAGTCTCTGAAAAGGAGAGCGTGTTAGGGTGACACTTGTTAGTTTCTACAAAAACAGCCCCCAGTCCCACCCCCCTTCTCACCGCAGCGGAAGTCTATTACTTCCTCTCGTCCTAGTCAACTCTGGGCTGGGGGACGCACCTGGGGAGCTCTCTGGACACAAGTCTCAGCCCCTCCCTTGTTTGGCTCGGCTGTACTGGAAACATTTACTCACAGCTGCTTCGGAAAGAGAGAGCGAGAAAGGTCATGTGAGAGTTTTTAGCTGCCAGGTCTGGCGGTGACATGGGTCACTTCTGCCGTTACTTTGTATTTCCCCAGGAAAAAAGTAAAAATGTTGTGATGAGCACAGCACGGTCCTTGTGGTGCCAGAGATGCTCCAGGATCTATGTAGCAAGAATTAATAGAAAATGTCTTTTTAGGGGCGCCTGGGTGGCTTAGTCGGTTAGGCGTCCGACTTTTGCTTAGGTCATGATCTCATGGTTTGTGGGTTCGGGCCCCGCGTCGGTCTCTGTGCTGACTGCCAGCTCAGAGCCTGGAGCCAATTTCAGAGTCTGTATCTCCCTCTCTCTCTGACCCTCCCCTGCTCACGCTGTCTCTCTCTCTCTCTGTCCTAGAAATAAATAAAAATATTAAAAAAAAAAAAAAGAAAATGTCTTTTTAGGGCTCCTTAGCCAGGAAAATAAATCAATTCATCTGTTTTTTTTTTTTTTCTGGTTTTGCATTTTCCAACTCGAGAATCTGTCTCCGGAGAGAGTCCAGGTGGCCCAATTTGGACCGGTGTCCAGTGCTGAGCTTTGGGAGACCTGGGGCTGTTGGTGGCCAGTCCATCCAGATATGGAGAAGAATTCATTCTTCAGAGTAAACTGAGGCACTGTTATAAAAGAAGAATGGATGTGAGATGCCAAAAAAAAAGTAATAAATGTCCACCAAATGTCCACTACTATGTCTGATACGAGTACTAATGTACAGTGATAATAATTTGTAGTTCACAGATTTTTTTCTGTAATGACCATGTTAGGTAGGAGAGCGGGCACTATTTTCCTCATTTTCCAAATGAAGAAATTAACGTTCCGGTGTTATAACAATCATCCCAGTAAAAAAGCAAAAACAAAAATAAAAGAACAATGTTGATGATCAAACCCCAATATTTATTTATTTATTTTTGAGAGAGAGAGAGCGGGCGCACACAAAAAGGGGCAGAGAGAGAGAGAGAACTCCAGGCTGTCAGCGCAGAGCCCGATGCAGCGCTTGAACTCACAAAGTATGAGATCCTGACCTGAGCAGACCACTTAACCGACTGAGCCACCCAGGCGCCCACCCTCCCTTTAAAGAAATGGTTTTTTTTTTAATGGTCAAACCCAAATGTTTTGATTCCTAGCCTCATCTCTGTCCACAGAGCCACATGACCTGTGTATATTAAGAAGCTATAGGATGCTCCCCTCCATAAGCCATGTTTTAAAAATTGTGGTTGCTGCTTTGAGGTCCTGGGTAATCATTTTCACTTGCCCCGGATCTGCCTTAGTATTTTACTGTATTTCTAAGGGCAGCTGCCTGTAACCAGTGACCGAGGCGCTCACTTCAAAGGCGTAGTTGCCATTTCCTGGCTTGCATTTCTCCCCACGGAGCGTGACCCCACCCTCCTTCCCCCATACATCTGAGCCCTCTACAGATCGCTCTGGAAGCTTCTTTCAGACGTTTCAGAAATATCTGAAGACAAGTGATTCAGAGAAATGAGGAGACAACCACTGATTCAACATTAAACACAAAAACTATACCAAACATTCTTTCATCTGTCTTTGATGGTTCAGAAAGTAAAGTCAAACTGAAGTTGGAGATGCACTTGGTGTTTTGGGTGCTTTGAGAGGACTGTGTCAGGTGCCTTAGAAACGTTTAGATGTTTGGGATCATAGGGCCATACGGGGCGACAGAAGGGGGGAATGTCCGGGAGCCTGCCACCCTGAGCTTAGACGCTGGCCTAAGGTCTGTGGCAAGGACGTCTCTGACAAGGACGGGGTGTCTCTAGCCTGGAAACATGCCACTATTTGGATAGAAGTCAAGTCCCCTAGGCGGCTCCGGCTGGCAGGAAAGGACCTCACCATTCAGGAAGGCTCAAGCAGAGAAGTTATTATTTTAAAATCTAAAAGCAGCTCGCCTTGTTCTTCTTTCCATGCACAATGTGAGGGCCTGACCCCTCCTTTCTGAAGTCTCACGTGGTAGCTTGTGTTTTAAGTGCCTTCAAATAGAAAAATGAGGGAAAGGGCGCCCGTGGAAGGATGGGTGCCGAGAACAGAGTAAGAGAACATTACCCGAGGGGGTGTTTAGGTTAAAGCCAAGGAAGGCTCTCCTGATGGTAAATAACAAACAACTTTTAGAAAATATGGTTGGTGGAGGAAATGACAGAAACTCCCTCTCTGATGAGCTTTCAACAATGAACCGGTTCTCTTGTCTAGAATATTAGGATAAACAAGATCGCTTTCAGAGTCCTTTCTCTGATTTTGACTTTATTGGAAAGGTCCACAGATTGCAAAATTAATTCTCTCTATAGGGTGATGCCTAAATTATGGCTGTCTTGTTTCGCTTTAATATTGTTTCTGTTTTAGAGAAAAGGATGTGTGTGTATTGTAAACATTTCAATCAGAAGAGAAATGTACAAAAGAAGAAAATATCTCCTAAAGTCTCACTATCCAGAGCTAATGAATATATTCTTCAGAACGCTTCTGATTGCAAGGAATAGACACTTAGCCTGGCTTAGGGGACTTTTGTGGCTTAGGTAATTGGTAAGTCCAAGTTCGGGTATGTCTATGTTTAGATTATACTATATTTCATTTATTTAAAAAAATTTTTTTAAGTTTATTTATTTTGAGTGAGAGTGAGAGAGCACGCACAAGCAGGGGAGGGGCAGAGAGTAGGAGAGACAGAATCCCAAGCAGGCCGCATCCGAAGCACCATCAGTGCAGAGCCCAATGAGGGGCTCGAACCCACAATCTGTGAGATCATGACGTGAGCCAAGATCAGGAGTCGGACACTTAACTGACTGTACCACCCAGGCGCCCCTTATTTATTTTTTAAATTTTTTTTACATTTTATTTTAGAGAGAGTGCATGTGGGCGGGTGAGAGCGGCAGAGAGAGAGGGAGAGAGAGAATCTTAAGCAAGCCTCATATTTAGTGCAGAGCCCGATGTGGGGCTTGATCCCATGACCCTGGGATCAGCCTGGGCTGAAATCAAGAGTTGGTCACTCAACTGAGCGGACCACCCAGCTGCCCCCAGATTATATTTTAAAGAATCTCTGTCTCCTCGGGGTTAGCTTAATTCTCAGGAAGGCTCTCCGTTTGGGGCAAAGGTGGCGCCAAGCAGGTCCAGAGTTAAACGGTCTTTGCTGCCTTCCGTCTCAGGAGGACAGAGTGCCTTTCGTCGAGGTTTCGGCAGAAGTCCTCTTGCTGGGGTGGCCGTGCCCTGGCAGAGGGACGGACCCAGGGGCCACCAGCCCCCGCTGAACTGTAGGCACTGAAGGGAAGAGGGAAGAGTAGCTTCCTGAAGGGGAACTGGGCAGTCGTTTCCAAATGAAGAAGGCAGGCAAAAACAAACACTGTTAATATTTTGTGGAATTCATCCGTTTCTGCTTCTTTACAGGCCAAGTGCATTGCTATTCCAGGAAGCCAAAAATAGGTTTGCTCCCAGCAGGTCGTTGTGAGGAGGTGCTAAGTTAGGATTGATTCTTCCCTGTGATGGTAATGCCACAGAGCTACCTTTGCTTTTCTGTCGTGCTTCTAGCTTTCCGTCTGTCTCCTTCTGTGACTTACCCAGAAGTACAAACATCTATTACCTAGGCAAGGGGTGAAGGAACAGACATATATGAGTTTTTACAAAATCAACTATTCACAGCACTGTGCCTGAAATTGTTACTGCAGTCTAAAATAAACCTTTCAGGCTGTTAGTATTAAAAAAAAAATTTTTTTTTTTTAGTGTTATTTATTTTTGAGAGAGAAAGAGACGGAGCACAAGTTGGGGGGCGGGGTGCACGGCAAAGAGAGAGGGAGAGACACAGAATCTGAAGCAGGCTCCAGGCTCCGAACTGTCAGCATAGAGCCTGGCGTGGGGGCTTGAACCCATAAACTGTGAAGTCACCACCTGAGCCAAAGTGAACACTTAACTGACTGAGCCACCCAAGGGCCCCCAGCCTGTTAGTATCAAAAAGCCAATTAGGGGCGCCTGCGCAGCGCAGTCAGTTAAGTGTCCCACTCATGGTTTTGGCTCAGGTCATGATCTCACAGTTCGTGAGTTCGAGCCCCGTACTGTTGGGCTCTGTGCTGACAGAGCTTGCTTGGGATTCTCTGTCTCTCTTGCTCTCTTCCTTTCCGCGGCTCACGCTCCTCTCTCTACCCCTCTCTCACCACCCCCTCAAAATAAATAAATAAACATTTTAAAAAAGAAGCCATTAAGAACACAATCAGAGGGGTGCCTGGGTGGCTCAGTCAGTTAAGCCTCTGACTCTTGGTTTCAGCTCAGGTTATGGTCTCCTGATTTGTGAGTTCAGGCCCCGCATCAGGCTCTGCACTGACAGCATGGAGCTTGCTTGACATTCTCTCTCTCTGTCTCTCTCTCTGCCTCTCTCCCGCTCACCCTCTCTGTCTCTCTCTCAAAAATAGATAAACTTCAAAAAAAAAAAGAACACAATCAGAAATCGGAATTCTTGGGAGGGGACATCTCAACTTGCCGTTGGCTCTAGGGATTTTGGACAGGCGGGTGTTTCTAAGGCTGCACAGAGATGCTTTAGCACTCACCCCAGTGTCCGTGCTGCCTCAGTCTGAGTCCCATTGTATCCCCCCCACCCCCCACCCGTGTGACTGTGACGTTAGCTCTGGCTGTTAAGAAAGGCTACTTGTTGCCAAGGTCCCTCCTCCTCCTTCTCTTCCTCTTTGCTGCTAACCAAGGAGGTTTGCTGATTAAAAGGGCTTCAGCTCCAAGGGTTCCCATGGCAACAGCCTCCTTGGAGGTCTTTGTTGCTCGCTAAAACTTTGATCTCTTAGAGTGGCTGCTGCTGTTTCTCTCCAAGATTTACAAACAGAAGAAGAGGGAAAAAGAATCGGGGGAGAAGAAAGAAAAAGTTTACTCCTTGCAGAAAGGAGAGAAGGAATTAATTAAGAGCCACACTCTAGCCATAAATCTGGGGGTCGCTCCTTTGGAACACCTTTGGATTTGGGCTGTGCCCATGGTTTCATTTGCGGGCTCAACTGTACCTCAGGTACCTTGGCCACACGTGAAAGACCTCAAGTGGACTTGGTTCTCCTAGGAGGGCAGAGCCGTCTTTTGTGTCTTCAGTGGACACTTGTGCCCTCAGGTATCCAGAGGGGCCAAGATAACTGTGCCAGCGCCTGTGAGAGGACAGAGACCTAATGAGAAGTGAGCTCTTTAGGTTTCAGCCCCTTCGCCGTCTGTCCCCAGCCCTCGCTCCCAGCCCTGGCTCTGCCCTGAGCTGACCTAGATGCCTCTGTTGGAAGAACTGAAAGGCAGCCAGGCACCAACTGGCGTAGGGTTCTGGCTAATGACCGTCCGTAACAACCATTCTACCGTAGGAGCGGCGGACTGGGGTTGGCGTTGCCGCTAAGAGTTGGGATCACGCCTCTTACTCTTTGCAGGAACCCCCCACGGCCTTTGGGCCTCTCGAGCGCACACCCGCACCCTTGCTCTACGATAGGCACCGTGCAGGCGAGTCAGTTTTGCTTCAAGTATGATTTACATCGAAATTATGGTTTACATTGAACTACTCTTTTTTGCCTGCTATGTCCCTAGCACCGTAAGGATACGAAATAAATAAATGACGCCAGGTTGTCCCTATAAAAATTATTGTCTTTTGACGAAGAAACGTATTATATTTCTGAAGCAATTAGAGAATACGAGAAAAGAGAAGACTGATATTAAGTATCTCGGCTGTTGGTTCTCAAGAGGAGGGCTACTGTGCCCCCCAGGAGACACGTGGCAATGTCTAGAAACACTTTGCTCGTCACAGCTTGCGGGGCGCTACGGCATCTAGTGGGTAGAATCCGAGGAGGCTGCTGCATGCACAGGACAGCCCTCCCCACACAGTTATCTGGCCCCAAGTGGCAATAGTGCCCATGCTGCAAAACCCTGATCTTGATCATAGGTCCGTCTGGATACTTGGCTTTGGGGTCAGGCATCCCTGGACTCAGTGCAGCGATACAACCTTGAGCCTGGGTTTCCTTATCTGTAAAAATAGGAAAGGGGCAATAAAAGTTACACGGTAGGTCTACTGTGAGGATTAAATGGCACAAAGTAAGAACTCCCACCGGTTCGCATCCCCCCATCTCATTGCCGGTGTGTTACCCTTCATCTGAAGGCGCCCTCTCTAGGGAATTCTGCGCTCTGGGGCTCCTGCTGGAGAGCTCATCTCCCTTTAGCCCGCTCCATAGGCAGAGCCTTTAATGGGCCATCTGTGAATCGGCGGTCCCCTTACTAATAGATGCACGTTTTCTCCATGACATGAGTGCAGCGCCTTGCCAGTGGTGACCCAGGAAGCGGGAAGCTTCCTGCTTGTGGGTTGCAGGACATTCTGACCCAGCATGCTATGTGTTGGTTGCTATGCGTTGGTTGCTGTTGGACGTCCGGATTCCCCAGCGGATGGCCCTTAGTTAACTCCAGGGTGCTCAGTGCCTAAATGCAAGGAGTACATCACACAGGCCATCCGATGAAGTCTGGAGGGGTTTGGGGGAAACACCTGACTTGCATGAGGATCGGGATGGCTCTGGAAAGACTTCAGATTGGACGACTTCATAATTTACCGCCCACATCAGGATACTTGACGTGAAAAGGGGAAACTTCTAATAATTACTGTCAAGGCCACTTGGTAAGGCATAACTCCACTGTCCGCACTGGTATGACGCGCACCGCGTGAATACGACCTCCTCGAGGGCTCTCCGTTCGGTTGAAGAGAACAGAAGACGCAGCGAAGCCCAGTCCCTCACCAGCTGGACCCTCGCTGCGAGTGCACCTGCGGCTCCTCGGGGTGCGCACGTCGCCGCTGCTGGACCGGAACCAGACGGGCCCAGCCCGGCGCCGGCGGTTCGCCTTCGCGCCCGGTCACCCAGGATGTTTTGCACTAAGCCGTCCGCGGGGTGAAGGGTGCCGGTCTGGCTCTTCGGACCCGGGTCGTTAAGGGAACAAACGAGGTCTTGAAGGCGCTCCCTGCCTTCCGCGCTCCCCAGCCCCCCCGCGCCGCCCCCACCCCTCCCCCGCAGCCCCCCCGCTCCCCAGTCCCCGGCCGCAGGTGTTGCTTCTGGTCGAGGTCTTGAGGCGCCCTGCCTTCCGCGCTCCCCACCCCCCCGCAGCCCCCACCCCTCCCCGTCCCGGCCCGCCCCCAGCCCCCAGCCCCCCGCTCCCCGCCAGCCCCCACCCCAAGCTCCCCCCCCCGCCCCAGCCCCCCCCCCCCCGCCCGTCCCCGGCCCGCCCCCAGCCCTCCTCCAGCCACCCTCCCCAGTCCCCGGCCCGCCCCCCAGCCCCTCCTCCCCCAGCCCCCTCCCCAGTCCCCGCCCGCCCCCCAGCTCCCCAGTCCCCGGCCCGCCCCCCAGCCCCTCCCCCAGCCCCCCGCCCCAGTCCCGGCCCGCCCCCAGCCCCTCCTCCCCCAGCCCCCCCCGCTCCCCTCCCCAGTCCCCCCCGCCCCCAGCCCCCCCCCCCGCCCCCGTCCCCTCCCCAGCCCCGCCCAGCCCCGCCCCCAGTCCCCCCTCCCCAGCCCCCCGCCCCCCCCCCAGTCCCCCGGCCCGCCCCCCAGCCCCTCCCCCAGCCCTCCCTCCCCAGCCCCCGCTCCCCAGTCCCCCCCCCCAGCCCCCCACCCCGCTCCCCAGTCCCCCCCCGCTCCCCAGTCCCGGCCCCCCCCAGCCCCCCCTCCCCCAGCCCCCCCCGCTCCCCAGTCCCCCCCGCTCCCCCAGCCCCCTCCCCCAGCCCCCTCCCCGCTCCCAGCCCGCCCCAGCCCCCTCCCCCCAGCACCCCCGCTCCCCAGTCCCCCCGCTCCCCAGTCCCGGCCCCCAGCCCTCCCACCCCACCCCCGCTCCCCAGTCCCCCCCCAGTCCCCAGCTCCCCAGTCCCGGCCGCCCCCAGCCCCCCCCTCCCCCAGCCCCCCGCTCCCCAGTCCCCGCTCCCCAGTCCCCGGCCCCGCCCCCCAGCCCCCTCCCCCCAGCCCCGCTCCCCGCCCCCGCCCCCCCGGCCCCAGCCCCCTCCCCAGTGCCCCGCTCCCCAGTCCCCCCCCCGCCCTTCCTCCCCCAGCTCCCCCCAGCCCCCCCTCCCCCCCCCCCCCAGTCCCCCCGCCCCCCCCCCCCCGCGCTCCGCCCCCAGCCCCACCTCGCCCCGGCAGCCCCACCCCCGCCCTCCCCAGCCCAGCCCCCTGCCCCTGGCCGCCCCCAGCCCCCCCCCCCCCCCGCCCCCGCAGCCGCTCTCCCGCCTCACTATTTCTGCTTCACTTGTTGCTCATCACTGTGGGAGGAAACTCGGCCTTCAATTAGCGCGCATTCCCGCCGCCCGCGGTTGCCCTGATTTACCGGCGCGGGCGGGGTCAGCCGCCGCCATTGTCGCCGGGGGCCCGGGCGCGGAGGGGGCGGCGCGGAGGCGCGGGGTGTCAGCGAGGGCGTCACCGGGGCCTGGGCGCCGCGGGCGCGGGGCGCGGCGCCGGGGGCGCGGGGGGCGGCGGCGCCGGGGGCGCGGGGGGCAGCGAGGGCGGCGCCGGGGGCCTGGGCGCGGGGTGTCAGCGGGGCGGCGCCGGGCGCGGGGTGTCAGCGGGGGCGGCGCCGGGGCGGCGCGGGGTGCGCAGCGGGGGCGGCGCGGGGGCGCGAGTCAGGGGGCGGGGGGCGCGCGGCGCGGGGCGCGCAGGGGCGGCGCCGCGCGGGTGTCAGCGGGGCGGCGGGGCGCGGGCGCGGGGGCGCGGGGGTGTCAGCAGGGGGCGCGGCGCAGGGGGGCGCGGGCGCGGGGCGTCAGGGGGCGCGCCGGGGGGCGCGGGGCGCGGGGGTGTCAGCGGGGGCGTCGCCGGGGGGCGCGGGGGTGTCAGCGGGGGCGGCGCCGGGGGGGCGCGGGGGCGGCGCCGGGGAACCGGCTCAGCCCTGCGGGGAAAGAGCTGCGGCACCGAAAGCGCTTCTTCTCAGGGGCCACCTGCTGCCCTTTGAGCGCGAAGGTTCGCGCTCACACGCCGGCGGTGCCCGGGCCGGCGCGGGAGCCCCGAGGTGGGCGCCCCTCACCCCCAGAGGGAAGGGCGGGGTCCCCCACCGTCCCAGACCCACGCGCGGCGCGCCTCCGAGCCTGCGTCACACCAGCTGGGCTCGGGGGCTCCAGGAAAGTAGCCATTTTTGGCGTCTTGAGTTTGAGTTCCCGCTGACAGTCTGTTGGGTGGAGCGCGTGAGCTCAGAAAATCACACCGGGTCCCAAGAAAGTCCCTTTCCTCCTTCCGTTAAATCCCACCTTCCCCCGTGTCGGTTCGGATCAAGTCTAGCCTCTTCTGTATTTCATCCCAGGCCGAGTTGTGCATGTTATAGGACGCGTAATACTTGGCATCTCCTCTCCCTCCGGGGGCTGGGAGCTGGTTCACTACAGCGCTTTGCAAAGGCAGAATACTTTGCAGTCATTTCATTATTGTTTATTAGTTTGTAGCAGAATGGTGAATGCCGCCTAATTAGCTCATACTGTGGTATGAGGTGTTCCGTAATCACTTTCCGGTCACAAGTTTAAAAGATGCTGAAAAATTCAGCCATCTCTACCATTTTTTACATCCAGAAATTATACCTTAATTATATAAGTAGAGCAATAATGCCACAGGCATAAATTTCAGGGTTGCTGCCTGCACATTCCCTGCACATACTAGGAGACTACAGAGTTGTTGCTATATCTATTTCTAAATTAAGGATAAGCAAAGCTTGAGAGGGGATGAGGTATTCGGAAAAAATACTGCAATGGAGACGGGTAGGAGCAGTTTTTTCTCCCGGTTCGACTATTAGCTGTGTGACTTTGAGTAAGATTTTTAAACTCTCTGAGCCTCAGATTCCTGAAAACATGGGGTGGGTGATGGATTAGATGACCCTTGAGACTCTTTCTAGCTATAAAACCTATTTCTAGAATCCATGTGAATAGAAGAAGTCACTGCCTTAGGCCAAGCTTATGATCACCGCCAAAAAGCCTGAAGCATTTATTAACAGTTAATTGCAGATGGTCCAATACTAGTCGTTTTGTGGAGAGAATTCACTGTCAGAATTGTTCGCTATGACTTATAGTGACCTAAAATGTAAAAGCTATAAAAAGAAAAACATATATGCATGAAACGCTTAAATAAGTTTATAAATACATATAAAGGAAAGGAAAGCTATACCCACGTTTCCGATGGATAATCATAAATTATATTTATTGAATGCATGGTTGCTATGGGAATAGAGAATAAAAACAGGGATGTGTGTGCACTTGGGAAATTTCCAGTCTGTTTGGGATTCCAGATAGCCATAGAAACAACTTTACACTTAAGAGGGCCAGAGAAAGCCATCTGCTCTCCTAAAAGACTTAGGAGAGAAACGTTTTGGACGGTTAGGAGCTGAGAGACCAGGAGGTGGGTACAGTACACCCCGAAAATGGATCTAGGGCATGTTAGGGAAGCTCAGAAGCGGGATGAAGCCCAGATGTGCGTTAAACAGAAGGGAGAAGAAGGGAATCACGGCAACGGGGGAAGAAAAGTATTCCGGATTGTCCCGAGCAGAAAGTTTGTTAGCGTGGGATCCTGGCAAGCCTGAGGAGGACCCCGAGGCACGAAGTTCAAAGCTGAACAAAGCCGACCGTGCTGTGCGTCCTGGTGACATCCTGAGTGCGAAGGAAGTTTCGCTTTTCCTTCTTTCTGTAGGTTCTAGTGCATGAAATAATGTGCCGGTTGTCCGCAAGTAATTGAATAGCAGAGCTGGGATTTGAAAACAAATTTCTCCTAAACCCAGAATTCTAGTACCTTCCATTGCACTTTGAAGGTTTGGACTAATAATCGGAGCTTAGATTTCAGTTTTATTTATGTATTTATTTTTAATATTTTTATTTATTTCTAGGAGAGAGAGAGCGTGAGCAGGGGAAGGTCAGAGAGAGAGGGAGATACAGACTCTAAAACAGACCCCAGGCTCTGAGCTGGCAGTCAGCACAGAGCCCGACGCGGGGCTCGAACCCACGAACCGTGAGATCATGACCTGAGCGAAAGTCGGACGCTTAACCAGCTAAGCCACCCAGGCGCCCCGGCATAAATTCTTAAACAGGGGACCTGCTGCATAGGTCCTTAGTTTTGTTGAACAAATGTGCTTAGAGTTTGGTCATGCTGAGTTGAAGAAGGAGGGAAGGCCTCCAGGTGGAAGTGAACAGGAGTTAATTGAAGACATAGACTAGTCGTCAGAACTGTGAGCAATCCATGCACGATAAATATGTGAGGCCCTTCCAAAGACCATAGTTGTGCTCGTTAGAGTAGAGAGAAAAGCAATAAAAACAAAACAAAACAAGAAAACAAGCAAAAAAAAGAAGATAGCAGAGAGGACCTGCAGTGAGTGCATGCAGGTTAGGTGGTAGGAAGTGGCAAAGAAGAGACAGAGACCGTGGTTTCGGCTAACGTTTGCATGTGTGTTGCGTCTCTCTGTAAGGACTGCCTTTCACACAACATCGCCTGGTAGATGTCATCGTGTGGGGTGGCGTTGTGCTTCCGTCCCCCTAGAGAGCAAGATGGCATTTGGGGACATTGGAGGGCTGGAGGATGCTCCTGGCCTCAAGCCCTGAGCCCAGGGGAGCCGAACATACTCCAGGACACAGAATGGCGCTTAATGCGTGAATGAATGAACGCTTCCTTCATGTTCTTATTAAAAGCCTGTTTCCTCTGGGACCGAAAGCACTCGCACGGGCAGGGAACCCGAAGTGCAGCCGGCAGCTCGGCGCACCGTTCAGTGGGGATTTGCTCCTGGAAGCCCGGCGAGGCCCTGCTGGGTGCGGAAGGCCGCCACACACCACGCAGTCTCTGCCCCCAGGGGCTTCCAAGCTGTGGGTGGAGGCGCCTGTAAAGGAGTCCGTGCTGCTGAGTGCTCACCAAGGTGTGCTCGGTGCTCCCGGGGAGCATGGAGGCGCCCGTCGGCGCAGCGCTCTTCCGGGGCTCTGTGGGGACGGATTTCAGAGCCTCGCAGGCCGTGTGCGGTGAGGGTTCGAACAAAGCAGGGGCTTGAGGAGTGTATTAGCTGCTTCTGTTAGTAAAGCAGGCGGGTAATCCTGCCTTGAGGACCCTGGTTACTAGGAAGAGAGCATCTGAGCCTCGGGAAGTGTCACCAGGACACGTTTTGTCCTGAAACGTGCGAAGATAGGGCCATGACTAGAAGAGAAGTGGGAAAGCAGGCAGACTGTGTCCCTGGGGAAAGGCCTCATGCTGGGTGCAACCTGATGTCAAAAACGTAAAACAAGAAAGAAAAAGACTGGTGAGAATTGGATTTGGCAGGAGGCAAGCCCGTTGGCCTTCGTACGCCTTGTGAAACAGAAGCAGGTGACTAACACCGAGTTCTTACGGCGACACCGTGTGATAAGCTGCCCAGGCTGGACAATGAGTCTCCCCGGCCTAGGGTCCACGTCTCCCCCGGTCACAGTACACGTTTCCCTGTTGACCGAATGATGAGCTGGAGACCTTCCAGAGGTGAGCTGGTCCTCAGGAATATGTACGACAGACAGTTGGGGGGACCCTCGGTGTGTCAGAACACAGCCGCGCTGGGAATTCCATGGTTACGGAGGTCGTTCCGTTCACAACGCACGTTTCTGCCCTTATCAGTCGCCGAAAGGACATGACTGGTTTTGGCTACACACTTAGTGATGGTTTTGTACGAAGCCGACACTGGCGTGCATGTACCAACTGTTCGTGTGCCTACTTTGTTTGGTCTATTCATGTGGAAATTTCTTAAAAGTAATGGATTCTGCAAGATTTGGGGAAAACTGCTTGAGTGCTTACATAAAAACTGTATTTTCTTCTGATGGTGTGAGCTGTGGTTTGAAAAGCATAAATGTGACCTTCTATTTGCAGGGTCCGCTTTCTATCCTCTCCTCAGACATTAAAGTGACTTCTAATTGCCCCACTTAAACGGAATCCTGGAAGAATTGCAATGATTCACAAGTGTTGTTAAAGTGCTACTGAAATCTGGAAAGCATTTACTGCAATTGTTTGGACTTTCTAAGATCAGACCTTCATCGGATGTGATAGAATAGGAAGGAAAGATACAACATTCCTAACTGGCAACTGCATTTCTTAGAAACGGTTAGGCAACAAGCTGGAAGCAGATGATTTTCAGAAATATGTTATTCCAGCATAAATCTACTTGTAAAAAATGCCTTTAGTCCCAGTAAAATATGATTGTGGTATAAAAGCCAGACAGCTTTGCACGGTCTCTGCTGTTGACATGGTATATTGTCTGCTACCCCAAAACCCCCGTTGTGTTCTGAATTCTGAAGACATTACATTTCACTGATTCTAGGGCAAGACTCTGTCCCCCACGCCATCCGGGGGCTAGCACAACCAGGTGCATTATGGGAAAGCATCATCTTCTTCTGAAGCATCAGCTATTGGCTGTTCCCTACGGGAGAATGAGAAGCTTATGTACGTCTTCCAGTTGGAATGCCAAGCTTTGTGAATCTCCTGTCTGTATTTCTGACACCACCTTATCCTTAATTTTTTTTATTACAAATGTAAAAAAAAAATCTAGAAATGAAACCCTCTCCATTGTTTCTCCATGATGGCCAATCCAGGTCCCCAGAAATAAGAAAGGCACACAATTTGCTGTGCAGTGCTGGTTCTTACAGATTTTTTGAACCTAGGTTCCTAGAGTTCATATTCGCTGACATTCTTGGTGTAGAAGCCATGTCGGAACACCAGCCTATGGGGAAATCTGGCTTTTGTATTTTACCTGCTCATAAATATTTTGGCTTATATACACCCATCAGTGGTTGCAAGTGTGTGATCTGTGTGCTCCATACAGCCCCAAAACATACTTTGTATGGTTTGTCTGGTGTTTTTTTTTTTTTTAAATCTACGAATCGGTCGCCAGCACTGAAAATGAAGATATTTTGCACAAAAACCAGGGGTCTGGCTAACCTTGAAAAATAGGAAGACCTGCAGCCATGAAGACACATCCCTGTGGGTCTGCAGTTGGCTAGACTCGAGCAGTGTCTACAGACACATAATCTGCTGTTCCCTACACCGTGTGTTACAGTATTCGCTACAACGTGTTACGTTTGGCTCTACGGTGTGTTACGTTGTGTTACATTCGGCTAGCTGCGCTCACCTGCATTACCCGCTGTCCCTGTCAACATACACAGCAGAGTTTGCAACTCTAATCACGAAGTCTCAGATTTGAGAACCGAAAATCCTATAGGTTGGGTGACCATATAATTAATTGTCCACGATAAGACTCAGAGAGAGTAAAAGGTAGGCTATTAGTATTTACACCAGGCACAAACCGGGCTATATGGTCTCCCTATTTATAGGTCACTTTATTCAGTCACCTCATTTGACTAATGAGAAAACTGAGACCTAGAAAGAGGAAGTAATTTGCCTATAGTCACCAAGTAAACTAATGGCAAAGGTGCCCTAAGTACCCTGATGGCCAGTTCACTGCTTTCTCCAAAATAAAGTGTCCTATAATAGGGATGAGCACCATATTTTCCTTGAACGTATAGATTTTTTATAGTTAATAATTATCACCTGGCTAATTTCCTGTGAGTGTACAGATCAGTAGTTTATATCATCAACAACATTTATATTATAAGTGTAGTTAATTATGGGCTATAGCATATCTAGAGATGTTTAAAACATTGGCAGGCTTGAGAGCTTAAGACTAGACACAAGAAAAGCTTCTCATTTTACTAGATACAATAAGAGGTACATTCAGAAGTGATAATATTCTGGATTTTTTAAATCCAGATTTTATTTATTTCTGAGAGAGAGAGAGAGAGTAGGGGAAGGTCAGAGAGAGAGGGAGACACAGAATCTGAAACAGGCCCCAGGCTCTGAGCTGTCAGCACAGAGCCCGACACAGGGCTTGAACCCATGAACCGTGAGATCATGACCTGATCCAAAGTCGGACGCTTAACCTACTGAGCCACCCAGGTGCCCCTAAAAAATTTTCTTTTAATGTTTATTTATTTTTGAGAGACAGAGACAGGGTGAGTGGGGGAGGGGCAGAGAGCCAAAGAGAGACACAGAATCAGAAACAGGCTCCAGGCTCTGAGCTGTCAGCACAGAGCTCGATGCGAGGCTTGAGCTCGGGAACAGGGAGATCATGACCTGAGTTGAAGTCAGACACTTAACTGACTGAGCCACCCAGGCGCCCCTGGATTTTCTTTTTTTAAACGACCATTCAGTAAGCATCCCATAACTAGCTTTCGAAAAACATCATATATTGGCTTTTTGATCATTGGCTATTGGCTGGTAATTAATATTAATTATGTCTCTGAGAGATGGCCAACATCCCAAATTCCCCGGTCCTGGACCAGCTGTTTCCTTGTTGGGTGTCCAAGAGATATTTGTACACACAACACTCCAGATGAGACCAATTCATGCTCCGAATCACTTGCTCAGAATTTGGCCCCAGGTTTCTGTCTGGTATCCCATCCTAGATCACGTGTGAGTCTTCGGGGCACCTCTTTGACTTTCATGAAGGCTTAGGCCACAGGCTAGCCTGAGAAACCTCCTTCAGGATACATCTTTTCCAGCGTCCCACTTGGCTCTCGTGTGTTCTTCTAAGAGACCTTGCAAGCAGCAGACCATCCTTACCGTGTCAGCTGCACAAGATAGACAGACAGAAAGAAAGAAGCCTTTCCTGCCAAGATAGCCCAAGTCACTCATTCTATCCTTCCTTCCCCTTCGACTGTGTTGTGGTCCCAATTAATTTTTCAGATGAGGAACCGTGACCCATGCGGGAGACATGACCAGAGCACATTTTGCCCCGTTGACCTTGTGTAGTTAGGGACAGCCAAGGTAAAGTAAGTATCCTGAGGCGGGGGTGGGGGTCTCCTTTTTTTTTTTTTTTTGACTTTTCAGACCTTCTTTTCTGTAGAGTGGTTTGACAGAGGCAGGGACCAGTGACCGACCATGCCAAGCCAACCCTTTAGATTTGAAATATAAACTACACATGGGTAACTTTTTCTCCAATGCACCTCAACAAGCTTGTTTTCTAAAGGAGCCCAGTCCATATGTATGAAACAGACCCCTAAGTGTGTATTCAACAGTGACATGTGGCTACTGAGCCTTTGAAGTGTTTAGTATTTTGGCTACATTGGTATGAGTAAAACACAGTATTAAATTAATTTCTTTTTCTTTCTCCTTGATATGATTACTAGAAAAGCTAAAATTACCTGTCGCTCACATTATATTTCTATCAGATAGAGCCGTTCTAGAGGCATATGTTATGCCCGGAACTGAAGTAAGATTTCATTGTGTGCTTAGGAGCTACCATAGTGACTTTTTTTTTAATGTTTTATTTTATTTCTAGGAGAGAGAGACAGCGTGAGCAGGGGAGGGTCAGAGAGAGAGGGAGTCACAGACTGAAACAGGCTCCAGGCTCCGAGCTGGCAGTCAGCACAGAGCCCGACGCAGGGCTCGAACCCACGAACCGCGAGATCATGACCTAAGCGAAAGTCGGACGCTTAACCGACTAAGCCACCCAGGCGCCCCCCATAGTGACTTTTTGGTAGCAGAGGTCGGAAAGGAGAGCAGTTTGCTAGTTGTTTCATAATGCAAGGCTTGCTTATTAGCAAGGCTTCAGTGTGGTAGAAACATCTGGTACAGGTGCAAAAGGGCCTTTACGTTTACCTTGGTATGAGAACTTGATGAAAGCATTCAGTGCTTCTTTCTATAAATCAGGCTAGTTTTTTTTTTTTTTTTAAGGTTTACTTATTTTGAGAGAGAGAGAGAGAGAGCATGAGTGGGTGAAGGGCAAAGAGGGGGAAGGGCAGAAAGAGGGAGGGGCAGAGAATCCCAAGCAGCCTCCGCACTGTCCCTGCAGAGTACCATGTGGGGCTCGAACTCATGGACTGTGAGATCATCACCTGAGCTTAAACCAAGAATCAGGGGCGCCTGGGTGGCTCAGTTGGTTGAGCGTCCGACTTCAGCTCGGGTCATGACCTTATGGTTTGTGGGTTCGAGCCCCACGTCGGGCTCTGTGCTGCCAGCTCAGAGCCTGGAGCCTGTTTCAGATTCTGTGTCTCCCTCTCTCTCTGACCCTCCCCTGCTCACGCTGTCTCTCTCTCTCTCTCTCTCTCTCTCAGAAATAAATATAACGTTAAAAAATTTAAAAAAACAAACAAACAAACAAGGATCAGAGGCTTAACTGACTGAGCCAC
Organism: Proteles cristata cristata; assembly: GCA_017311185.1. NCBI lineage: Eukaryota > Metazoa > Chordata > Mammalia > Carnivora > Hyaenidae > Proteles > Proteles cristata. The sequence continues at coordinate 58,386 of JAESUZ010004135.1, read as the reverse complement.
CCAGGCGCCCTAAGTCAGACTAGTTTTTAAAAGGACTCACCTCCCCCACATCTTCCCCAGTCCCGGTTCCTGTGCAGCTCTTTGCCTCCCGGAGCCCCGAGGGGGCGCCTGTTGTGACACCAGCCGGCTCATCAGCTCACACGCTGCATCACGCAGGAGACACTTGGGTTCATATGCTGCCAGCTGTGGGTCCCATATGGAAAAGCCATACCATATACATATGTACAGAGTATTTCTGAAACCAGAAGGAGTGTAGAAGAGCGTGTAACTCATCTCGCTTTATCTTTTGCTTGCCTTTGAAAATTTTAATCATTGAAACATCTTTAGGCTATAAATAGAAGCATGTAGTGAGACAATTCTGACTTCAAACCAAATATGTACTTTTGTTTTTATATGGACATAGGACTGTGTATGGATGTATGAAAATGTAGGTTGAACGTTTGGACACAGTTGGGTTTGACTTTCCAATAAAATGTGCGGAGAAGAATGTAGAACTGAATGGAGATGGTGTGTCAGTCTGCTCAGGCAGGGCTTTTCATATTTGAAGCAGAGATTTCCTCCTTCTATAAATAGTTGGAGAGAAAGTTCTGTCTCTGCTTCCATCTGGTTTAGGTACAGAGTTCACGTAGATGGCTGCCAAAGACTGATGGAGACAGTCACTCCCCTGACGGCGCCCCGCCCCGGTGACTTGCCTCTCCTGCCCCAAGGAGCCTGGGCCCGTGGCCCCGGGCACGGATGTCACCACCCAGAGCCGGCCTTCACCCTGTATTTTCCTTTGGAGTAACCTCTTTCCTTCTTCTTTTCCTCCGCCTCCTCCAGGCAGGACAGGGCTGCTTGCTGACCTCTTGCCCAGTTTTGCCGAGGACATTATGCCAGGTACTCAGTCATTTAACTCTTTGTTGGCCTCATTTGCTGCCACTCCATCTGTCTTGCTTCTGCATTAGTCACTAATTGCTCCTTTCGTTTATTTGCACATTTGTCTGCATTATGGCTGTGTTCTTTTCCAGGATGAACGAAGCCCAACAGAAGAGCCTTTAGATTGTATTTCTTCTTCTGTCACTAGGCCCTAAAAGGATGACGATAATTAAAAATAAGCTGCCATGGGGACCCTGTCCTTCAGCGTCAGGTGTGCCGCTGTGGCAAGCCCCATAACCAGTCAGTGTCTCAGCTGTGATGTCAGCTCTAGGCATCCGTGACGAAGTTAGGATTTACCTGCATGTCCTTAGTCCCTAAGTCATATGTTGCCCACTCAATAGTGTACGACCGTGTCACTCTGCATTGCCTTTTTATAACTTTATCGAAACATTTTTCAATTCTCATGAAGGCAGTACACCCCTCCTCCCCTGAAAAGCACACATTTACAGACCGACCTTGCTTTGTAGTCAATTTCAGGGGCTTCTGGGATCCCAGAAGTCTGTGGGCTCCATGGACCACATGTCAAGGAAACCCCCGATGCACACCTCTGTCGTGTTACGTAGCTGAAGTTGAACGCACCAGCCTAGACAAGCCAGCATCAGTTCAGCGCAGCACTGTCGTTCCAAGTGGAAGGAGGTTCAGAGAGAAACAGGACTGAACTGTGGGACAGGACATATCTGAACTCAGGGCACAGGGAAGACTTAGGATTCATTCTTGCTTTGGAGGGCTTCTGCCAAAGGGTTAAGAGCTGCATAATACCTGGGAGCAAGAGACAGATACAGACGATTCCTGGCCATTGGTTTTGACTTTACTCAGGTTTAAAAATGTCCAAAGTCTTCACAGTTGAATTTCACTAACTATTCTTCCATGAATTCTCCTGTTTTGCCATTAGCTGCCCAACCCAAATATAGACCTGCTCGGTGTTGATGTTGATCCCTCGGACACAAATAAATATCTCTTTGTGATCCCCCTTATCCAGAGTGCTGTCAGTGTGTATCCATTTGTTCATTACGCACAAACACACACGTACAATGTTACGAAGCATTGGTTCAAACTAGATGTTGTTTCCCCCATCCTAAGACAAGAGTTACTGTATTTTTCATATCTGGTCCTGGTCCCTTGAACGTCCCTCCCTTTTGATTCCAAGAATCCTTTCATGGATAGCATTCTTTTGTTTCTCCAAGATAACCCGCTAGTCTTTTACCCTTGACTCCTCGACCCAAGACTGCTGTAACCACCGTGTGCCACAACGGTCATCCAATCCTCAGGTCATCCAGTCCTACAGGATGTTACTGGGCTATTGCTAAGGTCCAGGACAGAGCCCTCAGCTGTCTGTTGTCCTCAGCAGGAATGTTCTCCAGACCATTCTCACCAGGCGCAGGGCCTTCTCATTTCCTCACTGAAGAGATGGTGACCTGGCTACATTGAATGTATTTCAGGTGGATGAAAGGAGGGACATTCAGGAAATAAAGGTTTTTGGTTTTTTCTCTGAGGAAATTATGTTCTAGACAAAGGTCAAATAATTTTATCATTATCACAAAACCTTTTATATAACTCAAATGTCATATTCTCAAGCTCCAACTGAATGCCCATTTAATTGAAGGAATATTTAATAACCACAGTGCAAGAAAAACAATATATACTTAAAGTTCACCGTAAAGGGATTTTGGGTAGAGGGCTTTCAATCAAAATGAATTATGTCAATTTTTTGACTTTTAAAGGAACCCGTGGCTCACTCTAGTCTGTGCAAGGCTATAGGAAGTTGAGTCCTATAGCCAAATCCCAAAAGCACAACCCAAAGCCACTCGAGGGTCACGGTCCTTTTTATCTAAGCCAAATGGAATTTGTGTCCTTTCTCTTGATCTTTTGGATGAGCAAATGAACTAAAATTTGTGGCCATCCTCTGGTAGAGGTGTGAAACTAGCAGGAGTTAGCAAACACGGCAGCAGAGTCACCACCGCCCTGAGCCATCTCGCCACAGCGATGCTGGCTGTCGAACACGGTCAGCCAGAGCATGATTCAAACCAAGCCATTCTTGGGGCTTGGGGGCATCGGATTCTCTGCCTGAGTCTTTGTCTCTAGATTTCTCTAGCCATGGTTTGTTCCATAGGTATAAGAAAAAGATTTCGATCTCAGCCTTGATGCTTCCTGTAGGAAGCGTGTTACAGGACTGGTCGGCAGGGAAAGTAGATGAACACACAAGAGACCTGGACCACTTAAATATGTTCTAGTTTAGACCATGTAGACACAGAGGACTTTTTCTCAGGACTAATATATATTTTTAAAAATATTTTAATGTTTATTTATTTTTTGGTGGGGGGAGGGGCAGAGAGAGAGGGAGACACAGAATCCGAACGGGCTCCAGGCTCTGAGCTAGCTGTCAGCACAGAGCCTGACGCGGGGCTCGAACCCACGGACTGTGATCATGACCTGAGCTGAAGTTGTATGCTTAACCCACTAAGGCACCCAGGCGCCCCAGGACTTATATTTTTGTCGATAAGAACAACTTCGCCACAAAAGGAACATGTTCACAGACCCCCCCGCTTCGTAGCTCGGCAAGCGAGCCTCCCCCTCTCCCCAGCCGGGAGTCTGTCTGTTCCCATCCCATACTTGTTCCGACACTACAGTTGCTACGGTGAACCTTTTTCCCAGGAGGGGGCCCCGAAGCCCCCCCGCCCCCGTCACTTGTGCTGGTCATGGTGAGCTCCGCACGTCCTAGGTAACCCTCCTCCCTCCTCCCCGTCCCCCCCCAGCCCTGTAAAGTCTGCGCTTCTCCCTCAGAGTTACCCCTGAGTTTGGAGAATCCTGGCCCGTCAGGAGATCCCGCCCCCCTCACAGGAGCCAGGCAGGGAGTGTGCCCGCCCCGGCGGCGCGCCCCCCAACCGCGGTTTCTCTGTGCGCCCTTCCAGAGTGGGTGTTCGTTGGTCTGGTGCTCCTGGGAGTCTTCCTCTTCTTCGTCCTGGTGGGCGTGTGCTGGTGCCAGTGCTGCCCTCACAGCTGCTGCTGCTACGTCCGCTGCCCGTGCTGCCCAGATTCCTGCTGCTGCCCTCAGGCCTGTGAGTAAAGCGACTGAGCGGTGGGGAGATGGAGAGAGGGCGCAAGAAACGTCGCCTCTGCATCAGACAGCTGTGTACCCTCAGCCCCATTGCCACCTCCCTTCCTTCCCCCTTAAAAGCTGGTCGTTCGAGGCCATGCCTCTGATCCTGAGATGACCGAGTGTTTGCCTTCTCCCCTGCGTGCACCCCTCCATACTTCTTGTCCTCACCACTCACCCCTGCCCGTGCCATTCTCAGTGGCACTAGTGAAGAGAGGAAGGGCGGGTTCCAGAAGGTCAGGTCGTGGGCGCGGCTTTGGCGCCGTCCTCAGGCACTCAGGCTCAGGCCATGCCTCTCCTGTGCAGAGAACGCTTCTTACGAGCAGAGTATGCAGACTGCAGCCTCCAGTACCATCCAGCCGGGAATGAGTTTTATTTGTCCCTGTGACAGAATGGTCCACAAAGGGGCGAGCCCTCACCTGGGGATCCACAATTTTACCCTAATTTTTTTAAATGTTTCATTTATTATTGAGACAGAGAGAAACAGAGCATGAGCGGGGGAGGCTCAGAGAGAGAGGGAGACACAGAATCTGAAGCAGGCTCCAGGCCCGGAGCTGTCAGCACTGAGCCTCACAATTTTACCTTAGTGGATGAGCCCGTGTAGCCACTAAGTTGGCGCCCCAGCCATAAACCACATACATCTTGAAGGAGAAAGACATACGTATGTCTTCAAGATCCTTAGGCGTAAAGCAGTTTCCCAGAAGAGTTAAGTTATTTGCTATGCCTTTGAGGTCACAGAGCAGAGCCGGGTGCAAGCTCATGGCCTGGCTCTAGAAGAGGTTTGGGGCCCTCCTGGCACCCAGCAGGGTGGGTGGCCTGGTGCTAGGCCTGCTCCAGAGGGACGGAGGCAGCCTACAGACAGTGCGGTTAGCAGTGGGCTGCGCTGTCACCGCAGAGGCTGCCATGACAGCTCCTAGTACTGCTTAATTACTTGCCTGTCAGGTACTAAGCACTGTAATTCCTTATGTCATTGCTTTTGGTGGAGCAGGAGGAGTCCAGGGAGCTGGGGGAGAGTGCCTCTGATGAATCAGTTCAGGCCTAGGAGAACACACGCGCACACACACACACACACACACACACACACACACACACACACAGGCACACACCCAAGAGCTCCCGGAGGCGCAGGCTCAGGGAGTTTTGGTGTGAGGGTTGTGGAGGGCGGGACCATAATATAATCTCTTTTGCTCTTCATCTCCCTCCACAGTGTATGAAGCAGGGAGAGCACCAAAGGCCGGGCACCCCCCCTCTGTCTCCGGTGTCCCCGGCCCTTACTCCATCCCCTCTGTCCCCTTGGGAGGAGCCCCCTCGTCCGGCATGCTGATGGACAAGCCGCATCCACCTCCCCTGGCACCAAGTGACCCCACTGGAGGAAGCCACAGTGGTAAATGTAGTTCCAGACGGCCCCGCCCCGCGCTCCTCTCTGGCTTCCGCTCTGGCTCCTTGCTGATAAGAACCGTCAGCTCAGCGGTTCTTCTTTGCAAAGTGATGGTCGCCATTCCAGAAGTGGGAGCTCTCTAGCTGTACCAGATGCCATCTGGATGTCAGGCTTTCCAAGGGCCGCGGGATGCCGCCGCTTCCCAGGCTCCTCAGTAACTCAGATGATAAGGAGGCAAGGCACCCATTGAATGTTGGTCATCCAGTTGACACAGTTATTTCAGCCGTCTCTAGCGTCCAGGGCTATCGCAGGCCCTGTGCGGGACAGTAAGAAGTAGAGGACCCGGTTTGCCCCAGAAGCGGTAGGCCTAGCCAGGGAGACAGAATAGACTTTTACTAGGGACAATCAGATGCTGTGAAGAGTATGGCGCTGGGGATTCAAAGGAGAAAGAGCTGGAGCAGTTGCAGAGTGTTCCGGGAAGAGGCGAATTTGAGCTGGGCCTACAAGAACACAGAGGAAGAGGAGAGCAGAGAGGGGGTTCCCGGGCACCCCCAGGAAGGAGTTTGGGTGGAAGCCTGGGGCTGGAGGAACAGGGTGTGTGTTTGACAGTCTCCAACCTGGCTGACGGGAGGAAAGGGGATGGCTTCGGCGGGGCCTCATCCGGGTGAGGGAGGGCCTTGAAACCTACCCAGGAGAGCCGGGCTCGTGCCATGCGGAGGCTGGAGCCACTGCAGACCGGTTCCTGAGTTCCCGGAGGGGTGACGTGCTAACACGGCAAGTGGTAACGGAAGAGAGTGGGGTCGGCGGTCCCCAGCTGCCATGCAATTGAAGCCGCTCGGGGTGGGAGAGCATCTGGGTCTGATGGAGGCCATGGAAGTTGAAAGGAGCAGGTGGATCTGAGAGATACTTCAAAAGAGGAAGCAAGGTGACTGTAGGGAATGAAGGAAAGGGGAGGCTTCAGGATGAGCGCAAGCTGTCCAGTGAGCACCCCATAGACAGAATTAAGTAACGGGTAGGGAGAGCTTATTTGGACGGAGATTAGCCCTGGTATTCGGGGCATGATGAATGTGTGGTCATTGGCAAGCGCACAGGGGAGAAGGGTGGAGAGACGTTAAAAAGTAGTTTTCCTGGAGGAGTCCAAACAGGATCACAGAGTAGGAAAGGTTAGACGTGTGTGAAGTATATTTGGGAGGTAACTTAAATCCCTAGGTCTGGACGAGCCAGTAGGGTTGGTGAAACAGACACTTCTCCTCTGGAGGGATCTGGACTTCCTTCGGTGGGTGCGGGAAGAGTGCCCCACCCACTGAATGAAGTGTCAGTGCTGGACCGTGGAAGGAGTGGATATCCTCAGTGAGTAATTGGTATTTGTGAGGGGTTTTTTTTCCACTCTTTTTGGAACTATTAGTAGAGCTCTGACGTCTGAGCCTGGGAATGAGTCACAGACTGAGAAGTAAAAGTTAATGATCAAGGACACAGGGAACTGGAGAGAGAAAGACAATGCAGCTCGCCTCCCCAGGGATGGAATGGGCAGGGCATTAATGGAGCCCGTCTCATGCCCTATTCGTAGCTTCCCCTTTCTCCAGTCTTCTTATCCTTCCTCCGACCGGAACCCATGCCGACTTCCTTTCTGAAAATGGATTCTCATACTAAGATGATCCTTATTCATAGGGTGACAGATACTTCCTCTCTCCCGATTTCATCCTTTTCCTGGTTCCTGCCATACTAACCAACTGCAAGAAGTGGCTTAAAAAATAGGAACGCGTATTATTTCCCACAGCAAGAAATCCTAAGGAAAAGTGGCTCCGGGTCGCTCCGTGGATCAGCTCGGGCTTAGTTCTTTACATCTTTGGTTCCGTCCTTCTGGGCTGGCTCCCGTTACGATCCCCTGGTGACTGCCATGGTTCCAGGCACTAAATGCGTTCGGAGAAGAAAAAGTCATGCTTCTCCCTTGTGCTGCTTTTCTCAAGAAGCACTTTCGTAGGAGCCCCTCCCCCTTCTAATGGACTTCTGGCAGTTTTATTGGCAAGAGTGGTGTCCTGTGCCCATTTCCACACCAGATGGGCTTGAACTAATCAAGATTCATCGCTTCGGCACAAAACACCCAGTCACCTTGGAAATGAACAAAGTCGGGGCTCCATTAGCAAGCAAAATGGGGAAGACGCACAACCTATGTTAGTCACCGCTAGTCTGGCTCAGGGTGTCATTATCTGGTCCACTGAGTCAGGATAGAGTTCCTCATGATGCCCTGTGGGCATGTTTCTGTACTCATGGCCCCGTGGACAGAATTATTGATGGCATCTGGTTGTCTGTTAAGAAAATGGTGGCTTCAGCCAACGTTCTTATGCACATTATTTTTTAAAGAATGTTAGAGATAGTAAGAAATGCTGACTTATAAAGATGTAAATTTAGCTTATTTTATTTTATATGCTAGTTCAATTTTAGGGTAATCATCTAGCAACAGTGATTTTTCAGATTACAGTTGTATACAGTACCCTTTTGAACCCTCTGGGTAGATGGAAAGGCATCTTTGACGAGCTACGTAGAGAACAGCCCGTCCGTTACCAACTGGGAGAGAGAAGAGGTGCCTTGATTCCCTCCCTCGTTCTTCTTGGCAGCTATTTGAGACCTCTCTTAAATAGAAGATTCTCCTCCTGTCCTGCTCTGGACTCAGCCTCTTTAGCTTTGTCCAGGTTCTCTCTTTATGGAGTATCCACACGCCACCCCCATCTCCCCTGTCATCGCCAGCTTGTCTTCCTCTAGGGTCTCCTTCCTAGCAGCATTCAGAACATGCTTAAATCTCTTCCATTAAAATAAAACAACAATTTGCGAAAACCCCGTAGTCCTCGGATTTAACTTCCCTTATCCCTTTTCCCTCCTCGTGGCTAAACTCCTCCAACGTTCGGGATATTTCATATCTGCATTTCCTCTGCCTTTCACAGCTCCTCGACTCCATCTTGCTGTCGCTTTCACTACTCCCCAAACCAGTGCTTGTGAAGATTGCCTTAGTGCTAAATCTAATCAGCACTTCTCAATGCTTAACTTCCCTCAAAGCGTTTACCACCCCTGCCCCACTCATCTTTCTTTGCCGTCCTCAGCACTTCGGTTAGTGACATCTCCTGCTTATTTCTCTGTATGCTGGCGGGCCTTCCTCTGTACCCAGACGCTGGCGCTCCTGTTCTGTCCAAGGTCCTCTCCCTGGGAAATGTTGTCTACTCCCATGGCTTCAGTCATTTCTTCTATGCTTGTGGCTCCCACTCACTGTCTCCAGCCCCACTTCTGCTCCTCGGTCCCATATACCCAACTGCCTGGACATCGCGCAGGCATTTCAAACTCAGACTGTAGGAAATTGAATTAATCTGCCTTTCTTCGCCTTCACATCTCTTCCTCACTTCCCTCATCCAGTTGGTGACCCGGGCCATCAGATTATACCTCAACATAACCTTGAATCGGCCTACTTTCCTCCACCTGTATCGTACCATCCTGGTCCTTGCTCCGTCATCTCTCACGCTGATTAATGCAACTGTCTCCGGCATCGGCTTCCCACAGCTTCACTTGCCTTGTTCTAATTCATTTTCACATCTACCTGGCCTCCCCTCATTCTTCTTACAAAAGAATTGAGTAGGCAAGTCGGGTTTTGAAATGTCATTTTCAAAACTAATAAGGATATGTGTCTATATATATGCCTACTGTATGTATACAGAGAATATGCAAATTTTAAACATCACTTCTCCCACAACTGAGCTGCTGTCAACCTGGGGGTGGAATCTGGCACCTGTTCCATCATCCATAAACAGCCTTACTTAGCTCATTAAGATAGGACGGGAAAAACAAGGCTATATCCATGGGTATCTGCCTTCGAGACTCCTTTTGCAAGTTTTAGAAGTTAGACTTGGCTGTAGAGGAGAAATTAACTGAAAAATAGCTAATATTCAGTTAACTGGGTCAAACATATCAGCTCAACTACTTTAACAAGAAGAGTTTTTGTAGTTTGGCATCGAAATGAATATCCCAGTATTCCCTCTCTGCTAGAACCGAAGTTGCCATGGCTAATCGATGAGAGGAGCTGAAGTATGAGGAGCCACACCAACCAAAGGACTTGGACCGGCCAGAACTTGAAAAGATAAATAAGTCCTCCATCCATGCTAAACTGAAACATCCCTGGGGAGTCATTTTCCAGAAAGTGCTGGACTTTGGCCAATAGTCTAGGGCCTGTCTTATTAAACTATCACCGTACGTCAGAGAGTTCCCGGGTCTTCAGGCAAATTACAGATAAAAATCAACCTGACACCATTTTATTTGTTCTCAAATCAAGAAAAAATTTAACGAATGCCTACGAATTTTCCCTCACCGAATTTGCAGCCTAGCAAAATGGGCACTTGGGGGGGTTGCGGGTGGAAATAAAATGAGTAAAATCATCCAAAGCAGTATATGATGAGACTGTTCTCTGACGCAAGCTCAGAGAAGGAAAAGTCTCACCTGCTTAGAGGGATGAAGAGAAGTTTTCTGGTGTTTGAAATGCTCCTGAGCATATGTGTGACAGAGCCAGATTCTGCCAGGATGAGAGAACTAGTGTTAGTTTTGGTTGGAGTGTGCCGCACAGTCAAACTTAGTTTTTGATCTAAAAAAAAAGAAACACCTTTTTACAAGGAGACTTGCCCAGCTTTTTAGCTACCAACACCGAATAGATGATTCCTCTAAAGTCTAAATATCAATAATTTGCCTTTGTCCTTCTTGGCAAACCAGAGGGATTTAGATTTCTGACGGCATTAGCCGTGTGACTGAGAAGTCGAGGCAGAAAGTGTCCATTCCAGTGGAGTCTCTTTATAATGCCGGCTTGGAAGGTGATGCAACTGTCTTTATTTGAGGCTGCAGATAGTTACTGTGACTTTTCAGGGATGCGATAACCTGTCATACATAATCGAATCCGTCTCACAAGGGGGAACACAGTTCGTTATAATGACACAGAAAACAATCTATGCTCTACTCCGAGTTGCAATTAACTGAGAGGTTTCCAGCTGTTGCTCAGAGAGGCCACCATCTCTCACCGCCAGAGAACAGCCGGTACACTGTTCCAGAAAGCAACAGCTCCCCACCTCCACTTCATCGCAGTATGGCTGAATGTTTACCGAAACAGTGCTTCCCTTCTTTAGAACACCTAGCTAAAGGCATAGCTTGGGTAGGATGGGTCCCTCCCTAAAGCCTAGACACATGCTAGTTTCCTCCTTTAAAAAATAACCATCAATAATAGCGAAACTGACCTAAACCTTGCTTGAGCTCCCGCCAGCTGTCGTTCAAGTCCTCCCCTTCCTGGCCAAAGCCCTCTAACCAACCAACCACGTGGCTGCCTCTGCCTTGCTCTGCAATCCCTTGTAATATAGCTTCTATTCCTGATTTCTGTTCGGTCGTTCATTCATTCACTCATTCATTCATTCATACCAACACGTGTTTTGAGTGTGTGCAGTGTGCTAGGCTCTATGCTAGTGCTGGCGATGGAGTCCTTGTGCTCAGCAAGTTCACACTCCAGACAGGGAGGCTCCATGGAAAATACTCTCCAAAGACATCATTACCCCCAACACCGTCTCCAGACGAGCACCAATTCAGCTCAAGCATATGTTGAGTGCCTCCTAAGCACTGCCCCGGGCTTTACACTCGTCTAGAATAAGAATTCTTTTCCTTCACAAATCTTTGGGAAGATTAGGCATTTCTACACATAACTTGGAACAAACTAGAACATATTGACGGCCAAACTGAAAGTTCAAGGTAAATGGCTTGTAAGAGAGAAATGAGATGGACAGAGAGAAGAAATAGAACTTTTCTAGCTATGGGAATCAGAGAACACTTTTTGGATGTGGTGCCATTTGAGCTGCCCGTAATAACTACAAAGAACTCAAAGTACTCTGCTGATTTGGTCTTTGTTGTCCTCCTTTTATTTTCCTTTTTAAATGTTTTCTATATTTGTCTTCTCTTCCTTGCGAAGAGAAAGGTTGGGAAGACTTAAAGTTTGGGAAGTATTAGTTGCATTTTATAGACATTAAACCCAGGTCCTTGATAGGTCATCATTTATTTGAAGCCCCTCAATAAACCAGCAACGTGCCTACAATTACCCAGTTCCCTATTTCGCAGCCCTGTGTTTCACCCATCAGACAGAACTGCCTCGGAACAGACGTAGCAGTTCCGTGAGATAATTGCATTTTAATTGAACTGTCTGTACTACTTTGTAACCGCCTCTGCAGAGATGGAAGAGTGTGTAGCTTGATAAATAAAATCACCCCTACTAATAATTGCTTCTGCATAAGGATTATGGATCTAACCTCCAGGAGAAGGTGCCACTTAAAAGCGTGTGCTGAGATTCATTAGTTGTTGGGTTTTTTTTTTTTTAAAGTAATTCCACAATTTGAGATGAATCTGAACTGCCCAGAATGTTCTCATAGAGAAAATCGGTGCACCTGCAAACGGGTGTGGGGGCGTTCTTCCAGTTTCCAGTGCCAGGGCTGTGATCAGGGTGCTGCGGAGTGCTGTTATTTTAATCTTCCATGGACTTAGTTTGTGTGCGGGACTTTGTCCACAGCCAGTCAGGTGACCAGAGAACAGGAAGCACAGCCCCCTCTGGAGGCGCATGCAGTCATGTGGTTTCTTTCTGGTATTCGCCCCGCTTTGGGGACAGAGAACACAGGGGATGGGGTCGCTTGCTTCCCTCCCACTGGAGAGGCCCGACCGGCCAGAAGATAGGACTACATCTTGAATCCTACGACGCAGGGCACGCCTCCGAGCATTTCCTACTCTGAGCTCTCTTGCCTTTCTCTTCTGTCTTTCCTACCACCCTGCTGCGAGGTTCCAGAGAGGCTTCGGTCCGACTACATGGCCTCAGCCCCGGGCTGCCAGTTATTCTTGAGCAACTTATGAAATCCCTCTGAATCAAAATTTTCTCAACCATAAAATGAGGCGATAGAAACTTCATTAGGGGTCGTGAGGAATGGATGTCCATCAAAGCACGTCGCACAGAGCCTAGCACATTACGGTGCCCAGCGAGTGTTGTCTCTTGCCATTATCGTTCCGGCCCCATCCCATCCCTTCCCTTCTCTTTCTCTCCTTTCCCTTATCTGTGAAGATTAGACTTGCCTGTGTCTGATCACCCTTGGGGCTGGTATTGGACTTGACTGATACTTAAGTGATATGGGGCTTACACAGCCTTGTGCCTGACAACATGGGTGATGGGGATGTAGGAGATGGTATTATCTCTCAGGCTTTAGTTTAGTTTTGTTTCTTTTATTGAGCCCTGAAAATAACACCTGCTTGTAACCACATAGCGGCAGGTTGAATTTATCACGTCTAGAATACGGTATTCCATTTCCTAAAAGGAAAATGTGAAAGAAATAAATGGAACCATACTTAGCAATCCATGTCGTTTGCATCTTACTTTGCCCAAATGTATATTATGGTCTCTAATTCCAGTTACGGAATTTTTGCTTCATCTCCCAGGAAACTAGAGGCTTTCGGGCCACCTTGGTCAAGGTCCCTCATGTTGGGCTGTCTGTTTAATTTACATGTGCTCCTACCAAGTGAAGATGTGCTCCTCAGATGGTATAGAGTGATCTGTCTAGGAAATGGTCTTTTTTAAGTGTGAGTATACTTCCCTGAGCTTTGAGAAGATGAGCTTTAAGTGGAGCTATAGGAGGTCAGAAAGTAGGAAGCAGAGCTTAACAAATGACCCAAAATATGCTGTAATAGAACTTTGTCATTTACCTGCTGTCGCTCCATCCCAGGGGCACCGTCTGATGAAAGGGATCTCAGGAATGGTTCCATACGTATAAATATAGATGACTATTCCTGAGGGATTCCAAAAAGAGTGTTGTAAGCGGGAACCATGTTTTTCGCTCCGTAAAGTAAATGGAGGCCCCCTCCTGCTTTTTTCAGCTCACCTTCCTGTCCTTTCCTTAACAGTTCGCAAAGGCTACCGGATCCAAGCTGACAAAGAGAGAGACTCTATGAAGGTCCTGTACTACGTCGAGAAGGAGCTGGCTCAGTTTGATCCGGCCAGGAGGATGAGAGGCAGATGTGAGCATCTGTTCGTTCTGTGTGGTCTGTGCATCAGGCAGGAGTTCGAAGCTCAAGGGGATTTGGGGGATATCAAACTCGGGCGCCCTGAGCTCTCAGGGTTAGAAGGAGCAGCAAGGGAGCTGGTGGCATCCTGAGGAGACGAGCTTCCTAGTACACAGAAGGGAGAGAAAGGGCTTCTGGTGTGAAGAGGGGAGGAAGCGTCTATCGCCTCGGTTTACGCTGCCTCTCCCCCTGGCGTAGCCAGCGTTCTGGGCCTGTGCAGTCCTGGGCTTGGAAGTATTGTATTGGAAGAGTCTCTCCCTCCTCCTCTCTTTAAAATATATTCAATAATGACAAAAGATGTGAGGTTTTCCCCCCAACATGAAAGCCCCATCACTGACAACAACAGGCCAGCTGCTGACTTGCTCAAGGGAAGGCCTCAGTGAAAGTGAAAGAACGAGCCTGCCACGTGAAGCTGCAGAAAAGAGAATATACGTTAAGGAAGCGCCTAAGGCAGCAAATGGTTAGCGTCCGGCTTTAGCTTGGTCGCAATCTCACTTGATTATTAGATTTTAGACAATCAACTCTATGCAACTACCGCTCAGAAGCCTAGGCAACCTCTGTTTCAGTCTGTGTACCCTCTCTCTCAGCCCTCCCTGCTCTTGCTGTCTCTCTCTCTAGAAATAAATAAAACATTTAAAAAATTAAAAAAGAAGGGGCCTAAGTTCTCAGGGTCCCAGAAGCGAAGACAGGGAGCTACAAAGAGCTACCTCTTATCAAGGGAAGCACAAATGCAGCTGCAGAGCTAACCTTCACTCACTCCCAGCCCTTGGACACTTTGCAGCTGACACAGCTGATTTTTTGGCGTGGATTCCAAATGACGGTCCACGGTGAGAGGCAGCACGGCGCGGGGCCGCCAGAGATGCGCGAAGCATCAGAGGGTGCTGGCCGGCCTGGTAGTGAGGTCACCGCGTCTCTCACTCTGAACCCTCCTTGCCTTGGAAGCAAGGAGAGACTTGATGGAATTGTTGGGGAAACAGTCCCAGACTAGAGGCACTTTATTCAGATTAAGGACAACGTATTCCTCCCAGTTTGCGATGCTAAATTCATCCTGTCTGAGCTACAGCCATTGCTGCAGCCTCCCACCGCACTGACTATAAAAAGACAATCTCCAGATTGGAATGTCAGGAATGCAGATGTCACTGCTCTTGACAAGTCAGTTGTAACGTGTTGTCATGGAGCCCCGTAAGGGGACCGAGATAGGGATCAAGGAGGAGACTGGGAGGCAATCTGTGAATCTCACAGCTCGGAGAAAAAGTTAAAAACTGAGGTTAAAACTCAGAGGACGGATGCTGCTTTCGGTGATGCCTCCTGCCACCTGGATGGTCTCGAGGGACTGACGGGTCACTAATGTAATGGACTCCGCATCCAGGGGGACCTTAAAGACGGGTGAGGTCAACCTTTGCAGGGTACAGAGGAGGAAACAGAAGCCCAGAGGGTGGAAGTGACCGGACCAGGGTTAGAACCCAGCTCCTCTGATTCCCAGGCCTGTGCTCTTTCCACAAGAATTGTTTTTTCTTTTATAGTTTCTTGTCAAGTTGGTTTCCGTACGCCCGAAAATTCTGAGCAAACTGGAGGGCTCCGTGGCGGCGGCAGCTGTCTCTGTTTAGCGATCCCAGCCTTTTACCTCCTAGGACTTTAGAACGTGAGAGCTGAAGAGACTGAGGTTGTTGAATCCACCTCCCTCACTTTACAGACAAGGGAAGGGAGGCGGAGAGAAAAAGGAGCCAGTGCTGGAAATGCACACACGGTTTCCTGGAACCCGCGGGCTGACGTTACAATAATTGCACAGAGATGAAGTAGGAACATGGTTCCCTTGACTTTGAGAGGTTCTCTTCCTGGAGAGCAGACACCCCGGGGTGGATCACGGACGTGGGGCCGTCTTGCAGATCTCCTTGTAAAATGGCTCTCCTGGTTTCAGGCTGTGGCAAGATTCTGTAAGAACTGGGAATTTCAAGTTCACGGATTTGCTAGCCAGTTAGATCCTTACGCTTCTTGTAAGTGGGGGGTTGCTCTTGGGATGTTCTTAGTCCAGAATCCCAGTGCCGGGATCTGCAGACTGCAGCTAGCAGGGCGACTGTGTTCCACCTCCTGATTTTGTGAAAAGCTTGTGCTGCAGCAGAGCGATGCGGCCTCACTCGCATATTGCCTGTGGCTCCTTCGGTGCTGCCAGGGCAAAACCTTAACTATGTGCCGTCCGGCCCTTCGCAGACCAGGTTTGTCTCTTCTGTCCTAGAGTGACATCATTCGGTGTTCGCGAAGCAGGGCTGCTGATGTGTGTGTTCAGTGTGGCAGAAGCGCTACAGCAGCGCACATCCCGGACCGTCCACCACGATGAGTGTGAACAGAGCCCGCCCTCACTACGTGGGGAAGGGGAAGCCCATTACTCTCTGAAGTCTGAGGGAGGTTCTGAGCCAACAGTGTGGTTGCTCAGTGGTTTCACTTGATGCATTTTAGAGTTCGCTTCTGTGCTGTTGCCAGGAGATCAGAATTCACGGGGACCATGAGAAAAGGAAGGTTCTAGATTTTTTAGTCAGTAGTATCTGAGTTATTTTCCTGTAAAACGGGCGCTAACCAGTCCATTGTCCTTAGAGGAAAAGGTTTAAAACTTAGATTATAATTGAAAACCAACTGATTGCATGACCAAAATGAAGGGCATCCCAGGAAGGCCAGACCTGGTGAAACAGGACCAGGGCACTGTTTGTGCAGCGGTGGGGAGGCCCTTCCTTTCGCCCGTGGGCGGGAGTCAGCAAAATTCTCCACTCCTCCAAGGACTGTTGTTGGGGGGGGTAGAGGGGAACGAGACACATATTTGTGCTGCCCACACCCTGTCTTGACTTACCTTTCGCTCAGCAGCCAGGCCTTACACCTTGTAAACGTAGATTCTGATAATATTTTGAAGTTCTAACCAAAGGATTTTAGAAAACAAATGGATCCAGTTACATTAGAAATAGATTCGCTGGGTGTGCTTTTTAAGTAAAGTGAGATTCAATCCATTTCAGAGTTCTATAAATAAATAGTCGGATTGTTTTTTTTTTTGTTTTGTTTTGTTTTTTTTGTTTTTTCTTTCCAGACTGCGATTCTGGTCTTATTCACATAGTGCTTTTGCAAAATGCTGCTTGGGGCACTTGAGGAAGTGAGAACACCGTGACCCAGCCCCTCCTTACAGGTCTGCGGCGGGACACGCGGGCGCCCGCAGTGCAGCCCAGTCCCCCCTCCTCCCCGTACCCCCCGTGGCTGCTGCTCTCGAGCCCTCCTTAGGAGGCAAAGAAGTCTTGGTAGGCCCTGGACATGGACTTGGTGCCGGGTGGGAAGGACAGTCCAGGTCTCTGGCTGAGTGTCCAGGAAGGGGGTGGGGCGATACCAGGTGTGCAGCCACGTGACGCCGCGGGCAGCGCTCTGTGGGGGGAGGGGCGCCGCACGGGCTGGAACGGCGGTCCCGGCTCTGAAGGCCCCTCCAGGGACTCACACGCTCACACAGCAGTGGGGCCGATTTTGTGGCCGATTTTGTGGACGGTGACTTCTCCTTCTGCCCGCTTTGGCTCCATGTGCCCGGGATCCCCATGGCTTTCACGGAACTCTCCACGAAGGCAAACACTGGAGGAAGGAGGGTGACGCCCTGGGGGGAAGCGAGCGGCAGAAGGGCCCGGGGTGTGGGCGGCCCGCCGCCGGTGGAGCCGGAGCTGCCCCGTCCCCGGAACAGGGACGGCAGGGAGCCTTCGTCCTTGTACGCGAGCGGGCTTTCGGACGAGCCCGCTCCCGCTGCGCTCGGAACACAGCTGCCGTCAGTTCGGGTCTCGAACCAACCCTGGGCAGGACCGAGGTCTTCGGGAGGGGCTCCCCGGAGCCTCGGCGCCCGCCCGCGGCGGGGCTCCCGTCCGAGCGGGTGGGCAGCCGCGGCGGGCCTGCTTTTGTCCCCGCAGATAACAGCGCCATCTCGGAGCTCCCCGCCCTGCACGACGACGGCGGCTTCCGCCAGGCCTACCACCGGGTGCGGGGCAAGCGGCTCCCCGAGTCGGGGGATCTGGAGAGCGACGCCGACTACTGGCCGCGCGTCCTGGGCGGCGGCCCCTCGGCCGCGGACTATAGCAAAGAGGATGCGGAGAGCTTCCGGCACAGGTGAGCGGCCGCGGCAGGCGGCTCAGCTGCTGCCCTGAGGCGGCGCAGCTGGAAGGCACGGTGGCTCTGAGGCTGTGACTTCCTTTTCCTTTTTTGTTTTTTAATGTTTTATTTCTGAGAGAGAGAAAGAGAGAGCGAGCATGAACAGGGGAGGGGCAGAGAGAGAGGGAGACACAGAACCTGAAACAGGCTCCAGGCTCTGAGCTGCCAGCACAGAGCCCGACGCGGGGCTCGAACCCACGAACCGTGAGATCATGACCTGAGCCCAAGTCGGACGCTTAACCGCCTGAGCCCCCAGGCGCCCCTAAGGCTGTTATTTTCTGATAGCATCTCTGCCTCCCCTGCCAGGTTGTCCTGCCACCTCTCTCTTTGGGCTCCTGAACACCCCGTCCTCACACTGGTTAAGCAAGGGAACACTTAGGACGCCGCGTGTGTTCCCTTTGAAACGGGCACTTCACTGAACCTTAATGAACCTAAGTAACCTTATGAACGTTTCCCTGCCCTCCTCGTATTTCATCCTCTCACCTCTGCAGCTTCCCACCCGTCACCCCCATCATTTGACCGTTGGTACGTGTGAGGTAAACTGCCAGACGTGTCACGCTGTTGTATTTGATTCTCATAACTAGCAGGCAGGGACTATTGACGTCCCCGGGTCAGGTTGGGGCTGGAGGGGGGGACCGTACAGACGGTAAGGAGCTTAGTCGAGTCACATGACCAGTGAGTATGGGGGGCCGAGATGGCCACCGTTTGTGCGGCGCCTCCCAGTGGACGGCGCCGCCACGCTCCCGTCCTTCATCCCGAAGGTCACCAGGCCGTTTGCTTTCTCAGACTGCCCGGCTGCGGGCCACTCGCACAGACAGGTGGCCTCTTTGTGCGTCCGCGAAAGACACGGGGTGTCCCTGGGCCACAGCGTGTGTGGCGTGGCGTGCCGCAGGCCAGCCCGCCCACGCCGGCCGGGACGGCGTGAGGCGACAAGTGGCTGCCATCCGCAAGTCCCATAAAGCGACCGGAAGGCCCGCTGTGTGTTTCCACACCGTGTATGTCACGACGTACTTTGATCGACACAAGTCGGTGCTGACGCTCGGCCCGAATTCGGGAGCCGGCCACGGGCGCGCTCGCTTCGCTGTCCGCGAGTCGGAGGTGCTCGCGGCGCCCTGGGGCGGGGGCGGGGGCGGGGGGGGCGGGGCGGGGGCGCACGCGCAGACCCGGTGTCGCCCCGCGGGCCGGCTGACCTCTCCCCTCTGCGCTCCGCCCCCAGCCAGCCGCGCTCCAAGTCGGAGATGCTGTCGCGGAAGAACTTCGCCGCCGGGGTGCCGGCCGTGTCCATGGACGAGCTGGCCGCCTTCGCCGACTCGTACGGCGCGCGCGCCCGCAGGGCCGACGGCGACAGCCACGAGGCGCGGGCCGGCGGCCGCTTCGAGCGCCCGGAGGCGCACGCCCTCGGCGGCTTCTACCCGGACGGCTCGCCCGAGGAGTACTACGGCCCCCGCAGCCGCGGCCGCGAGCCCCTGGGCGACGCGGGCCGCGCCTGGAGCGCCCAGCCCCCGCCGCCGGCAGCCCGACGACGCGCCGCTGCCGCGCCTGGTGAGCCGGACGCCGGGCGCCGCGCCCAAGTACGAGCACGCGCCGCGCGCCGCGGGCCTGGAGCGCCAGGCGCGGCCCGAGGGCGCCAGCCGCGGGGGCAGCCTGGAGACGCCGTCGCGCCTCAGCGCGCAGCTCGGCCGCCGCAGCGCCTCCTACTACGCCTGGTCGCCGCCCGGCACCTACAAGGCGGCCTCGCCGCAGCGCGGCGACGGCGACGACGACGACGACGACGACGACTCGGCCGACGACGCGCTGCCGCCCTACAGCGAGCTCGAGCTGAGCCGGGGCCCGGCCTACCGCGGCCGCGACCTGCCCTACCCCAGCAACTCGGAGAAGAGGCGCAAGAAGGAGCCCGCCAAGAAGCCCGTGAGGCGGGGCCCGGCGCCCCTCGCGCGCGGGGGGGAGGGGGGCGCCGCCAGGACCGGGGGTGGGGGGGAGGGGCGGGCCGCGCGCCGCCAGGACCGGGGGTGGGGGGAGGGGCGGGCCGCGCGCCGCCGGGACCGGGGGTGGGGGGGAGAGGGGCGCCGCCCGGGACCGGGGGTGGGGGGGAGGGCGGGCCGCCCGCCGCCCGGGACCGGGGGTGGGGAGGGCGGGCCGCGCGCCGCCCGGGACCGAGGGTGGGGGGGAGGGGCGGGCGCCCGCCGCCCGGGACCGGGGTGGGGGAGGAGCGGGCCGCGCGCCGCCCGGGACCGGGGTGGGGGGGAGGGCGCCGCCCGGGACCGGGGGTGGGGGAGGGGCAGGCGCCCGCCGCGCCGGACCCGGGGGTGGGAGGAAGGGGCGGGCCGCGCGCCGCCCGGGACCGGGGGTGGGGGGAGGGGCGGGCCGCCCGCCGCCCGGGACCGGGGGTGGGGGGGGAGGGGCGGGCCGCGCGCCGCCCGGGACCGGGGGTGGGGGCGGCGGCGGGGGGGAGGGGAGGGCCGTGAGCGCGGGGCCCTGGGGGGCTGCTGAGGGCAGGAACAGCCGCCGGACGCACGTAGCGTGTCCGCTCCCCGAGACCAGCTTGCGGAAGCGCGTGGCGTCGGGGATTCGAGGCCTCGTTACCCCACAGGCGTTTGGGGGGGGGCTTCTGAGATCGGCGTGCGCGACGTACTGCGTATGCGGGCTGTGCCCGCCTTCCCGCCTCCCACGCCTGGCGGGGAGGGCGGGTAACTGGCAGAAAGTTCCCGAAGCGTCCACTTCCCAGAGAAGGCTGAGCGCCACCGCTGGTTTTGAAGGACAGCTCGCTTCTCCTTTCACCCTGTGACACTTTGTGGAGGCTACGCCGGGAACCGAAGGAAACCTTTGGGCCCCTGCCCGGTTACTTGTCTCTTTTGTAATTGGCCTTACTCGGTTTTATTGTTCTCTTTCTAAATGCCAAGAGCACCCGCGTCCACCCCACGGCCCCCAGATGCGAGCTCTGGAAGTCATAGAATCGCGGGGGGACGGTCCCAAATGTCCACTCTTGGTTGCCACAATGCCTCTGCCCCCTGTGCTCTGAAGGCCACTCTGCCAGCCCGAGGGCTCACCCTCCCCCCTCAGTTACCCTGCCTCTTCCGCCATCTTGTTTTCCATAATTCAAGGTGGACCTTAAGTGTGCAGTATGGGGAGAGAATATGAATGGAGAAAAGTGTTGGCATGATGAGGAGGCCCCCCCGAAACACAATTAAGTATCTGTTGTTGTAAGAGTAGGATGAGATGGCGTCAAGTACCATGAGCAGGGAACGAACTTCCAGGTTATGTGGGTTTAGGGAGCCCCCTCCACACTAGTTGTTGTGGGGCTGGAACGTAGTCAGCCCGAAAGGGCCGGGAACTCCGTGTGTGGCCCTGGAACTAAGTTCTGTCAGCTGTGTGTTGGCTTCAGCACCCACTGAGGCTTAGGAACAATAGCCACAGAGTCAGGGAGCTCCAGGCTCTGAACAGGTAAGTTGTAGGCTCTGCTGTGTTGTGTCCGGTTTCTTTAACCATCGTGTGGCTTAACCCTGGACTCCTTTCTGCTCTTTTCCAGAGTGACTTTCCAACCAGGATGTCCCTTGTGGTCTGATGTTTGTTTTCAAGGCGTCTCTCTGGGTGACTAGAAATCAGAAGCAGACTCTGGGGACAAGACACAGATCCAAGAGCCAGCGGGCCCGGGACCTTCTCTGGCCACCACCTCGGAAGATTTGACCTTTGCTTTGGCAAGGGATGGGGGGCAGCCTTTAAGGGGGGGCTGATTCCAAACTGCAGTGCACATCTAGCTCTTGCGAGAAACAAGAAGGTGACTACATGTGAGAACATTCCCACACGTGGAGTGTCTCATCCACTGAGTTCGTCCTGCCTAATGTTCTTCCTTAGCCAAACCGATTGGATCCCTTTTCCAGTTCTTACAGGGAGTTAGCTCTGGGCTGCTGGTCCCTAGAACACGCCTCTGCCTACGGTATGTTCTTCTGTACTTCCTGGGCTGTGCTCGGAGAAGGAGGAACTTATTCCTACCGGTAGAAGAAGGCCTTGTACTGACAACAGAAGATAGCTTTAGGCAAAATACACCTTTTATCCCCATCTCCTCCCAGCCACTAGTCAGTGACTATTGTTCCGCTAAATTCAGAGGGCCTTTGGTGAGCTCAGTGACAGTGACCTGCTGGACAATTACAGAAATGACTTCAGTTTGCCTTTCTGAATGGCAGTTCTTGAGCGGCTGGAGCAAAACGGAGGGTACGTCTTTGAAAAGCTGTGTAAGTGGTGTTTCTTTCCCCATCCTGAGAACGTAAACTGCTTTTTCTCCTTCTGCTGTGCGCCGTGACGTCTGAGTCTGGGACATCAAGGGCTCTCCTCACCCTCCTTCTCCCGGACTTTTCACATGTTGGTGCCACCCACAGAACGCCACCTCCCTCTGCACTCTGATTAAATGGTCATCAGGTGCCTTTTGATAAATGCCGAAAATACACACATGAAAGAGGAGGAAGGGAAAAAAATGGAGACAGCGGTAAATAGAGAAGAATGAAAAAGAATTTAAGAGGAAGAGACGATCCGATTTCCTTAATATTTTGATTGTGGGCCATTTTTCCCACAGACTCCACTTGATCTTCTCCGGTTTTGTACTTCATTGACCGCGAGTTGTTTCTGGCACCCCAGCTCAGCTCTTCCAGGACACCAGAGATGTGTGGGGTGTGCATCTCTTCGCCTCGTCAGATTGCTGCTCCAGATGCTTTGGGAAACAAGTGATCGTGCTGTCTCAGGAAGGAGCACTTCCCATTCCCACCCTTGCCTACATGATAGATTTTGCCTAAATCCCAAAGCTGGATATTTCTGGACGTTGTAATTTGTGTAGACTGCAAAAAACGGCCATAAATTCTTCCCTTCTCATCAAGAGGTGCGGTCTATATACCCCTTGCATTTGGGATTGGCCACGTGATTTGATCGGGCCAGTGGCCCAAAACAGATGTAACACAAGCAGAGACTTGAAAAACGTTTGTGCGTGGGGCCTCTCCTCTCCTGCTGCTCTTGGGAGCCCTGCAGTTGCCAGGAGGTGAACAGGCCTGGGTTCTCCTGCTGCACAACGAGGAGAAAAGGCCAGTCCCCCTACCACCCTGGCTGCCCATCAAGTCTCTGCTGCTGGCAAACACATGCGTGAGCCAGCCAGGACCCACGGGACACTGCCTAGCTGAGCCCGGCCCAAATCGCCGATTCCCAGTCAAGGCATGAGAAGTTGGTGCACCCTTTAAATGTTCATTTCTCTTCATGGAAAAAGTGACTGTTTCTTCTTGTCTGGATGATTTTAATCCCTGACTCCATCTAACCTAGGTGTCTCACAGCCTCCACGTTCTTTGGCAAACGTTTGTCAAAGCTTTTCACCCCACACTGTTGCGGCGGGACACACGGGTGGGTCAGATCACTGGAGGGCAATGATGCCTGGCCTCCTAGCAGTGATAGATTTTCTCTCATCAAATCCCCGGGCAACCTCCGAAGGTTTCTTCTTCAGCATCTCCTTGGTCTCCTCCAGAGCCGCCTGATTGGAGCTGGGCCCTATTCTCAGAGTACCAGTCCACTGGTATCCATTTACTTCTCGACATCGCCAAAACAGTCCTGTGTGTGCAGTGAAATAAAGAAGTGGCTGGTGGTAAGGCTCCGAGGATGAGTTGATAGCACTTCTTGGAGGAGAACTGGCCTACCAAGGGACTTTGTAGTGGCTTTGGCCTGTCTGAGAGGAACCAGGGACAGTTCAGCCCACTACTGGCACTTCCGAGGGTGGGGAGACACAAGCCATAACCCTGGTGCTGAGTTCTAGACTTGCTGGTGTCCCTGGCCTCTAAGAGTCAAGGTCTAGGCTATTTGTTTTGGCCCCAGTTCAGATGGGAAAGATGGTGAAACATCGTCATTTCTTAGTCACCAGCTTTGGATTTCAACTTGCTCAGGCAATTCTAGAGAATCTTGGGTAGCCGTAGTAGCTATTATCTCTATACTGAGCACTGTGTCAGGCTTCTCTCCACCAAAGAGCCCCATAGCACCAGCTGCAGAGACCAAACACATTGCTTCTGTTAGCCGAGGGCATGTATGGTTTTGGTGAAGGTTAGGGGAGTCATGGAGAAGAATCGTTAAAACTGGAAACCTGAAATTCCAAAGACCACAAAACTACAGACAGATGATACGATAAAAAAACACAAAGATAGCAGGCAGGGGGGATAACCTGGGGAGATAGGACCAGGTTGTCCCCTCTAGGGCTGCATAAATCACTGAAATTTCTAGGCCTTCGGCCAAGACAGAACACTTCTTTCTGGGTATGTGGACGCATACAGGGTTGACTGCACAAGTAAAGCTGGCCGTCCTCGGCACCCCGGCTTTCCTCAGTGGGACCTTTTGTTTCTTCCCTGAATAGTGTTTCCCATGTAGGACAGACTTCTACATATTCGCTCCCTTCCTAGGTTTCGTTGGGGTACAAAGTAAGTCTTGTGTTAAGGCGTAATCTCTGTCCGTTGGGACCCTGCAACTGAATAGGGGAAATAAGACATGCCCAAGAAAGAATTAGATTTTATGCATATAATGTGAAATATCGCTATGGAGAAATTCTAACCCAGAGAATTAAAGTTTTTAAATTTAAATGGGTATATTTTGATATTTAAATGTTGTGTGTCTTTGTCCATCCATTGTGTGTAAAGATCTGCTCAGTGTTCTGAAAAGTCAGTATTAAAAAAACCTGACCGCAAGAGGTGAATTAGGACGGGGAGAAGCACCAGGCCGAGGGCCCAGTGGGACGATGCAGGAGCTGCTGTGTTGGCCTATGAGTCACAGCTGAGTCGGATGTGTTGGGAAAGGGGGCGTGGATGCAGGTGGCGGGAGGTGTCCCCTAGAACTGCTTCTTTAGACCCTGCAGAGACTCACTAGGAAGCCGGGGGCATTTGCTATGACCGGGCAGGTGTCAGCCGTCCCACCCACGCGCGCTCACAGGGCAGCTCTGCGTCTGCTCCTCCGGGGCTCAGTTCCGCAGCCGTGAGTGTTGCTGGCCACCCTCACCTACACGGAGCAAGTCTGGCAGAGATACTGGGCGTCTCGCCTCCCTTCCTGTGATCCTCCTCCTGCACCCGGCACAGGACTGTGCAGACTGGGCGTGCAACGAGGCTGCCGCTATAGCCCCAGGCCCTCCGTGCTGAAAACAGCCACATCTGTAAATACTTCTAAATGGTCTGAAGGACTTCACAGTGGTAATCTGATGAGACTTGAGGCGGCCATTGAGAGAGGCCAAAGTCACGGACACTGTTGACATCCAGCCCCCCTTTTACAGATGGAGAAATAAACATCGCCGTTAGTGAAATCACAAATCGAATTCAGCCTGTAGACGCCAAGCCTATAGATCTTTGCTGCTGGATCAGGGTTCCCCAGAGTGCCTCACCATACACTTCACTGGATTGATGTGAAGCATGTATTGTTGGACCCTGTCTTGGGGCTCAATCGGGTGGGTCTGCAGCACGGGTTTGCTCTTTGAACACGCATTTCAGAAGAGTCCTGTGACCAGACGCGTTTGGGACATGCTGCACTAGATCTAAGGGGCATCCCGAACAGTCCCGAGGCCTCCTTGGCCTTTGAAATGTTTCTTCAAACATCTTGGTGAGGTCCCTTTTACCCTCTTGGGGCTGACGGTGGTGAAACACCCAGCAGTCTGGCTGTCATGGGGGTGACTGGCTGGCCAGGGCCCAGGGGTAGGAGAGCTATCTGAGGCAGAGAGAAAGGAAAGCTAGGAGCACTCCCAAGAACCTGTTCTAGAAGTTTCTAATCCTGGAATAGTGATCTGTTGTGACCGTCTCCGATCTGACAAGAATTCCAGGTAATTTTCTCATTCCCTTGAAGTCATTCTGAGCAAAACTTGGATCATGAATAGAAAGAAAAGAGACCATTGAGGAGATGGCAGATCGTTGTTTGAAGGCTTCAAATGACCAGCCTGGCGGGTCAGCACCCACTGCCGCCCTAACGCCGTCAGTGGGGCGGACAAGAATGCTAGGATCTACATTCTCTACCCCCACAACATGAGATTTAGATGATGCCAGAATTGTGCAAGAGTTGAAAATTGATTTATAGATTAGAGGTCTATAATTCACCAAAATAGGGCCTCCGGGACTTCAAGTCCTAGAGGGAAAAAAGTGCCTAGGTTTTTTGTTTTGTTTCGGTTTTTTTGTTTTTTCCGCCAGGATCCTCCCTCCTACTCTCCTGGGAAGCTGGTCCACGGAGCTGGAAGTGAGGGGCTTTGACCACCAGGGGGGAACAGAAGCGACGTTGAGCCCCTGTAAGCAGCACCCTGAGTTTCGGCTTGCCTGAGGGCGATAAGGCAAATGCTCGTAGTATGTGTGTTATGTGTGTGGCGTATTCCTGTTTGCAGAGCACTTTCACATGCATCCTGTCCTCTGATCCTTACCTACCCTCCTGCGATGGCGGGGGTGGGTGTCGTGGCCTCATCAACCAGAATGTAAAGCTGAGGCTCCGAAAAGCCAAGAGATGGGCCCATGTCCAAAGGCTTTTAAAGTTACGGGGCCAGGCGGCCGGCTGCCCAGGACTCTCCCCGGGCGGTCCTGCCGCCGCCGCAGCCCCGGGGTCAGGCCCCGAGTCCTGGGCCGCGCGCGCCCGCCCTGCGGGGTGGGGGGCGAGGCTGTGAAGCCGGCGGCGCTCCGGGGAGCCAGCCTCCCTCGGGGGTGGTGTCTTTCTCCTCAGCCCTGCTGGGGGGCTGGGGGCTGGGGGGGCAAGACCTGACAAAAACCCGCTTCAGATCTTAGACCCCTTCCTGAGGAGGCGTTTCTGAGCCAAAGCACAAATCTGTCTCGACTGGGAATTCCGGGGCGGGGGGCGGGTGGGGGGCAGCCTGCTTGGGAGCGAGGTTCCTGGCGCCGGCACCATATTCGGGGCTGCAGGGGGAGCTGAAACGGGCCAGACGGCGGGGACGGCGCAGCGGAGGTGAGAAGTGTCCGAGCCCCGCTGGGGGCCCCGGCGCCTCTCTCCGGCGACGGCGACGGCGGAAGGGACGCGAGGACCTTGGCGCTTTGCGGACCGAGGCCTCGGGCGCGACCCCGTGAGCGTTTTCCCCGCGGGAGCGCCCAGGAGGGACAGCGGGACGAGGGGCCCGACGTCTGTGTCGTGGGAGCCGTGGGCCCAGCCGTTTTGTGCCTTGTCTGTGGCAGCGAAGCTAAAATGTCGTATCCCTGTCGCCCATGAGTTTTTTTCAGTGTCAAACATATAAAGTGAATTTGGTTGTAATGTTTTAATCTGAATAAAGTGTTTCACCTACGTTCGTTATCAAGAACTCGTAATTAATAACTACGTTTAATCATGATCTGACCTTAAAAGACTTCGGCAGGAGAAAAAAATCGCACGCGCGCGCCTCGGCCTGGGGGAGAGGGATGAGCGACGCTGGGGTGGGGAGGGGCGGGGGCGGTGGGGGAGGGGCGGGGTGGGGAGGGGGCGGGGCAGGGGTGGGGGGAGGGGCGGGGGCGGGGGCGGGGGGCGGGGGTAGGGGTGGGGAGGGGAGGGGTGGGGCGGGGTGGGGCGGGGGTGGGGGAGGGGGCGGGGTGGGGAGGGGCGGGGGAGGGGGAGGGGTGGGGGTGGGGAGGCGGGGGCCGTGGGGGTCGGGGGTCGGGGGCGGGGCCGGGGGTCGGGGGGCACTAGCACAAGCAGGTCTCCACGGACTTCCATAAGCCGGGCCTGGCACGCGCTGGTCTCCACAGACTAACATTCAGGCGGGGAGAAGGGAGACTGGGCAACCGTGACGGGGTTTGGCCTGTGGTCCAAGACGCCACAAGTATTCGCTAGACACGGTAATCGGGGTAGGGAGGACGCGAAGCTATTTGCGGGAGCAGGTTTAGGTTCTGGAAGAGAGCTGAACAGTTCCGGAGCAGTCCAGCGACACCTTTGTTGGCGGAGGAAGGGCAGGTCCGGGATGCGGTCATCTGCTTACTAGGCAGGCCTTCCCAGGGAGGCTCAGATTTTAGGGTCCTGGTTGGATGGAAAACCTGGCTTCCTGAAGCATCTGGACCTCCTATTCCCTAGTGTTGGCATCTTAAAAGTGTCTGTGCTGATTTAACTAAAAGATAGACTCAAACAATTGAACTCTTTATGTCCTCTGACGTAATTACTGCCATTTGGCCCATTGTTTTAATTTTTATCTTGATTTTTCTTTTTTTTCTTCCTTTAAAATGTCTTTTTATTTTATTTTTGAGAGACAGAGAGCGAGCGGGGAGGGGCAGAGAGAGAGGGAGACGCAGAATCTGAAGCAGCTCCAGGCCCTGAGCTGCCCAGCACAGAGCCCGACGCGGGGCTTGAGCCCACAGACTACTTAAGGATCATGACCTGAGCCGGTTGGATGCTTAACCGACTGAGCCACCCAGGCGCCCTATCTTGATTTTCCAGCTTTACAAAACATTGTGTTTAGAAAAAAATAAAATATTGATTTCTAAAGTGTTTATTTAGAATCATCCACATGTGTTTTTTCCTACACATCTTCTGCATTTCAGACCTTCTTTAGAAATCTTTTCCTCTTTCTTTTTTTTTTTAAGTTTATTGAGAGAGAAAGAGAGAATCCCAAGCAGGCCCCGTGCTGTCATTGTGGAGCCTAGACGTGGGGCTCAGTCTCAGGGAACCTGAGATCATGACCTGAGCTGAATCAGTTAAGCTTAACAGACTGAGCCACTCAGGCGCCCTCCTCCCTTCTTTCTGAAGGAAATGCCTCTAGTGATGGTCTGCTGATAGGATTCAAGTAGTTTTTGTTTATCTGAAGTCTTTACTTCCATGTTCTTAGAAGATAATTTCACTGAGTATACAATTTTAGATTAACAGTTATTTCCCTTCCATTCCCTTCTGGGTTTATTATTGCTTGTAAGTCAGTTACCAATCTAATTATCCTTCCTTTGTTAGTAATGTGTCTTGTCTGGCTGTTTGAGATTTTCTTTGTGTCCAGTGTTCTTTGGTTTAATTTTCAATATGGTGTTTTGGGCGCCTGGGTGGCTCAGTCGGCTACATCTGACTTGATTGTGGCTTCATGTCATGATCCCATAGTTGGTGGGATCAAGCCCTGCCTCGGCTTCATGCTGACAGTGCAGAGCCTGCTTGGATTCTCTCTCTCTGCCCTCCTCACCTCTCTTTCTTTCCCAAAATAAGTAAATACACTAAAAGAAAATAACATGGTGTGGATTTCTTTTTTTTACTTATTCAGATTGGGATTTGTTGAGCTACCTGAATCTGAGGATTGGCTTTTCCATTAATGATGGGAAAACTGTCAGCTGTTAATATGTCAACTATGTCTTCTTTGAGAATTCCAATTAAGTGTCTATTAGGTCTTTTAATTCCATCCTCCATATTGTTTAATCTATCTTTGTATTTTTCAATTCTTTTCTGTGATGTATTCTGCATAATTTCTTCAGGTTTATCTTCTAGTTCACTACTTTTCAGTTGGCTTTAACCTTCTTTGAGTTTTAATTTTAATTAATACATTTTTCTTTTTTAAGTTTATTTAGGGGGAAACAGGTGGCGGAGGGACAGCTAGAAAGAGAGAGAGAGAATCTCAAAGCAGGCTCTGCACTATCAGCATGAAGCCCAACACGGGGGCTCGATCCCACAAACCATGAAATTATGACCTGAGCTGAAATCAAAAGTCAGATACTTAAACAACTGAGCCAGCTCAGTGCCCTAGATTTTGCACTCTAAAGCTTAGTTCTTTTCAAATTTGCATAGCCATTGTTGGCAATTCATTCTGTTCTTTACTCTTGTAGACAATTCTCTTTTATGTCTTTGAACACATTAAATGTACTAATTTGTACCTTAGACCCATAGTAATTCTATCTGCATTCTTTATAGACCTTATTTAAAGTTTGTTATTTGCTAATGCTCACTAGGGTTTCTTGTTTCTTTATGTTTCATAGTTTTTGATTTTGAATTCATTTTTGGTAGAATTCCATATTGCATTGGTGCCAGTCAAGAAAGGCCTTTGCTCCTTGCCTGTCCACCCTTTCTCCATAATGACCTTACGTGCCAATAGTGACTGTGAAGGGTCCAAGAGAAATTAGTAATTGAGTGAAGAGGGGAATGGAAGTGCTAAGTGGGATAAATCTAGAAGGTACATGCATTTTCAGTAAGCTTCTAGACTAAAACAGCCTAAGGTCATTCTAGACTAAAAGTTTAAGTTTCCTTTTCTCTCTAAAGAGAGAAAGAAGCTTTAACTTTTTACATATTGTTCATAGTTTGACTACTCTAAAGAATTTCTATTTTAATTATAAAAGACTATTTGGGGGTTAAGAGTTTATTAGTCAAGAGGACCAAAGAAATTACGGGTCTAGATTTTATTCAAGAAGCAAGGGAAGGATTAGATCCATAGGACGGATTAAAATTAAGCAGTTGTGGGGAACATATCGCCATTTTTTGCTTGCAACTTTATTGATTCCCATTTGTTTAATGTAAAAGTCATATTTTTATAGACATTCAATTCAAGAAATAAAGAACTAGGTTGAGCTAGGTTTCAAAATTAGGTTCTGAAAAATCTGACAGATACATCCTAATAATACTCATCACCATTTAGGTGAAAGATTTCCAGGAATTTGGTTTTAAGCGGTTCCTGAAATGCTTAGCAGGTGGTCTGAGGTGACTCACCAAATAGGCAGGAGGTGTAGAGGTTGCTGGAAAGCCTGCTCAAAGAGAAGGCAGTGAGTTAGCCTGACACGCCCCCTAGTGGCTCACATCCACGGGCATGCCTCCGTACTAACTTCCAGGACTCGAATATTGGATACAGGGGTTCCTCACATTGTTATATGTGTTATATTTTCAGGGCAGACTTTTCTGGAAACCACGTGGGGGAAAATCTCATGTTACTTCCTTGGGACAAGTGGGAAGGAAGCACGTGCCTCCCTTGATTTAAAGCTATTTTAAAGTGTGCTTGTTAAAACCATGGAGTTAGAAGTCTTTTCTGAAGTCAGGTCAGACTCTGATACCAGAGTTACGATGAAGCCAGTTTCTCATTAACAAGCAAAAATTATGTCGTTGAAACATGCAACCAAAGGATCTAAATACTCCATTCCCGGGGCGCCTGGGTGGCTTAGTCGGTTAAGCGTCCGACTTTCGCTTAGGTCATGATCTCGCGGTTCATGGGCTCGGGCCCCGCGTCGGGCTCTGTGCTGACTGCCAGCTCAGAGCCTGAGCCTGTTTCAGTCTGTGACTCCCTCTCTCTCTGACCCTCCCCTGCTCACGCTGTCTCTCTCTCCTGGAAGTAAATAAAACATTAAAAAAAAAAATTTAAATACTCCATTCCCTGGCCTTTGGCTGTAAAATGATAAATCAGTCTCTTTCTCTAAAAAACAAGCAGAGAAGAGTCTATAGTCTCTTTTATGAAAATGCTTTTTAATTACAATCCTTGGTCTCAGGAGCTGTTTTCTTATACTTTGTTTATGTATCTTGTGCAAGAGCCTACCACCAAATTATTCTTCCTGGCTTATTTTGGTTTTTCCTGAGATGTTCAGTGATCAACAGAATAAAGACAAAAAGATATAAATGCCAACTTCTGTTTAGCACTGTTCTGATAAAAGATCTTTGTTCAGCTGAATGGAATTCATTTATAATACACATACTAGCCCGCCCCCCAGCCTCTTGGCGTTGCTGCTATGGTCCTGGAAATTGGCTTTTCTCATTCCTTCATGACAGGGAGACGTGAAATTCCAGCTGAAGTTTTTCCTTTGGCAGGGATATTAGTCAAAAATCTCTTGGTTGCAAATGACAAAAAGCCAAGTCAGACTAGCTATAAAAAAAGGAGGGGATGGAGGTAATTTATTAGAAAGATCCTGGAGTAGCTCAGGGAAGCTGAGGGAAAATCTGGGTCTTACTGTAGTCAGATGCTCCTGTGTCCATCACTCACATCTACTGGTCTTTTTTAATGTTTATTTACTCTGAGAGAGGGAAAGAGAAAGAGAAAGAAAGAGGCAGAGAGAGAGAGAGAGAGCGAGAGAGAGAGAGAGAGAACCCCAAGCGGACTCCATGCTCAGCATGGAGCCCACTGAGGGGCTCGATCTCAGGATCGAGAGATCACAACCTGAGCTGATATCAAGAGTCAGATGCTTACCGGGGCGCCTGGGTGGCTTAGTCGGTTAAGCGTCCGACTTTCGCTTGGGTCACGATCTCGCGGTTCGTGGGTTCGAGCCCCGCGTCGGGCTCTGTGCTGACTGCCAGCTCAGAGCCTGGAGCCTGTTTCAGTCTGTGACTCCCTCTCTCTCTGACCCTACCCTGCTCACGCTGTCTCTCCCTCTCTCCTAGAAATAAATAAAACATTAAAAAAAAAAATTAAAGAAAAGAGTCAGATGCTTACCTGGCTGAGTCACCTAGGCGCCCTTCTCCTGGTCTTCTTCCCCCCCAATTTTTTTCCCAGTGAGGACAGGCATTCTCTACAAGGCGGGAATAAAGCCACGAGCAGCCCAGGGGTCACGATCTTCCAGCTTAACGTGACAAGACAGGTGAAGGGCCTAACTCACGAGAACAATGAGGAAAGGCTGTGACTGACCCACGGCGAGTCACATGCCCATCTCTGAACTAATTGCTGTGGCCAGAAAGACGGCAAGTCCACTTACGACCAAGCAGATGAGATTCTGTGAAAGGCTGGAAGGTGGGATGAGAACATTTCTCCACAGGAGAGAGGGAGGCATTCCTGCAAGTGGGACACGGGATGCTGGGCAGACAAACACAACAGCCACAACAGGTATGCACCACTACGTCCAGAAGATTCTTCCCCTAGAGTCAGGGAGACCCGAACAACCCTCCGACGTGACACACCTGTCCAGGGCAGTGAGGAGGCTGTGTTCACTGCAGTTCCTAAAAAATCCCACCAGCGCCGTCCACATATCAGTGTGTCTCCGCGGTTACGCCCAGCTCATCCCGAATTCCGAAATCCGTCTCTGTGTCACCGTGTTGGGACTTTTCTTCTCTTCCTGGAGTTATTATTCTCCTCGCTTCTAGCCTACCTCCAGGGCTGTCCCCTAATAATTCACCCTTACTTGGTGCCAGAGGTTCTAGATCATTTCAGGAAGAACACTCAGTGTTGGGCAAGAGCTTCCCTCTTCCCTCTCTAAGTTCCGGAGAGCCGGAGACCTTTGGCTTCCCCATCCACAGTTTCATTCTTTTCCGAACAAGCAGGAAAGGGAAACTAACTACATTCCTGGGAGTCTGAAGTTCACCACGCCGTATTTCACAGTGTAAAGCACCTTCTCCTTTCTGGTCCCACGACCCTTTCATTTCTTGTTCTCAGGGATGGCCAGCATCTCAGTGCTTCCTCCTCTCATGGGGGGCGTGGGGTGCGCACTTGGGTAGAGTCACCTCTAGGCTCCTCGGCTTCAGACCAAAGCGCAGTCTCTAACATGGTAACCGAAAGCCCTGCGTTTGGGGACTTATTTGTCCCTTGGAACCCTCATTTGACTTGTAATCTTTACCTACGTGTGTGTGTCTGCAGCACTGGTCATGAAACAATAGAACTGTGCCACCTCAGTCCCCTAAGCCTTGACAGGACACTTTTTGACCAGAAAATATTGGTACTTGGTATGGAAAGCTTATTGACGGGTATATATGTATGTAATTTTTACATGAAGTTATGTGACTTTTAAAATATTTTTTTCAGAAAAATTCATTGTTTCCAAGCAACCAATATCTCACACTCATCTGACTATAGATCACACATGACATTACACCTCCTTTCTATTCCAGCATTTGACTCAGGAATTCAGACAAAATATTGAACACATTTTAACAAATTTAGAGCAGCAGATTTTTTTTTTTTTTTGGTGTTAGAATATTATTTTTCTATTCAAGTACAATCAACATACAGTGTCATATTAGTTTCGGGTGTACAATATAGTGATTTAACAATTTTATACATTTCTCAGTGCTCATAAGCATACTCCTAATCCCCTTCACCTATTCACCCAGCCCCCACCAACCTTCACTCTGGCAACGAGCAATTTGTTCTCTGTATTTCAGTGTGTGTGTGTCTTTTTGTCTCTTCTTTTCCTTGTTTGTTTTGTTCCTTCAGTTTCACATATGAGTGAAATATGGTATCTGTCTTTCTCTGCCTGACTTATTTCACTTAGCATGACACCCTCCAGGTCCATCCATGTGGTGGCAAATGGCAAGACTTATTCTTTTCTATGGTTGAGTAATATTCCATGGTACATATGTAACCACA
The DNA here is from genome assembly GCA_017311185.1 of Proteles cristata cristata. Classification (NCBI taxonomy): domain Eukaryota; kingdom Metazoa; phylum Chordata; class Mammalia; order Carnivora; family Hyaenidae; genus Proteles; species Proteles cristata. The sequence continues at coordinate 24,564 of JAESUZ010004135.1, read as the reverse complement.
TCCTCTGCATTCATCAATCAGTGGACACTTGAGTTGCTTCCATATCTTGGCCATTATAAATAATGTTTCAATAAACACAGGCATGTATATATTTTTTGAAATAGAGGTTTTGTGTTCTTTGTAAATACCCAGTAGTGGAATTACTGGATCGCGTGGTAATTCCATTTGTAATTTTTTGAGGAACTGTTTCCACAGTGGCTGCACCCAGTTTGCATCCCCACCAGCAGTGCACAGCGTTCCTTTTTCTCCACATCCTTGCCAGCGCTTGTTATTTCTTGTGTTTTTGATACTAGCCATTCTGACAGGTGTGAGGTGATATCTCATTGTGGTTTTAATTTGAATTTACCTGATAATTAGTGATGTTGAGCATCTCTTCATGTGTCTAGGGCAGCAGATTCTTTTTTTTTTTAATGTTTTATTTATTTCTAGGAGAGAGAGAGAGAGACAGCGTGAGCAGGGGAGGGTCAGAGAGAGAGGGAATCACAGACTCTGAAACAGGCTCCAGGCTCCGAGCTGGCAGTCAGCACAGAGCCCGACGCGGGGCTCGAACCCATGAACCGCGAGATCATGACCTGAGCTGAAGTCGGACGCTTAACCGACTGAGCCCCCCAGGCGCTCCTAGAGCAGCAGATTCTTGAGGGGAAAAATCTACTTGTTAAGAGTTCTTCTCTCAAGAGAAGTGAGCACCATGTCCAAGGTGCTCCTCATGAGGAGAACTTGGGGAGTGCTCATTTTCCCATAGAGACTCTTCAGGGGTGCCTGGGTGGCTCAGCCGATTAAGTGTCTGACTCTTGATTTTGGCTTGCATCATGATTTCATTGTTTGTGGGATCGAGCCCCATGTAGGGCTCTGCGCTGACAGCATGGAGCCTGCTTTGGAGTCTCTCTCTCTCTGTCCCTCCCCTGCTAGTGCTCTCTCTCTCTCTCAAAATAATAAATACATAAGTTCTCCAGGCATTTGAGGGCCGTTATGTCCACTTTTAGTGCTTCAGAGGGAAAAGTTTTCCAAGATTTGGCAAACAACTCTTCATCACAGCAGCAAACGTATCTCTCATTCCAAGAAACTTATCAACACGTTTTTATCTCTCAAGGAACCTCACAACTAAATAAAATGTTTTAAATTCTTGATTTTAGGAAACCAGCAGTTTTTATAAAGCTGCCAAATGCTCCTCACAGTTTGAGAAAGAAAAGAAAATACCTAAAGACTCTCACTGTAAGAATCGTAAGGCATGAAAAGGAGCTATTAATTCGTGCAGTAGAACGTGCCTGGCGTGAGGCAGTGCTGGCCCACACAAAGGAAGGGGCCCTGGGGCCCTGGGCTGTGTACCATGAACTGATGGGTTCCTGGCCTCTGGATCCAGCCCCTGCCCCCAAAGCAAACAAAGTTAGCAGCACATAGTTCACCCAGGGCGAGCCTGAACAGTCACACACAAGCCACATCACATCCTGATAATCTCCCTTGGTTACGAAATTCCATGTGTGCAAATATTCCCTAAGCAGAAAACTCAAATAACAAATAGTTAAAGACTAAAGTCTGGCTTTGTCACTCCCTGCTTAAAACTTTCCTGGCTCTCCACAGACTTTTGGACACAACATCAGGTACCTTAGAACACGCGAGAGGTTCTCTGCGATCTGACCCTTCCTGCCGTTGCGGCTTCCTTACCTGTTCCTTCTTATGCTGCTTTCCCGTTTCTTCGCTGTGCTCTCAGATGTAGAACCATTTGTAGCAATTGGATGTATAAATTGCTTTGCACCTCTGCCTTTATTGCAGAATGCTCTCTTCTTTCTTTGTCTTTTTTTTTTTAATTTTTTTAAATTTATTTCTAGGAGAGAGAGAGCGTGAGCAGGGGAGGGTCAGAGAGAGAGGGAGTCACAGACTGAAACAGGCTCCAGGCTCTGAGCTGGCAGTCAGCACAGAGCCCGACGCTGGGCTCGAACCCACGAACCGCGAGATCATGACCTAAGCGAAAGTCGGACGCTTAACCGACTAAGCCACCCAGGCGCCCCTCTTTCTTTGTCTTATATGCACTTAAGGATTCATTCTGGGTGTCACATCCTCACTGTTTCAAGACGGTCTCTTTCTGTGTCCACGCAGAGAGATCCAAGGTCTTTGAAAGCTTTTTTTTTTTTATCCTTTAATCACTATGGTGCCTGGCACACCATTGGTTCTTCAGTATTAGCTTCACTAACCCAAAGCAAGATCATTTATGACATTCTGAAAACTCTCATCTCACAAGGGCTGGAGACCAGTTACTGCCACGTGGTGGAATGTGCCCAAACACCTTTACATGCAGGTCACATCTCAGCCAATACAAATGATCTCCATCACTCGAGGGCTTTCCTCTTAGCTGTGTGCTACAGCAGAGTTTTGAAGACTTTCAAAAGGGACTTGTCAAGAAACTGCTCCCTTTCACAATGACATACAAGCCTAGAGGAGTTTGAAGGGCAGCAGATGGGGATTGTTTTCACTTATAAGCCATGGGTGGGGCCAAAGATTTTGGAGGTAGAAGTACGTGACGTGCACTGCGCTGGCTGCTGACCTCTGGTGCTCAGTCCATCTGGGGAGTTATTTCCATATCATATCCATAGAGGTTATTGACGAGGCTATAGCCGAGACATGAAGGAGGCAACCGGTTAGTTCACAGGCCAACAGCTATTTGCGTGCATTTCACCAATGCCTATCCCCATACTCAAGAGATCCAACAAGTGTATAAGCTCTGTGTACAAGATAAAGACATTAGGATCGGACAGCTTGAGGGGCTTGGGAGACGTTCTATTCAGGTCATGGGGAGGATGACGCATCACTAACTCAGAAATATGCTCAGTCTCTGTGTCTGCCATAGTCCGTGTGTCTGCTCCCTTCCTCTCCACCCTATCTGAGATTCAACTTCGTTTAGTCTAAAAGGCAACAAATCAGAATAATAGGTAGAAAACACCAATGGTGTGAGCACTCTTCAACCTCTTTCTCTTTCAGTGTGCACTAATTTCTGAACAGCCAGCCCCATGTCTGCTGTGACAAGGTAATGAGTGAGAGAAGGTGCAGAGGATCCAGGCCTGGCTCGATGGATTCATCTGGAAGGCCTGGACTATGGGAGAGGAAAGGACAATGGTTAAGATGAGCCAGAGCACTTACTGGGTTAAAGACACACAGATTCAGGAGATGCCTGGGTGGCTCAGTTGGTTAAGCATCCGGCTTTGGCTCAGGTCATGATCTCACAGCTCATGAGTTTGAGTCCTGTGTCAGGCTCAGAGCCTGGAGCTGCTTCGGGTTCTGTGTCTCCCTCCCTCTTGCTCTCTCTGGCTCTCCCCTGCTTGCATTCTCTCTCTCTCTCAGAAGGAAATACATAAATATTTTTTAAAAAGACACAGATTAAGGATAAAACCATCATTTAATTCAGCTCTTGAGGAACAAATGAAAAGAAGATTCTGAGGATTCGTTGTTGGTATGAATGCAATCTTCTTTGACAGGTTTTGAGAAACTTCAACATGTGCCATGATAAAGCCACAGGTTAAACTGACTGTAACCATTTTAAGTCTCCCTTCTTATCAAGACCATGCTCTTGCCATCTGGCACAGAGGGATTTTTTTGATGTCTTCTCTGAGGAGGTGTCTCCACGCGTGACATTAAAAGTTGGGGGTCGGGGGGGAAGGCCAAGATGCTGTACTGTGTACAGTGAATGGGGTAGGGGGTGATGGTTAGGGAGGCGGGCTGCCCAGTGCTCTCTTGCGCGACTCCTGTCTTCCGGCTCTGCCTGTCCTGGAGCACGATTGTTCCGTGGCGTGTTTGTGTACATCATTACCTGATTCTTGGAACAACTCTGTGAGGAAAGCAGAGCAGGCGTTTTTGTCCCCCTCTGTCTTGTATATGGGAAAGTCAAGACCACAAAGAGGGAGAACGGCTTTCATAAAGTGATTAAAAAAAAAAAAAAAGAAAAGACAACAGTGTGGTGGCGCTGGAGCTACACCCACATCTCCTGAGTCTTGGCTCATTCTTCTCAAGGCCATCATTCCTACTTGTAAGCAGTGTAGACATTGTGGGAGCTGATATTCAAAAGGGAGATGAAATGAAAAGGAAACATAATGGTGAGTGTCCATCGACACAGTGCGGGAGGCTGACTGCCATCTTGTGTGGGACGCCGGGAGGGTCCCCAGATCCTGAGCCTGGGCTGGGTAGTGGGCAGGTCCAGAATCAAGTCTCCAGAGAGATCCGTAGACCAAGGCAATGGGCCAAATCCAAGAAAATAAACCTAGAAGGGATAAAAGGAGTCTTAAATGTTGATCTGAAGGGTAATTGCCAAGGAATGAGTTCGGGATATATTGCTTAGGACCTTTTACTCAGTTTATGCTTTTTTTAATGTTTTATTTATTTCTGAGAGAGAGACAGTGTGAGCAGGGGAGGGTCAGAGAGAGAGGAAGACACAGAATCTGAAACAAGCTCCAGGCTCTGAGCTGGCTGTCAGCACAGAGCCCGATGCGGGGCTCGAACCCACGAACCATGAGATCATGACCTGAGCCGAAGTCGGACGCTTAACCGGCTGAGTCACCCAGGCGCCCCTATTCAGTTTATTTTTGAAAGGATTTTTTAGGCATCCACCTTGTCTGTACGATGTTCTTGGCACTGAGATTGTAACCTCAGTAAACAAGAACAAGACAATGAAAACCTCTATCTTCATGGAAAGGTTCGAATTCCAGTGAGGGAGATGGCCAATATACAAACAAATAAAAACTATCCGCATTGTGAAGAAAATGAAGCAGTGTTATAGCCATTGACAGCTAAGAGGTGGGAAAGTTTTGGAAGGGTGGTCAGAGAAGTCCTCTCAGAGGAAGAGACTGTTCGCACTGCTACCTAGAGATTAAGAAGGAACCCAGATGGGAGGATCATTGGGCAGTGCTCCGGGCAAAGGGAGAGTGAGTGCAAAGGGTTTAAGGTAGGAATGATTTTAGAATGTTGAAGGAGTAGAAAGGAAGCCACCATGGCTCAGAATTAGTGAACTAAGGATGACGGAGGAGATGATACTGGAGGAGATGCAAGGGTCAGGTCATCATGTAAGCCTTGAATGTCACAATAAGCATGACACACTGCTAGTCATCCTTCCAAACTCTATTTCCCTTTTCTTCCTTCGTAAAAGACTTTTATCTGGGAGCTCAGCCAGACACTAAGCTTCCTAGTCTTCTTTGTTGGGAGGTATGGACATATCACCAAAGTTATTGCCAATGGAATATGAACAAAGGAGATGTGTGCAACAGCCAGCTCACTTGGTTGAAAGGCAAATGCTTGTCTTTAACTTCATCTCTTTTCCTTTCCCTTGAGTGACCAGCCTTGCAAATAAAGACGATATGCTAGGGGCGCCTGGGTGGCTTAGTCGGTTTAGCGTCCGACTTTCGCTTGGGTCATGATCTCACGGTTCGTGGGTTCGAGCCCCGCGTCGGGCTCTGTGCTGACTGCCAGCTCAGAGTCTGGAGCCTGTTTCAGTCTGTGACTCCCTCTCTCTCTGACCCTCCCCTGCTCACACTGTCTCTCTCTCCTAGAAATAAATAAAACATTAAAAAAAAATTAAAAAAAAAAAAAAAAGACGATATGCTAGCCTATGGGAGGGCAGAGTGAGAACATAGAAGGAATCTGGCTCTCTGAGTACCGTCATGGGGCAGAATTGTCCTGCCAGCCTGGACTGTTATATGAAAGAGACATACACTTCTATTTGAGATCTTTAATTATAGTGATGTAGTCTTTGCTATAATTATGAGAAATTGGTATTTTTCATAAGTGGGAAATCATTAGAAAGATTTTCAACAGATGAATAACATGACTTGTGTTTAAAAAAGATCATTTTGATGGGGCGTCTGGGTGGCTCAGTCAGCTAAGTGTCCAACTTTGGCTCAGGTCACGATCTCGCAGTTCGTGGGCTCAAGCCCTGCATCGGACTCTGTGCTGACGGCTCAGAGCCTGAAGCTGCTTCAGATTCTGTCTTCCTCTCTCTTTGCCCCTTCCCCACTCACACTCTGTCTCTCTGTCTCTCCCTCTAGCTCTCAAAATTAATTAACATTTAAAAACCTAAAAAAAAAAGGATAATTCTGAGATCTGCATGGATAGCAGATTATAGGAAGACCAGCAAGTGAGGAGGGAAGACAGTTAGAAGACTATTGCAGATTTTATGTGAGATACAATGGAATAAGATGATACAATGGCATTCGAGATGGAGGTACAGAAGGGACTATCGAGATAAGAGCAAGTAGGCTTTCTGATTGATTAAGTTCTGGCGATGATACAGAAAAGTGAAAACCATCGGGGCGCTTGGGTGGCTTAGTCGGTTAAGCGTCCGACTTTCACTTAGGTCATGATCTCGCGGTTCGTGGGTTCGAGCCCCGCGTCGGGCTCTGTGCTGACTGCCAGCTCAGAGCCTGGAGCCTGTTTCAGTCTGTGACTCCCTCTCTCTCTGACCCTCCCCTGCTCACGCTGTCTCTCTCTCTCTCCTAGAAATAAATAAAATAAAAAGAAAAAAAAGAAAAAAAAAAAGAAAAGTGAAAACCAATTTGATTCCTATGTCTCTGACTTGAATAACTGACGAGACAGTGATAAGATGTTGTAAAGTGGAGGAGACTGAAGTACAAGATAGGGTGGGATATTTTGACAAGAAAAAAAAAAAAAACCCAAAACCAAAATAACAAAACAACAGCAACAGCAAAATCAAAAATCTTGACACACACTTATTAAAAACAATAAGCAAATTTATTAGCCAAAAAATGTAAACAGGCCACAATGGTTGGTTGCTTCAATGGCTTAAATTTAAGTTATCAATAGTCTCTTTCTAACTCTGCTCTTTGCCATCCACGTTGAAGCTTCATCCTGAAGCTGATTCCCTTCCGCCATGGGTTTCTTTGCTCACACCCAGCAGGAAAGAAAGAAGCCCTTCCTTTCAGCATTTGAAACAAGTCCTTTCTGCTGGCTTGAATTCATTGTCTCAGATCTGCCATGTTCTGATTAGCTTAGATGAATACGTGCTAGAATTGTCACTGCCCTCTGAGTCAGGATTGCTTCATGGGGGAGAGTAGGTGACATGGGTGGGGAGGAATGGGAGACTGGGGGATCGAGTTCTCTTGGGAATGACAAGAGGAAGGATTGATTAAGAGTGTATGTTCTCGGGGCGCCTGGGTGGCTCAGTCGGTTAAGCGTCCGAGTTTCGCTTAGGTCATGATCTCGGTTCGTGGGTTCGAGCCCGCGTCGGGCTCTGTGCTGACTGCCAGCTCGGAGCCTGGAGCCTGTTTCAGTCTGTGACTCCCTCTCTCTCTGACCCTCCCCTGCTCACGTCGTCTCTCTCTCTCTTAGAAATAAATAAAACATTTAAAAAAAAAAAGAGAGAGAGAGAAGCATTGCATGGGGCACCTGGGTGGCTTAGTCGGTTGGGCGTCTGACTTTCGCTTGGGTCATGATCTCGCGGTTCGTGGGTTCGAGCCCCGCGTCAGGCTCTGTGCTGACTGCCAGCTCAGAGCCTGGAGCCTGTTTCAGTCTGTGACTCCCTCTCTCTCTGACCCTCCCCTGCTCCTCTCTCTCTCTCTCTCCTAGAAATAAATAAAAAAAAAAAAAAAAAAAAAAGAGTGTATGTTCTTGCACTTCAGCTCTCCCAGTCTGCGAAGTGGGGGAAAGGGATACATGCAAGCCTTAGAAGACAGAGGAGGAGAGATTTTTGCCTCCATCAGAAGAAAGAAAAGTAGAGCTGACGCCTCTCTGGCACCAATAGGAAAGGCCCTTTCTAATATCAAAGGGTCCCACAGGCTAAAACTGTTGCACGAACGGTGTCATGTGAATATCAGTGACTTTATTTTGGTGACACAAATGCACTTCCTGACACCGATGGGTCCGTGGAGCCCTGGGCGGAGGGGGGGGGGTCTGGGCAGAAGGCAGCGAAATAAAACCCTCTCTCGTCCTGGTTTCTGGCTCTTACAAAACCAGTCTTTTGGTTTGGAGGATGATCACAAAGGATTCTAAAACAGTCTCTCTTGTGTAAGTCAGGCCTGTGCCATTTTCGGAAACCAGGTCCTGAATACAAAAAAATACGCTGGGATTGTGCCATAGAGGTCATAAGGAGTCTTGGCCCAGAATGAGGGGGTGTGAAGAGAGAACTGATAAGAACAATACAGTATTATTGTTATTACATTATTATTATTATGAAGATCAGCCTGATCTTCAAGGAGGCCCATCCCGGGTGGGCTGCTTTCTTGGTTACCATTCTATGAATAAGAAATTTGTCCAAAGCTGTTCAGAGTTTACCATGGAGACGTGCTGTTACGAGAAGGTCTTAGTCAACCTCTGTAATAACCCTGAAGCACCAATGAGTATAATATCGATGAGGATTGGGGTCCTCTGTTTTCTCCCAGGGAGAAGAGAGCAGCGTTTTTCCTCTCTCATAGGTATTGCTGCCAAGAAGCTAACAAACTCACGGGTCATGAAGCATTTGTGCAACACACGATTGGTTTGTATCAGACACACAGAGTCTGAATCCACATGGTCCCAGACTGCACCCAAGCCATCAGCTTTAATGCTAAGGACGGAAGGGAGCCAAGGAAACCAGGCAAATCGATGAAGCTGTCAGTGCTTCATTTCTGATTTTGAATCTTCTTTGGGGTACTCCATCGATCATTTTATATTTCTTCAGGAAGATTTGGGGATATTGAATTTTCTTTTTTTTTTTAATTTTTAAATTTTTTAAAATTTATTTCTAGGAGAGAGAGAGAGAGAGAGAGAGCATGAGCAGGGGAGGGTCAGAGAGAGAGGCAGTCACAGACTCTGAAACAGACTCCAGGCTCTGAGCTGGCAGTCAGCACAGAGCCCAACGCGGGGCTCGAACCCACGAACTGTGAGATCATGACCTAAGCAAAAGTCGGACACTTAACTGACTAAGCCACCCAGGTGCCCCATGGGATATTGAATTTTAAAAATCAGGGTTAACAGTTACTACAGAGATTGAACAAAGAACGTAGGAAAAGAGTAAACAAACAGTTTTTATATTTAACCTCAGAAATAAAGTGGGAGTTTCAACATGGAGTAACCGTAACTTAGCATGGCCCAAACCACCCCTAAAACCAAAGGCCTGTCCTTTCACCTATTTTTCCTGACTGTGTTGATGACCTCACCAGTCCCAGTTAGTTAACCTGAGCCCACCGTCGGACTTCCTTAGTTCAAATCCCATCATTGCCATTTTATAGCTCTGTCAACTTAGACAACATATCGGGCCTTTCTGAACGTTGGTTTCCCCGTTTTTGAACAAGAGTAAGAACACTACTTCATAGAGCAGCACATGTTATGATTGGCCAATCAATTACTGAGTCCTGTTGATTTTACCTTTTAAAGATCTCATGCGGGGCGCCTGGGTGGCTTAGTCGGTTAAGCGTCCGACTTTCGCTTTGGTCATGATCGCGGTTCGTGGGTTCGAGCCCCGCGTCGGGCTCTGTGCTGACTGCCAGCTCGGAGCCTGGAGCCTATTTCAGAGTCTGTGACTCCCTCTCTCTCTGACCCTCTCCTCCTCATGCTGTCTCTCTCTCTCTCCTAGAAATAAAAATAAATAAATAAATAAATAAATAAATAAATAAATAAATAAATATCTCATGCAATTATCCTCCATGGACATCTTAAAGGATGTGCAGGGAGATGAAAGGCTCTGTTTGTGCCAGGCACACTGCTTGTTGTTAAGAGGGGAAATCAGAGGGAACTTACTCATCAGCAGGCAAGGGGACAGACATGGACAGCTCAGACCTTTTGAAGGGGGTCCTTGTGGGGCAGCAGTGGGGTGGAAGGTATGAAGAACAGCAATAGGGGCACCTGGGTGACTCAGTCAGTTAAGCATCTGACTTCAGCTCAGGTCGCCATCTCACAGTTCATGAGTTCAAGCCCTGCCTTGGGCTCTGTGCAGACAGCTCAGCCTGGAGCCTGCTTCAGATTCTGTTGTCTCCCTCTCTTTCTGTCCCCTCTCCTGTTCTCTCTCTCTCTCTTTCAAAAATGAATAAACATTTAAAAAATTTAAAGAATGGACAGCAACAGAGAGAAGAGAAGCTGAGGCTGGCAAGCGTGTGGAATTTGTTGCAAGAGATGTCTAAAGAAAAGTTTTAAGTTTTTTCTTTGTGATTCTCATATAAACATCTGTGTTGTAGGTTCAAGAAAGCCTGGAGTGAAGATCTCCATTATTATTAAAGTCAGTTGGTGCGAGATTTGGATTTCTTGTAAACATGGTGCCGTCCAAGGTGGTCTTTAATTGGTCTACTTTTACTTGGACCACACACAGTGTCCAGGACGGAACACAGCACTGTGGCGGTGTTCTCAGCGGCACAGGGCGGTGCAGGACCATCATCTTCTCCAGGCCAGAGACCGGATTTCTGCCCGCACAGTCTAAGACCACCCAGACTTCTGTGACAGCCACGGCACACCAGTGACATAGTGTCAATTAAAACCCTGCGAGCTTTTTCACACATGCTGCTGCTCTTTCTCCGTCATCAGTCATTTGTCTCATGGAAGCTTCAAAAACTCTATCCCAGTCACGGTGGCCTCCTTTCTGTTTCTTGAATGACCCGATTCTTCGCTCCTCCTCAATTTGAATACCTTAGCTTAAATGTCCCTTCCTTGGAGAAGCCCTTCTGGTCAACCTATCTGGTGCCTCCCTCCATCGCTCTCGTTTCTTTATGGTGTGTGGTGCTGTCCCACTAGCTTGAGTATTTGTTTCTTCTTGATTGCCTCTCTTCTCCAGGGACATCAGATGTGAGCTTACATGGAATGTAAGCTCTGTGAGGGCAAGAATCTTCTTGTTTTCTTTACACCTTTATTCTAACACCTTGCTGAGAATTGTGTCCTGGCCAAGTCCTTGCTTAATTAATTAATTAATGTAAAAACAGCAAACTGTAAAGATTAAAAGAGTTTTAAAAGATCACTTAAAAATAAATAGATACTTGAGCGTGTTTTCTTCATTTGTCCTAGTTTGCCTCGGGATAGCGCTCTCAAGTAAAAGACTCTTCGAGTCACGAAATATTGGTGCTATAGCTAAAGAGTCCTCATAGATGAGAAACCCGAGGCTTAGGGGTCTTATCTGGAGCCACACAGCTTGCTAGGGTCTGTAGCGTATTGAATGGTAGCTTCCCTCAAAATATGTCTATGTTCTAACCATAAGAATCTGTGAATGGAACCTTATTTGGGGGAGAAAAATCTTTGAAGGTGTAATGAAGTTAAGGATCTCAAGATGAGATTATCCAGGACTATCTGGGTAGGCTCTAAATTCAATGACAAATGTTCTTGTAAGAGACAGAAGAGAAGAGACAGAGACAGAGAAAGCCACCTGAAGACAGAGACAGAGATTGGAGTTATATAGGCTGAGGAACACCAAGGGCTGCCAGAAATGGTTCTTCCCTAGAACCTTCAGAATGACCATGTCCTGCAGACAGATTGATTCCTAACTTCTGTCCTCCCAAACTGTGAGAGAATAAATTTCTGTTGTTTAAAACCCTCACATTTGTGGTGATGTGTTAGTGCAGCCACAGGAAATTAATACAGGGGCACAGCAAGAAACTACAGCCCACATTTCTTAATCAGTGCCCTTTCCATGAGCTCCTGATTCCCCAGAGGGAACGAATAACTACAACATAATCAAGTTCCAAGAGTCAAACTAAGCCAGGGGCGCCTGGGTGGCTCAGTCGGTTAAGCATCGACTTCAGCTTAGGTCATGATCTCACAGTTCATGGGTTCAAGCCCCGTGTCGGGCTCTGTGCTGACAGCTCAGAGCCTGGAGCTGCTTCAGATTCTGTGTCTCCGTCTCTCTCTGACCCTCCCCTACTCACGCTGTCTCTCTCTCTCTCTCAGAAATAAGTAAAACATTAAAAATTAAAAAAAAAAAAGAGTCAAACTAAGCCATTAGTACCTGAGTCTGAAGGCATCTACCCAAAAGAAGGTACACATCTGAATCCCAAGCAAAGCCCTCAAGAGCTGAAACCCAAAAAAAGAAGATCTGAATTCTGAATTCCAAATTCTTAAGCCACCAAAAGAGGGGAGACATTGTGCTCTAAAACAGTCTTGACATTCAGGTAGTGATGGGTGAGTATTGTTGCTCATGAGGCCACATTTCTTTCCCGAGCTCCAATCCAAGAAATTGAAGCCTCAAGAAACCGAGTTCACTTTGCTCAGGGCCACCTTGAATACACAACCCATCTTTTTACAATTGTGCTGAGCAAAGAAAGGTCCCTCTTTCAAGATTCTTCTCCATATCTAAGGTGGGAGAATGTACTTGTGCCAAAGGCAGACTCTTTTCTCCACTGGCACATTAAAAATGTTTACCACCACATCAAGAATCTTTACCAAGCAGTCAGTGTTTACAGTGAGATTGAAATTTAATTTCCCTTGCATGATAATAGTATTTCACAAAACTCCACATGAAATTCTCTGACCAGTGCTTCTCATTATGTACATTTAAATCCCCTGGTGATCTTGTTAAAAATTCAGATTCGGGGGGCTCCTGGCTGGCTCAATCAGTGGAGCCTGTGACTCTTAATCTTAGGGTTATGAGTTTGAGCTCCCTTTTGGGTATGGAGATTACTTAAAAATAAAATCTTTTTTAAAAATCCAGATTCTGATTTAGTAGGTCTTGGTAGGGCCTGCGACTCTGCATTTCTTTTTTATTTTAGTTTGAGAGAGAGAGAATGAGACAGCATGAGTGGAGGAGGGACAGAGAGAGGGAGAGAGAGAGAATCCCAAGAGGCTCCTCACTGTCAGTGCGGAGCGGGATGTGGGGCTCGAACCCATGAACCATGAGATCATGACCTGAGCTAAAATCAAGAATTAGATGTTTAACTGACTGAGCCACCCAGGCATCCCTAAGATTCTGCATTTCTAACAAAGCTCCCAGGTGATGTTGATGCTGACAGGTTTTGAACAGTCCAAAGCAGCAAGAGAATAGAGTCAATTCTTGTATCATCCTTTGACCTACGTGGCGATCTTTGGTACTCCTGTAGATCTATTTGCATTATGCTTTCATAGATCTTGTCCCAGAATAACTTTATTTTTCCCTGGACCACTTGTTGATATTCATAGTAGTGCTAGAGCAAGTGGAAAGGGGGTTGGGTAGGGAAAAACTAGTATAGATAGATGATAGATAGATAGATAGATAGATAGATAGATAGATAGATAGATAGATGATAGCTAGGATTTGAAAAATGTTAAACAAACAAAAAAAGAAATAAATGTTTGGTATCAACTGAAAACCAAAAATTAAGAAATATTTAATTCTCTGAAATCCAGTTTCTTCTATGGACGATTCATGAGAAGTCAGCTAAAGGTCTCACCTTGCATATACTAACGTCTGTCAGCTTATAAAGTGAATTTATATTATAACCTCCTCAAATATAATTTATATATAATCTAATGGTCAAAAGAATTTGGTTAGTGTATAAGTGTTTGAATTCCCTCAGACTATAAACTCCTTGAAGGTAGCAACCATGCCTTTTCATCTTTAGGTCTTTAACAGTAAGCACACTCTAGGTGCTCAAATATTCGTTTGGAAAAGGAAATATGGGGGCGCCTGGGTGGCTTAGTCAGTTAAGCGTCCGACTTTCGCTTAGGTCATGATCTCGTGGTTCGTGGGTTCGAGCCCCGCGTTGGGCTCTGTGCTGACTGCCAGCTCAGAGCCTGGAGCCTATTTCAGAGTCTGCGTCTCCCTCTCTCTCTGACCCTCCCCTGCTCATGCTCTCTCTCTCTCTCCTATAAATAAATAAAAATATTTTTAAAAAATAAAGGAAAAAGAAATATGAATGCCTTTGGCATTTAAAACAATGAACTATCTCATCACGTTATATAATGTACAAGTGAGGAGACAAGCTTAGCCTGGCAAAGGTTCAAAGATGTGCCCTCACCATCCAGAAGAAGAGGTGGAAAGGGGAAGAGTCACGTAGGCAGCTTGTCAGATGGAAATTGGTAAGAGCAGATGAGCTGCACACAGCGTGGGGAGGGTGTGCTTACAGCCACCTGGTTATCTACCCTCTCCAGGTCACTGGCTCAACACTTGGACAGGAAGACAGTTCTAGGGGTCACTTTGTTGTGCCCGATTCGCGAGTCCCCAGAGACCACCAAGAAGCCGACACAGATGCAAGTACATAGGGGTCTTTATTACAAGCTCGAGCAGGGGCTCACCCGCCTACCGATGTAGTGGCAGCCAGGTGAAGCCCCGAACAATAGTGAGCAGGGTTTTTTATGGGGTAAGGGACGGGGGTGTTACAGTGTACACGTTGTATGTATGACATCATCATATAAGTTCCAATTACAATTGTACAGTACCCATGGTAATAGTTTTGACTAATCAGTATCTGTGAGGTGTCCGTAACTTTTGGCAGGGACCTAATCATGACCATTGAGTATCTGGTGTTTTTTTTTTTAATATTTATTTTTATTTATTTCTAGGAGAGAGAGAGAGACAGCATGAGCAGAGGAGGGTCAGAGAGAGAGGGAGATACAGACTCTGAAATAAGCTCCAGGCTCTGAGCTGGCAGTCAGCACAGAGCCCGACGCGGGGCTCGAACCCACGAACCGCGAGATCATGACCTAAGCGAAAGTGGGACGCTTAACTGACTAAGCCACCCAGGCGACCCGAGTATCTTTTGAAAATGTCTAATTATGAGGTGAGCTCAAAGGGCCTATGTGGGGTTCAGGCAAGTGGTGAGTAATTGGTTAATTTGTCTGCAGTTCCCAGGCTTGACTCAGACCACAGAAATGTTTAGCCGATCTGAGGGCGGTCGAGGGTGGCTTTAGCCTTAAACAATCTGAGGCTTTTTCTGGAACAGGGGCTACGTGCAGCCCGAGGTTGCTCTTAACGGAGGCCTTAATCTCAAAATGACGTTACTTAGGCTCTTCAACTTCAGGCCAGAGTGGGAAGAGCATGACAGGAAAGAATAACTTTGGTGCAGTTTTGGTAGAGACGGCACAGGAAGATCGGTGTAGCAGAGCTGTGGATGGAAGGAGGAAGGGGGCTTTAGAGGTCACGAAGGTAGGAAACTTCCTATTTCAACATCCTGTACATGGTACACTCCAGAATCTTCTTCTCCAGCCCAGATTCTCCCCTGAACTCCAGCGGCTTCCTAGACATCTCAACAAGTCTCCCGCCGACAATGGCCTCCTCAAGGCTGACGACACTAATAACACTCAATCCATCCTCCTTGCTCTGACTCAGATCTGCATCTCCTATTGAATTCCTTACATTTTAAATTTAGAATCTGTGGTGTGTCATCCTCAACCCGTTCTCTCTTACCCGACACCAGCTCTGCAGAGTTAGATTAGACTCACAGGTTAAGGGCCCATCCCCCCATAAGACTGCTCTCATTTCAGATGCCCACCAGGATAGGCTAAAAACTGAAGGGTTTTCCATAATCCCTTCGGGTTTGATAATTCCCTAGAATGGCTCACAGAACTCAGGAAAGTGTTCTTCTTCTTCTTCTTCTTCTTTTTAATTTCTAGGAGAGAGAGAGAGACAGCGTGAGCAGGGAAGGGTCAGAGAGAGAGGGAGATACAGACTCTGAAATTGGCTCCAGGCTCTGAGCTGGCAGTCAGCACAGCCGACCGCGGGGCTCGAACCCACGAACCGCGAGATCACGACCTAAGCGAAAGTCGGACGCTTAACCGACTAAGCCACCCAGGCGCCCCCAAGTGTTATACTTCTGATTGTAGTTTAGTATGAAGGATACAAATGAGGACCAGCCCCCAAAAGAAACGATAGTACAAGGTCTGTTAAGGTCCCCGATGTGAAGCTTCTGCCTCCCAGGACACAACAGCCTTCCAGCTCATCGATGTGCAGGAAGCTCACTCAAACCTCAGTGTCCAGAGTTTTTTATTAGGGCTTCATCATATAGGCATGACTGCTTGAGTCATTGACCGTGTGATTGAACTCTAACCCCTCCTTCCTTCCCCAAGGTTAGTAGGTCCAGCTGATCACCCAGCCCCAAGCCCTCAATCATGTGGTGCGTCTTTCTGGCATGGCCAGCCCCCATCCTGAAACTATCTAGGGGCCCACCACGAGTCACCTCATTAGCATAACTCAATGTGTCCGAGGGGTCCACCATGAATAACAAAGACACTCCTATCACGTGGGAGATTCCAAGGGTTTTGAGATTATCTCCCAGGAACCAGGAACAAAAACTAAATTCTTTATTGTACAACACATCTCCAGAGCGAGTACACTTCTAAGCCATCTGAACTTCCTTCCTAAATATATTTTCAATATACCTCCTCCATTCCATTTCCACTGCCTCATTTATGTCCTTATTGGCCCTTAAGTGAACCATAGCAATAGCCTTCTAACCTGGTTGGTCACCTTACTCCTAGGTGCACTCTCCCTCGCCATCCTTCCCACCAAGCCATCCTTCACTCTACTCTCAGGTTTGTAATTATACAATCCCAACTTGATCACACTCTTTTCTCTGCACAGAAACTCTCAATGGCTCCCAACTGCCTATAGCAGCACTGTCCAGAAGAAATATATATGAGCTATACATGTAATTTTAATTTTTTTCATGTTTATTTATTTCGCAGAGAGAGAGAGAGAGACAGAGACATAGCATGAGCAGAGGAGGGGCAGAGAGAGAGGGAGATACAGAATCCAAAGCAGGCTCCAGGCTCTGAGCTGTCAACACAGAGCCCTATGCAGGGCTCAAACCCATACACTGTGAAATCATGAACTGAGCTAAAGTTGGATGCTTCACCGACTGAGCCACCCAGGCATCCCTAAACACAAAATTTTATTTATATTTATTTATTATTTTTTATTTTTTATGGATAGTTTATTGTCAAGTTGGTTTCCATATAACACCCGGAGCTCATCCCCACAAGTGCCCTCCTCCATGCCCCTCTCCCCCCTACCCCCCCAAACTCATGAGTTCTCAGTTTGTTCTCAGCATTCAGGAGTCTCTCATGGTTTGCCTCTCTCCCTCTCCCCCACCATTTCCCCCCTTCTTCTCCCCCATGGTCCTCAGTTAAGTTCCTCCCAATCCCCTCATACATGCAAACATATGGTATCTGTCCTTCTCTGCCTGATTTATGTTGCTCAGATTAACACCCTCAAGGTCCATCCATGTTGCTACCCGTGGCCAGATTTCATTCTTTCTCATTGTCATGTAGTATTGCATCGTATAGATAAACCACATCTTCTTGATCCATTCGTCCTTTGATGGACACTTAGGCTCTTTCCATGATCTGGCTATTGTGGAGAGTGCTGCTATGAACATTGGGGTACATGTGCCCCTATGCATCAGCACTCCTGTGTCCCTTGGGTAAATTCCTAGCAGTGCTATTGCTGGGTCATAGGGGAGTTCTGTTGTTCATTTTTTGAGGAACCTCCACACTGTTTTCCAGAGGGGCTGCACCAGTTTACATTCCCACCAACAGTGTAGGAGGGTGCCCGTTTCTCCACATCCTCGCCAGCATCTAGAGTTCTGTGATTTGCTCATTTTAGCCACTCTGACCGACGTGAGGTGGTATCTCAGTGTCGTTTTGATTTGTATTTCCCTGATGAGGAGGGATGCTGAGCATCGTTTCATGTGTCTGTTGGCCATCTGGATGTCCTCTTTGGAGAAGTGTCTGTTCATATCTTCTGCCCATTTCTTCACTGGGTTGTTTGTTTTCCAGGTGTGGAGTTTGGTGAGTTCCTTATAGATTTTGGATATTAACCCTTTATCTGATATGTCATTTGCAACTATCTTTTCCCATTCCGTTGGTTGCCTATTAGTTTTGTGGTTGTTTCCTTGGCTGTGCAGAAGCTTTTAATCTTGGGGGCGCCTGGGTGGCTTAGTCGGTTAAGCTTCCGACTTTCGCTTAGGTCATGATCTCGCGGTTGTGGGTTCGAGCCCCGCGTCGGGCTCTGTGCTGACTGCCAGCTCAGAGCCTGAAGCCTGTTTCAGTCTGTGACTCCCTCTCTCTGACCCTCCCCTGCTCACGCTGTCTCTCTCTCTCTCCTGGAAATAAATAAAAAACATTAAAAAAATTAAAAAAAAAAAGAAGCTTTTAATCTTGATGAGGTCCCAATCGTTTATTTTTGCTCTTGATTCCCTGCTTTTGGGGATGTGTCAAGTAAGAAGTTGCTGTGGTGGAGGTCAAGGAGGCTGTTTCCTGCTTTCTCCTCCAGGGTTTTGATGGTTTCCTGTCTCACGTTCAGGTCCTTTATCCATTTTGAGTTTATTTTTGTGTATGGTGTGAGAAAATGATCTAGTTTCATTCTTCTGCATGTTGCTGGCCAGTTCTCCCAGCACCATCTGTTAAAAAGGCTGTCTTTTTTCCATCGGATATTCTTTCCTGCTTTGTCAAAAATCAGTTGGCTGTATACTTTTGGGTCCACTTCTGAGTTCTCAATTCTGTTCCATTGGTCTATGGGTCTGTTTTTGTGCCAATACCATAGTGTCTTGATGATGACAGCTTTGTAGTAGAGGCTACAGTCTGGGATGGTGATACCTCCCGCTTTGGTTTTTGTTTTTTTGTTTTTTTTTCAGTATTATTTTGACTATTGGGGGTCTTTTGTGGTTCCATACAAATTTTAGGATCGTTTGCTCTAACTTTGAGAAGTATGCTGGGGCAATTTTGATTGGAATTGCGTTGAATGTGTAGATAGCTTTGGGTAGTAATGACATCTTAACTATATTTATTCTTCCTATCCATGAGCGTGGGATGTTTTTCCATCTTTGGTCTTCTTTAATTTCCTTCGTAAGTTTTCTATAGTTTTCATCATACAGATCTCTTATATCTTTGGTTAGGTTTATTACTAGGTATTTTATGGTTTTTTGTGCAATTGTGAATTGTGAATTGTGAATGTGAATTGTGATTGGCGCGTGGGCATTTGGCACGCACCGTCCTTCTGTGCCCCGAGCGGAGGTTTTTCTGTTTCCCAGCAGCAGGGCCTGTATCTTGAGTAGTTTCGGACTCTCTCTTTTTCCCCTCTCACTCCCCGCAGAGGGGGATTGCCCCGTCCCTCCAGTCTCTGATCCCTGCCTGATTTTATCTTCCCCGGTTCGCACTCACGTTAGAAGGCTTTCTCAGTGGATTCTGCATCCTTTCTCTCCCAATCTCTTGGGTTCTGTAAGGTTTCCTATGGCTTCAGATCTTTTCCATGTGAGATATGGGGGCGAGTGCAATGCACGGAGCTCCCTATTTCTCCGCCATCTTGCCCCTCCTCCTAAACATATAATTTTAAAGGTTCTAGTAGCCTCATCTTTAAAAAGTGAAAAGAAATAGTTGAAATTAATTTTAATACTGTATTTTATTTAACCCAACATACCTAAAACATTATCAACATAGAATCTACCTCTACTTATTTTAGACGACTTCCATTTTCTAAAGCTTATTTATTTTGAGAGGAAGCCTACATGCACTCAAGCAGGGGAGGGACAGAGAGAGAGGGGGAGAGAGAATTCCAAGCAGGCTCCTCACTGTCAACACAGAGCTGGTTGTGAAGCTCCATCTCACAAACCATGATATCATGACCCCAACTAAATCAGGAGTCAGACGCTTACTCCACTGAGCCACCCAGGGGCCCTAGACTACTTCCATTTTTAAATTTAAAAAATTCTTCCCCTCAGTTGACTCACCACATTTCTTATACTCAAGAGACATGTGTAGTTAGTGACTATGCTACTGGACAGCACAGGCCTATTGTACAAGGTCAACTTCTTGCCCATGACGTAAAAGTCCTTTAATCCCTTCATACCACCCCAGTCCTCCTGCCCCTCCCAGCATAGATACCTTTTCTTCTGGCTATTCCAGACCTTGTTCTTCCTCCCAACAGACCACGCTCATTCCCACTTTCGCATCTTTGCATTCCCTGACCTGTCTGCCTTAAAAGCTCTGTCTCTCCCTGTACTGGGAATAGTCGCAGATATGGTTGAGTATTTTTTTTTTTAATTTTTTAATGTTTTATTTATTTCTAGGAGAGAGAGAGAGAGACAGCGTGAGCAGGGGAGGGTCAGAGAGAGAGGAAATCACAGACCGAAACAGGCTCCAGGCTCTGAGCTGGCAGTCAGCACAGAGCCCCACGCGGGGCTCGAACCCACGAACCGTGAGATCATGACCTAAGCGAAAGTTGGATGCTTAACCGACTAAGCCATCCAGGCGCCCCACGGTTGAGTATTTTGCCTGCTCTGTGAAGACTTCTCAGACCCTCCAGGCTGAGTCAGTCATGCTCATTGCCGAACTTCTGTGGTTCTTTAATGCCTCTATTAGCGCAAACTGTATTTTCTGCATCAGAGATTGCAATATATGACTTGACACATCAGCTAACATCTAGACCGGCTACTTCAGTGCCTGGTGACTGTTAGCTCCTTCCCCACTTATTAGATTAAACGGGACCAGTCTGTGTCTCCGGATACAGCAAGCACTCCTGGGGGAAGAAGAAGACGGACCAGTTATACATACTGTACGTCTTCCCCTTGCCCTTCATTTCATTTTGTTTTATCAAAACACTCTCAGTATGTTTATTCCTATTCACAATATACCTAATTGAGGACAATAAAAATTGTTACCAGTTGTATATGGGTTTGCATTTTGATAGAGTTCGAAGACTCAAGCTAAGAACATGAAACATAGGGCAGAGGGAGAGCCATCTTCAGTTAGAGGGAAAACATTGGCCGAAAAGGAAAGTTTCTAGAATCTCTGAAAGCATACCTCTTATAGGTACTGTGGGGACAAGACTAAGTCATTTCAAAAATACACCTTATTGGGGCGCCCGGGTGGCTTAGTCGGTTAAGCGTCCGACTTTCGCTTAGGTCATCATCTCGCGGTTCGTGGGTTCGAGCCCCGCGTCGGGCTCTGTGCTGACTACCAGCTCGGAGCCTGGAGCCTGTTTCAGTCTGTGGCTCCCTCTCTCTTTGATCCTCCCCTGCTCACGCTGTCTCTCTCTCTCTCTCTCTCTCATATAAATAAATAAAACATTTTTAAAAATTTAAAAAAAAATACACCTTACTCTACCACTTTTGAAGTTCGGTGGTTTCTTACAAAACTAAATATAATCTTACCACACAATCCAGCAATTGCACTCCTTGGTGTTTCCCCAAGGGAGGTGGAAACTTATGCTCACACAAAAATCTGCACGTGCGTGTTTGTAGCCGCTTTGTTATAATTGCTCAAACTTGGACGCAACCAAGATGTACTTCAGTAGGGGAATGGAGAAATAAACTGTGGCATGTCTATACAATGGAATATCATTCAGTGCTAAAAAGAAATGAGCTATCAAGCCATGGAAAGGCATTGAGGGATCTTAAATGCATGTTACTAAGTGAAAGAAGCCAATCTAAACAGGCCACATGCGGTACATCCCCAGTATATAACATTCTGCAAGAGGCAAAGCTACGCAGTGTTGCCAGAGATTAGGAGGGAGGGAGGGGATGAATAGGTAGAGCACGGAGGGCTTTGAAGACAATGAAATTGTTCTGTAGAGTACCATAATGGTCCCATAATGTCATTATGCGTTTGTCAAAAACGATAATGTACAACAGCAAGAGTGAAACCCAATATAAACTATGGACTTGAGCTGACCAGGGCATCACGACATCTGTAACAGATGTAGCGCTGAAACGTGGGGGTGCGGGGCCATTATGTGCATATGGGCAAGGGGCGTCTGGAAACTGTGCATTCTTCTCAGTTTTGCTGTGCCCTTAAAACTGCTATGAAAAATAAAGTCTATTAAAAACCACTCTAGATCGAGGAAATTTCTGTCCGTGCGCTTCTGTAGTATTTGAGGAAAAGGCAGACTTGTACAGTCCCCTGGATCCCGAGTTGGGTGAGGTAGATGCTCACTGCGAGGACCATCCCGACCACATGCATTTACTCATTCGTCTCCTCTGCTAGGGTGTGAACCTCTCGAGGACAGGGACTGTGTTCGATTCAATGTTCCCTCTCCATTTGCCTGACACAGAGCCTGGCGTCTGTTTGGTGCTTACGGCACGTGTGCTCAATCAGTGAATCAGAGGGTGTAGGCAGCTGATCAGCTAAGAAATTCTATGCAGTGTCTCTTTACACGGAAAGATGTGAATGATATATAAATTAGAAAAAGCAAATTGCAGGACTATATAAATCCCATTTTTATAACAACAAAACACTGTAATTGTGCATGTGAAAAATGCATATTTGTATCTCTCTTATCTACATGTAGAAAAAAACTAAATGTAAAAAGTATCTCTGGATATTGCTGTTGGAGAAGTAGAGAAAAGGAAAGTCCTGTGGTCAGTTTTTGAGAGGTCATACATGAAACATGTATAAGAAGGAAAATTTACCAAGTCGAAGATACAAAATAAAAGTGAACATTTCTTCCCTTTTCTTCAGACCAGCTCACATCCCACTGATAACTGTTTCTTGTAATTTATTGCCAAAAATATTAAAAATTTTTTATCATTTATTTTTGAGAAACGGAGCGAGACAGAGTACAGAGAGAAGACACAGAATCCGAAGCAGGCTCCGGGCTCTGAGCTGTCAGCACAGAGCCCTACGTGGGGCTCGAACTCGCAGACTGCGAGATCATGACTTGAGCCGAATGAAGTCAGTCGTCTAACCAACTGAGCCACCCAGGTACTCCTATTGCCAAAAAATATTTTAACGCCTACAGTCACATCATATATACGTCTATTCTTGTAAAAATGTTACTCATCATCCTGCTACTTCTTCTTTTGACTCTTGAGGATACAGAATTACCTTATTCTTTTCTCAGGGCCATCCTTGGTCCATTATATGGATTTACTGTAATTCAGTTCATTTGACCCCAAATTTTGAATACTGAATGTTATCAAGCTTTTGCTGCTGCCAAACAATGTAGCAATAAATATTCTGGTACATACATTTTGCTAAGCATTTGGAACTATAGACATGGGGTAAATTTAAGGCAGAGGGATTAATGGCAAAAGGAGATGGACATTTTTAGTTCTGACAAATACCGTCGACGTATCCTCCAGAGAGAATGCACCAATGTACGTTTTCACCAACAATTTATGAAAGTGCTCACTTTCTCCTCAGTCTTGGAGAAATAGGCACCACTAAAAACTGGTACTTGCCAATCAGATCAGTGAATTAACAATCTTGTGTCTTTATTCCCTGTAGTTTATTTGCCTTTATTTAATTACAAGCAAGGTTGTGCATCTTGTCATTTGCTTTTTGGAACATTGTTCCTTTTTCTGCAAACATTAATTTCTTTCGACTATTTCCCTCCTTGGCTTGATGGTCTTTTTCATACTGACTCACCTAAACTCTTTGGTAATTAAGGAACCTTAACTTTTTACTATTTTCTTTGTAAATACATTTCCCCAGTTTTTCATTCGTCTCTTGGCTTTGTTTCTGGCATTTCCCCCCAAGCAACTTTAGAAATGTTTATGTGGTCAAATGTATTTTGTTTCTTGATGGTTTCTAGAGTTCGTTCTACTTAAAATGATCTTGTTTATCACAGATCATAAATTCTTCTAACTTTTGATATTTTTTATGTTTAAATCACTGATCCAGCCAGAGTTTATTTTGGAGAGGGGAGGAATGTTACAGTCTAACTTTGTAGGCATCTGTATTGTTTGTCTAAAATGAGCATATGTTTGGGGCGCCTGTGTGGCTTAGTCGGTTGGTTAAGCGTCCGACTTTCGCTTAGTTCATGATCTCGCGGTTCGTGGGTTCGAGCCCCGCGTCAGGCTCTGTGCTGACTGCCGGCTCAGAGCCTGGAGCCTGTTTCAGTCTGTGACTCCCTCTCTCTCTGACCCTCCCCTGCTCATGCTGTCTCTCTCTTGCTCTCTCCTAGAAATAAATAAAAATATTTTAAAAAATAAATAAAATGAGCATATGTTTGCTTTGGCAATTTGAAAATTCCAGTAAAGGAAAAAAAAAAGGAAGATAAAGGTAAAAACCCACAGGACAAAGCCTGGAGATGGAAACATCAGATAGGAGCTATTTTAATACATTGACCACCTATTATTTGTCAGGTTCGGTGCTAGGGACTGAAGGCGTAATAAGGGCCTGGACTGCAGCATTGACAATGGTAATGGGAAGGCGGGGAAGAACTGATGGAAGTGTTTAGCTCATAGAATGATCACCATGGCAACGGGAGCCTGAATCATTACTATGGAGACAAAGTGCTTGAAATTATGACTAGAGGGATAGTGTGACTCTGTCCGTGAGGATTTTGCAAAAGGTAAACAGGTTGTTACAGATGTTTCAAAATGACAGTTTCTGTCAGTTGAGGTTACTGGCTTTTTTTTTTTTTCCAGTGTTTTTATTTCAGGGAGGCTAGAGAATAGTTCAAAGACAACATGGATTCAGACAAGCACACACTTTATTCAGTCATTGCTAGTCATGAAGGCACCAGCCAGGGAGTAAGTTCAAAGAACTTACTTTGAATAAATACAAATAATATAAGGTGTATTACTGGTAAAGCATCCTGATGTCTTGGAGATCTGCTTCCAGGATACCTTGTTGATGGGAGAGAGTGCTCACAGACCTTCTTCCCGGCAGCGATCACAAAGACGTGTACCCAACACTTACGGGCCAAAGAGAAACTTACATATGGTTGGGGGTGGGGCTTTGTTTTACTGGGAAATTTGACTCCTG
>JAESUZ010004134.1:0-21277 GCA_017311185.1 Proteles cristata cristata | reverse complement strand
TTTTCTTTCCCAGGAAGTATTATTATTTGTAAAGATTCCTTATTATTATGTTAACTTTTTCTTCCTATTTACCCATATTTTCAAATGAAGAAAGTATCTGGTGGCCACTAAAAACAATAATTATTATACCTTTACATCTATAAGCAAATTAGATTTACTTATTTGCTTTTCTATGTGTGTTAAGTAAAAGAATTAAAATTAACTTTTCTGAATAAGCAATAAAATTCTCAATCAGTTTACCCAGGCAAATCCGTCTCAAACTGAGAAAGGTGACATTACATGGATGAACTATAAAACAGAAAATCATGAAAGGCCAAAACTGATTTCTGCTGCATTATATATAGTATAGGATTGATATCTTCAATTTCATTTGCCTCTCCGTAATGCATATATGTTTGGCACTCTAAAATATTATCAGTTTCACCCAACCTTTCACTATGAAAAAATATATAAATTATAAACCTACCTGAGCTAAGAACCTATACACATACACAGGTTTAGTTTGTCCAAAGCGATAAACTCTGAATATACTCTGGATGTCATAAGATGGATTCCAAGAAGCATCAAATATAATCACTCGATTAGCAGCTACCAGATTAATTCCAAGAGATCCTGCTTTGGTGGAAATGATAAACAATCGTCCTCTGAAAACAGAAACATGAACAAATGCTTTAGTAATAAGCATTTCAAAGATATTATGATATGACTTTTTAATCCTAAGGCAGTTTTTTTTTTTTTTGTCATTAGGAGTTCAAAGGGGTGCCTGGGTGGCTTAGTGGGTTAAGCGTCTGACTTTCACTTAGGTCATGGATCTCATGATTCAAATGGGTTGAGCCATCATGGGCTCTATTAACATTGCAAGCTCCAGAGCCTGGAGCTATTTCAGAGAGTCTGTATCTCCTCTCTCTCTGGCCCTCCCCTGCTCACGCTGTCTCTCTCTCTCCTAGAAATAAATAAAAATTAAAAAAATTTAAAAAAAATAAATGTGTTAAACAATTAGGAGTTCAAAAGATTCATTTCTCACTTACTAAAAAAAACAATACACGTCTAAGGAGTCAGGTTGATGATTTATATTTGCAAGATGAATTTTATTGCTGGAAAATGAGTCTCAGGAATAAAGATAAATATGGAAGTCACATGTTTACAATGTATTCCAAGTATTTATAGATTATGAGTAAATGTAGAAAATCCATGTATATATAACTCAAAAGTCCATACTGTGTTCAGTACTGTTATGAACAAACACTAAGTACATCAAAATGAAAGACAGTGCCCAAGGAGCTAAATTAGTAGGAGTGAGTGATATGCAATTATAATACAGTGTAATGAACACAGGGAGAGAAGTTAGATAGATGCAAAGTATTGCATTAGCTAAAAGAGAATCAAGAATATAAGACTGCTCCAAGAAGGATGTGAGGAAGTGTTAAGGAAAAAAAATTGCTGTGTTGGAACACAGGAATTTATATTTCTGAGAATTTGAAAATGAATTATCAACTAAGTAAATGTTAAAAAACAATCATTACTTGAACAAAAATAAACATGTGTATAAAAAAGGGTAAATAATCACTGTTTAAATGGTTTATGTGTGAATATTTACATAGTCACAGTAAAGCAAACAATTCCAGACTCATTTAGGCAAATTACAAAAAAATATGTTGGGAAAATGAATAAGGAAAAGTATGTGTGTGTATATGTGGGTAAATTCTCACCTTAGAGTGTAATGTAGACATATGAAAGTAAATAACAGAAGAAATGCCAAGATGAAACTGTTTACCTGCAGAGAGTCAGGTATCATGTGTAGGAAGCAGTTGGTTAAGGGACTGCTTTTGATCTCAAGCCTTATAAAATGGTTTTTTGAAAATATGTAAATATATTGCTTTGATATAAATAAACTTTAGGAAGATTTTATACAGCATTTTTAAAAAATATAAATAAATTTAAAGAAAAAAAATTAGTTCCAGTCCCCAGAAACAATCTCCATTTAAATCATGGAATATTTCCTAAGGTTTGTTTTTTGTAAGCACATATATTTTCAATTTTACACTGACATGATAATATCTGTGTAGATATTTTATATTATGAGTATTTCTTCAGATTTTTCGTTAAACATCAGGCTTGGTAGCTAAATAATATTCCATTGAATGACTATATAATTTGTTTACTGTTGGCCAAATTAAGAGTGACAAGACCCCTGGAATATAATAATTTCTCAAAACTTTCCACAAAATGCCTTTATATATCAAGCCTTACTTTCTATAATTTCATAAAGGGAAATTAAGAACTAAAATGCCATACTGATTACACATACAGTATTATAAACTAAAATGCAAAGAAGCTCAAAATTTAAATAACAGGAAAGAGTGAACACAGGTACTAAATTTATGTTTTATATTATCTTGGAGCTACTACATATCTAAGAATACAAGCTACAGAAGTTATCAAAAATGCAAGAAAATATATTCATTCACATTGTTATTTATAAGATCATAAGGTTGAAAATAAAAAATATGTACAACATAGAGGACTAGATTACACTCTGGCTATTCAAAGAGTTACATTACCAATAAAAATCTATATTATGTTAGGGGCACCTGCGTGGCTCAGTCGGTTGAGTGTCCGACTTCGGCTCAGGTCATGATCTCGTAGTTCACAAGTTCGAGCCTCACGTTGGGCTCTGTGCTGAAAGCTCAAAGCCTGAGGCCTGCTTTGTCTGCCCCTCTCCAGCTCATATTCTGTCTGTCTCTCTCTCTCAAAAATAAATGAAACATTAAAAATTTTTTTTAAAAAAAATCTATATTATGTTATGTGAAAAAAAGCAAGATCTAGAACATTATTAAGTTTAATTTCAACTTCACTAAAAAACAAAACATATACATACATACAATGTTAATGGTAGTTCTCTTTGGTCAACGGAATTGTGATACTTACTTCCCTCTTTATACTTATCTATAATACTCATTACAGAGAACAAACTGCTTTTTTTTTTTTTTACTTAGTGACATATTTAAGGGATTATGGACAACTGGAGATCCAAAATTATTCTAGTTATTTATATGTATTCTGCACCAGTGAAAGGATCAAGCATACAAGAATGGCATAAACTATATAGGTTAAAAAAACACACATACCAGAAAACCTTGTGAGAACTTCAAAACTCTTTGGTGTGCGCGCGCGCACACACACACACACACACACACCAGAATACCTTGTGAGAACTTCAAAACTCTTTGGTATGTATCCAGTAATGAAGAGTTGAAGGGGCTTAAATAAGTACCTTTATCAGATTGCTACGCATACCAAGTTCTGAGTTAGACTGTTAATACAAAAGATGAAAAAACGTCCAGCCACTGCACTAAAGGAGTGCAATTACAAGACAAAAAAAACATATAAACAATTGCATGCAGTCTAATTTGCAATAATAGAGATATTTATTTATATGGAAAATACTCTGATTTTTTAAAAAAATTAATGTTTATTTAATTTTGAGAGAGAGTGACAGAGCAAGAGTGGCAGAGGGGCAGAGAGAGAAAGAGACACAGAGTCTGAAGGAGGCTCCAGGCTCTCAGCTGTCAGCACAGAGCCAGATGCAGGGCTTGAACCCACAAACGTGAGATCATGACTTGAGCTGAAGTCAGCTGCAAAACCAACTAAGCCACCCAGGTGCCCCAATGATTTCTGAAAGGATATAAATGGAAATGCAAAATTGTTTGTTTTGCGTCCAAGAGAAAAATAAAGAAGTCAAATGAATGAATAAGTAGTATTAAGAATTATTTTATGGCCGCCTGGGTGGCTCAGTCAGTTAAGCATCCGACTTCAGCTCAGAGCCTGGAGCCTCCTTCTGATTCTGTCTGTCTCTCTCTCTGGCCTTCTACTACTCATGATCTCTCTCTGTCTCAAATATAAATAAAACATAAAAATTTTTTTAAAAAAAGAATTATTTTACAACTGGGGCACTTGGGTGGCTCAGTTGTTTAAGCGCCCAACTTCAGCTCAGGTCCTGAACTCATGGCTCATGGGTTCAAGCCTTGTGTCGGGCTCTGTGCAGACAGCTCAGAGCCTAGAACATGGAGCCTGCTTTGGATTTGGTATTTCTGTATCTTTTTCTCTCTGCCCCTCCCCTGCTTGCTGACTCTCTCTCAAAAATAATAAAAAAAAGTTATAACTATTTAATCATTAATATTAATCAGTATGGAATATATAAATTCATACTGAGATAAGCTAACCAGGATATTTTGAGATTTTCCTAACACTAAACATCAGTATTAAATTATACAAACACAATGAAAATATTAATTATTTGAGTAACGCTACTATAAACCTTCTGGATATGTCTTTTGGTAAAGACATGTAAACCTTTCTGTTAGGTATATACCTAAGAGAATTGCTGGTACAGCACTGTTAAAGTTGAACAAATAATTTCCCAAAGTCATTCCAATTTATATTCCCACCAGTAGTGTTTGAGAGTTCCAATTATTCCAGATCCTTGACAACTCATGGTATTGCCTTTTTCTTATAACATTCAAAAAAATAGCTTAAGGATCACAAGAATTTGTAACACTAGTTTGGAGAGTTTCCTTGTACCCTTCATCCAGCTTTCCCCAATGGTAATAACTTACATAACCATAATACATTGTCAAAACCAGAAAACTGATGTTGGTACAACACTCTGCATCCAAGCTTATTTGATTTCACCAGTTTTTATATGTGCTTTTTTTGTTTAGTATACAGTTCTATTAAATTTATCATGTAATTAGAATCATGCAGCCATTACCACAAGGATACAGAACTGTTCCACCACTACGAAAAGAAACCTCTCTTGTGTTATCCCTTAGTATTTGTACCCTCGCCCCACCAACCCTAATCCCTGACAACCATTAATCTGTTTCCACCACCAAAATTCTGTTCCATCAAGGATGCCATATGAGGGCGCCTGGGTGGCTCAGTTAAGTGTCCAACTTCAGCTCAGTTCATGACCTTGTGGTTTATGAGTTCAAGCCCCATATCAGGCTCTCTGCTGTCAATGTGAAGCCTGCTTCAGATCCTGTCTCCCTCTCTCTGCCCCTCCCCCTCTTTCTCTAAAAAATAAACAAGCATTAAAAAGAATAAAAAGAGAGGCACCTGGGTGGCTCAGTCAGTTAAGCGTCCTACTTCAATTTAGGTCATGATCTCATGGTTTGTGGGTTCGAGACCTGCATCAGGCTCTGTGCTGACAGCTAGCTCAGAGTCTAGAGCCTGTCTTCAGATTCTGTTACTCCCTCTCTGACCCACCCCTGATCACGCTGTGTCTCTCTCTCAAAAACAAATAAAACATTTTTTAAAAATTCACAAAGAACAAAAAGAACACCATATGAAAAGAATCATATAGCATGTAACCTTTTGAAATTTGGACTTTTCATTCAGCATAATGCCCTTGAGATTCAACAGGTTCTTTGGATCAGTGTCAATAGTTCATTCCCTTTAATTGTTGAACACTATTCCATTATATAGATAGAACATAATTTATTTATTCATTATTATTATAAGACACTTAGGTTGTTTCCAGTTTTTGACTGTTACAAATAAAGCTGTTATGAACACCTGTGGATAGGTTCCTATGTGAAAATAAGTTTTCATTTCTCTGGCATAAATTTTCAAAAGTGTGACTGCACGGTTGTATGGTAAGAATATGTTAAATTTTTTAAAACAACTGCCAAGATGTTTTCTTTTTCTTTTTAAAATGTTTTTAGGTTTGTTTGTTTATTTTAATGTTTATTTACTTATTTACTTTTGAGAGAGTGACAGAGAGACAGTGTGAGCAGGGGAGGGTCAGAGAGAGAGGGAGTCACAGACTGAAACAGGCTCCAGGCTCTGAGCTGGCTGTCAGCACAGAGCCTGACGCGGGGCTCGAACCCACAAACTGTGAGATAATGACCTGAGCTGAAGTTGGACGCTTAACCAACTAAGCCACCCAGATGCCCCTATTTATTTTGAGAGAGAGAGAGAGGGTGAGCAAGTGGGGGAAAGGCAGAAAGAGGGAGAGAGAATTCCAAGGAGGCTCCGCACTGTCCATTCAGAGTCACAGTGTCACCATTTTTTATTTTAGCCAATCTGATAGATATGAAGTGATATCCTATTGTGGTTTCAGTTTACATTCCTTACTGGCTAGTGATGAATGTATTTTCAAGTGCTTATTTGCCATGCTGCATTGATCCTCTTATATGAAATGTCAGTTTAAGTCCTTGGCCCATTTTCTAACTGAAAAATGTTGTTTGCTTTTTGACTATTACATGTAAAGAATTCTTTATATATTCCGAGTATGAGCCCTTACTAAAAATGGTATTTCCAAATATTTTCAAGTCTGTGGTCTCTCTTTTCTTAATAGGGTCATTCACAACAAATTTTTTAAAATTTCTTAATAATTTTTTAAAATTTACCCTCCATGCCCATCACATGGAGGAGGGCACTTGTGGGGATGAGCACTGGGTGTTATATGGAAACCAACTTGACAATAAACTATTTGCAAAAAAAAATTAAAAAAAAAATAAATAAAACAGTGAAATTGAAAAAAAATAATTTTTAAAATTTATTTTTAATTTACATCCAAGTTAGTTAGCATATAATATAGTACAATAATAATTTCAGTAGAATCCAGTGATTCATCCCCTACAACTACTGCATCCCAACAAGTATCTTCCTTAATGTCCCTTGCCCATTTAGCAACCCCCCCCCGATGACCCCTCCAGCAACCCTCAGTTTCTTCTCTGTATTTAAGAGCCTCTTATGTTTTGTCCCCCTCTCAGTTTTTATATTATTTTTGCTTCCCTATCCTTATGTTCATCTGTTTTGTATCTTAAATTCCACATATGACTGAAGTATATATTTGTCTCTTATTAATTTCACTTAGCATTAGTATATAGTTCCACTTGCAATGTTTTTGTAAGTTTTTTAAAGTTATTTATTTATCGAGAGAGACAGAGACAGTGCAAGTGGGGGAGGGGTAGAGACCAAGGGAGACAGAATCTCAAGCAAGCCCTGCACTGCCAGCACAGAGCCCAAAGCAGGGCTAAAACCCACAAAACCGCAGTATTATGACCTGAGCCAAAACCAAATTGAAAACTTCTCTGAGCAACCCAGGCACCCCAAAAGCTTTTATTTTTGACTATCCAATTATTGACTTTTTATCTTCAGTGGCTTATATCCCTTCGGTGTCATGACTAAAAAAACTATCAGTTTAAACTTAGTTCCTGAAGATCTTTTTTCCAATGTTTATTCATTTTTGAGAGAGAGAGAGAGAGAGAGAGAGAAAGCAGGGGAGGAGTGGAGGGAGAGGGAGAGAGAGAATCCCAAGCAGGCTCCATGCTGTCAGTGCAGAGCCAGATGCAGGGCTTAATCCCATGAACAGTGAGATCACAATCTGTGCTGAAATCAAGAGCTGGGCACTTAACCAACTGAACTTGGTTGGTTTGAAGATTTTCTCTTATGAGAAACTTATACTTACAAGTATAATGTTTCACATCTCGATTTATGAACTATTTTGACTTGATTTTAGAATGGGGCAAGGCTTAGGTCAAAGTTTGTTTCAGCCTATGAATATGCAATTGTTTCTATACCATTTGTTGAAGAGACTATCCTCCCTTCACTGAAACACTTCTGTACCTTTCTCAAAAACACTTTTAACTTCCATTTCTCTGACAATTAATAAAGATGAGTACTTTTTTGTATGTTTACTGGCTATATGAATACTGTCTTTTATAAAGTCCTTTTTAAGTTCTTTCCTATGGTAGGGATTGGCTGGTTTATCCTACTAATTTTTTTTTAAATGTTTTATTTATTTCTAGGAGAGAGAGAGACAGCGTGAGCAGGGGAGGGTCAGAGAGAGAGTCACAGACTGAAACAGGCTCCAGGCTCTGAGCTGGCAGTCGGCACAGAGCCCGACGCTGGGCTCGAACCCACGAACCGCGAGATCATGACCTGAGCGAAAGTCGGACGCTTAACCGACTAAGCCACCCAGGTGCCCCTATCCTACTCATTTTTATTAATTCTTTGCATATTCTGGGTAAGGGTCCTTTTTGGATCTATGTATTAAAAAGTAGCTTCTCCTAGATATTTGCAAATAGCATACCTAATAAGGGGTTAATATCCAAACTATATAAAGAACTTCTACAAGGCAACACCAAAAACTTCCAAGTAATTCTATTAAAAAATAGGCAGAGGACCAGAAGAGATCTTTTTCCAAAGAAGACATACAGATGGCCAATAGATACATGAAAAGATGTTCAACATCACTAACCATCAGGGAAATATGCAAATCTCCACAAGGAGATATCATCTCACACCTGTCAGAATGGCTAAAATCAAAAACACAAGAAATAACAAATGTTAGATGTAGAGAAAAAAGAACTCTTGTGCATTGCTGGTAGGAATGCAAATTGGTACTGCCACTGTGAAAAACAGTATGGAGGCTCCTCCAAAAATTAAAAATAGAATTAACATCTGATCCGGTAATTCTACTACTGGGTATTTGCCAAAAACAAACAAACAAACAAACAAAAAAACAACAAAACCAGAGAGGGAGAGAGAGAGAGAGAGACAAATGAAAACATTGTTGCAAAAAGACGTATGTACCCCTATGTTTATTTACTGCAGCATTATGTACAATAGCCAAGATATGGAGACAATTCCAGTGTGCACTGATAAATGAATGGATGGAAAAAGAAGATGTGGCGTGGAATATTACTCAGCCTTAAAAGAGAACAAGACTGTATTACTTGAGACAACATCGATGGACCTTGAGAGTTTAATGCTAAGTGAGGTAAGTCAAAGACAAATACCATATAATTTTACTCATATGTGGAATTTAAGAAGAAAAATGAACAAAAAACCAGACTCTTCAATATAGAGAATAAACTGGTGGTTGCCAGAGGGGAGGGGGGGTAAAATAGATAAACGGGATCAAGAGTATGCTTATCTTGATGAGAACTGAGTAACATATAGAATTGTTGAACCAGATTCTACACCTGAACCTAATATAAGCACTGTATGTTAATTATATTTTAACAAAAAATGATAATAAACACAAAATGAAAAGTATATGTTATACTTTTTCTTTTCTATAAGCATAGAAACTCTAACCATGGTTATATCTGCGTTACTAAATTATAAACAACATTTATTATCTTTGTGATTTTCCATATTGTCTTGAAAAATGAGAAAATAGTTTCCATTTTGTTGCTTGCCTTTTCATTTTTAACATGAAATTCCTTTGATGACTAAAAATTCTTAATTTCAATGAAGCTCAACTTAACAATATTTCCTCTTATGTTTAGTACTTTGTGGGTCCTGTTTATGAAAGTTTTCTTAATGCAATATTAGGAAAATATTCTTTACTGTTTCCTTCTGAAACATTTGTTTTAGCTTCCATATTTAAATCTATAAACCACCTGGAATTAGTTATCAGGGAAATACAGTTTAAGACCTATCACAGTAGCTTTAAAAAAACAGACATTTTCAAGTGATGATGAGGACAGAGAACAACTGAAACACCTATATGCTACTGGGGAGGAGTACAAATTGGTACAACCATTCTGGAAAAATTTCTTGCAATATAAGCTAAAGCAAAATATATACATATCTTTTACTCAGCAATCTCATTTCTGGGCATATACACAACAGAAACACATACATATATGTGCCAAATGACAGATAAAAGAATCTTTAAAGCGTTGAATCTTTGGACTTCCACTTCTGGAAAGACAGGAGTAGACATACTCTTCTCTAGTCCTTATAATAAGGAAAGCAAAAGACCCTGGATATTACATATAAAACAATCATAAGAAGTTTCTGAAAATTAAGGAAGAGGAGAAAGATTGGCTAGGGACCTTGGGTCCTAAGGAACAACATGGCACAGAGTTCCATAGGCTTTCTTCCCAGAACAAGTGCTAAAGATCCCAGCAATCTGGAAATGCCAGTAGATGCTGCCCCCCAAAAAATCTCCAAGAAAATCATTCTGTCTCTAGCCAAAAGAAGTGGGCACCCTAGAAAGACAGAAAACTTTAAAAGAGTAATCATTTAATTTCAGTCAAACAGTATAGAAAAAACTGTGGTGCACATCCATCCTTGTCACTATAGGCTGAGTGGGGAGTTCAGACTCCTACCCTCTCCTAATTGTAACAAGGCATGGCCAGAGTGACATCAGAGAAGTCTGAGTTAACACAGTCCTCCTCTCAACCCAGCAGTGTCAGTAAAGACCATGAAGGGAACCCAGACATTCGTCCTCACCCAGAAGTTACAAGAAAAATCCTGTATTTCTCTACTAGGGTAGTATCAGAGGAGATCTAGTCAAGAGTCAGGAATTATACCACAATCCAGTTAATGAGTTAGCCCTATAGTGTCAGTGGAGGCTCATGGGGAGGGGTTGTAAACAGGCAATCCTAACCCTCCCAGCCAGGACAGTATCAGCAGAAACCTAGTAGGTAAACTCAACTCCCGTTCTCATCTTCCATCTGAACATGTGCAAAAGTGGCCTGCTTATAACAGAAAATTTAGATCCACAGTCTCATGAAATAATAAACAAATATCCAGTTTAATTAGATCTTTGTCATAACAAGAACCGGTAAAATCTCAATTTCAATGAGAAAAGACAATCAACAGACACCAACATTGAGATGACATAAATGTCAGAAGTGTCTGACAAGGATGGGAAAAAGCAGCTACATTTCTAAAAATGCTTCAATAAGCAATTATTAACACACCTGAGACAAATGAAAAGAATAGCCTCAGCAAAGAAATATAAGACATAAAGAACAACCAAATGGAAATTTTAGAACTGAAAAATACAACAGAAAACTAAACAGCAGACTGTAGACAACAGAGATTCAACTAGCTTTGAAAACAGAACAACAGAAATGACTCAATCTAAACAACAGGTAGAAATCAAATTAAAAAAACCCAGGAAAACAAAACGGAGACTGAGGTTCCTATAGGACTATAACATTCTTATCTAACATTCTTATCTCTGGAGTCCTAAAAGGAGAGGAAAAACAAAAGAAGAGGCTATAATAGTATTTGAATAAATAATGGCTGAAAATTACCCAAATTTAGCAAGAAACACAAACCTACAGATTCAGAAATGGAATGAACCACAGAGCAAACTCAAAGAAATTCATGCCAAAATGCATCATAGTCAACTTTTGAAACTAAGATAAAGAAAATATCTTGAAATAGCAATAAACAGAACCTCACTGACAGGAGAAAAAAAGATTTGAAAAACAGATTTTAAAAGAATTAAAATATATTTGACACATAATATTGTGTAAAATTAAGGTATACAACATGTTAATTTGATATATTTACATACTGTAATATGATTGCCACTGTACCAACAATTAGCACCTCCATCATGTTAATTATTATTATTATTTTTTTTACTGGTTGGAATAATTAAGTTCTAATCTCCTAGGAAGAGTAGATTAGACTGTAGTTTACATTCACTTATTGGTTTAACCACTATGAAAAACAATATGGGGTTTCCTCAAAATTTTGAAAATAGATCTACCATATGATCCAGCAATTCCACTTCTGGGTATATATACAAAAAAAAAAAAATGAAAAGAGGATGTTAAAGAGATATATGCACTCCCATGTTTACTGCAGCACTATCCACAATAGCCAAGATATGAAAACAACCTATGGGCCTAGCAAAAGATGAATAGATTAAAAAAAAAAAAGATGTGGTATATATGCAATGGGATAGTATTCAGCCTTAAAAAAAGGACATTTTGCCATATGTGCCAACACGAATGTACCTTGAACACATGATGCTGAGAGAAGTCAGAGAAGACAAACATTGCACGATAGCACTACTGTGTGAAATTCAAAAAGCCAAACTCAGAAAACAGCAGATAGTTTTGAAAGAAATTATGAAATCTAGAAGGAAGTGGTAAAGCATGTTTCAAAACACTGCCAACCCAGAATTCCATACCCAGCTAAAACACTCTTCAAAAATGAAGAGGAAATCAAGAAATTCTCTTATGAAGGTACTCGGGAAGTTTGTTGCCAGCAGACCTGCTCTAAAAGAATGACTAAAGGAATTTCTCTAGAAAAAAAGGAAATGATGAAAGAAATACTGAAACATTAGGAAAGAAGAAACAACAATTAAAAATATATGAGTAAATAAAAGATTTTCCTTCTAATTTTTCTAAATTATACTTAATTATTGAAGAAAAATTATACACTAATGGGGCAATCCACTTATGTAGACAAAAGCACTTAAGACAATTATAAATTGGGAAGAGAAAGGGAAATAAGGGCATAAGGTTTCTACACTTCAGTTAAAATGGTAAAATGATGACATCAGTCTATGATAAATTATGTCCATAAAATGTAATACTTAGAGCAACCACTATGAAAGTTTTACAATGATATACTAAATATACTATAGATGAATGAAAGTGCAATTTCACAAATGGTAAAAGTAGTCTAAAGGAAGGGTAGAATAAGAAATCAGAAATACAGAAGGGCACCTATACTGTTTTATACTCTATACACTGTTTTCTAGAGTGGCTGTACCGGTTTGCATTCCCACCAATAATGGAGAAGTGTTCCCCTTCCTCCACATCCTCACCAATACCTATTGTTTCCTGAGTTGTTAATTTTAGATATTCTGACAGTTGTGAGGTGGTATCTCATTGTGGTTTTGATTTGTATTTCCCTGATGAGTGATGTTGAGCATCTTTTCATGTGTCTTAGCCATCTTAGATGAATTTCTTGAGATGTGATGAAACTATTTTGTATCATGACTCTATCTTGCATTTGTCAAAACTTATAGAAATATACAATAAAAGGAATGAATTTGACTGTACATAGATTTAATCTATTTTAATGTTTATTTATTTATTTTGAGACAGAGAGAGCACATGAGCAGATAAGAGGCATAGAGGAAGAGAAAGAATCATAAGCAGGCTCTGCAGTGTCAGTGCAGAGCCCAATGTGGAGCTTGATCTCACCAACTGTGAGAACATGACCTGAGCTGAGATCAAGAGTTGGACGCTTAGGGACGCCTGGGTGGCTCAGTCGGTTAAGCGTCTGACTTCAGCTCAGGTCATGATCTCACAGTTTGTGGGTTCGAGCCCCACATCGGGCTCTGTGCTGACAGTTAGCTCAGAGCCTTGAGCCTCTTTCAGATTCTGTACCTCCCTCTCTCTGACCCTCTCCTGCTCACTCTCTCTCTCTCTCTCTCAGAAATAAATAAAATATTAAAAAAAAGAGTTGGATGCTTATCCAACTCAGCAACCCAGAAACTCTTAAAATTATTATTTTTTTAAATTCTCTATACAAACAAAAAATGTTTCCCACCTCACATTAGTTTCATCATTAAATTCTTCAGCCCATTTTTTCCTTGATTGTGCAGTAGTAGAACCATCTAAACGGTAATAGTCAATGTTTCGCAGCCACTTTCCTTCACCTGGAAATTTAACAAGAAGAAAAAGATTTGATATACATTGTTCTGCTAGTAATAACAGATTTTATTCCCCATTCACCATTTAAAATCTGGTTATATATATTCTATTTTCATAGCAACATATAATTTTTTAATCAAGGTGTAATTCACTATATTACAAATAAATTTACCACAGATTTACTTCCAACAGATACTGAATAGCAAAGTACTTTTAAAAAAGTATTTCATCTATGTGTGAATTTCTTAAAAGACTTCCTTGATTAGAATCTTTTAAAACTGTCAAAAGAATATGGTTAAATTGCATTATGCTCATGAAGCTTGCTTTTAATTAAATTTATAAATGGCCAAGTTTCCTTCCTTATTAACAAGTTGATACTGATCAGAGTACCTGAGACATAGAATGCATTTATTCAATAACTGAACAAATACTTAATGAATGCCTAATATGTACCAAAAACTATTCTATGGTCTGGCCACAAATATCAGCATATATTCCTATTTCATGACATTTGTGTGCGTATATGCGTGTGTGTGTGAGAGTGTGTGTGTGTAAAGATTGTGACTTTAGGACCCAAAAGCATACAGCCAACTAATCTTTGACAAAGCAGGAAAGAATATCCGATGGAAAAAAGACAGCCTTTTTAACAGATGGTGTTGGGAGAACTGGACAGCAACATGCAGAAGAATGAAACTAGATCATTTTCTCACACCATGCACAAAAATAAACTCAAAATGGATTAAGGACCTGAACGTGAGACAGGAAACTATCAACACCCTAGAGGAGAAAGCAGGAAACAACCTCCTTGACCTCCACCGCAGCAACTTCTTACTTGACACATCCCCAAAAGCAAGGGAATCAAGAGCAAAAATAAACTGTTGGGACCTCATCAAGATTAAAAGCTTCTGCACAGCCAAGGAAACAACCCAGAAAATTAATAGGCAACCAACGGAATGGGAAAAGATAATTGCAAATGACATATCAGATAAAGGGTTGATATCCAGAATCTACAAGGAACTCACCAAACTACACGCCCGAAAAACAAACAACCCAGTGAAGAAATGGGCAGAAGATATGAACAGACACTTCTCCAAAGAGGACATCCAGATGGCCAACAGACACATGAAACGATGCTCAGCATCCCTCCTCATCAGGGAAATACAAATCAAAACCACACTGAGATACCACCTCACGCCAGTCAGAGTGGCTAAAATGAGCCAATCAGAGAACTCTAGATGCTGGCGAGGATGTGGAGAAACGGGCACCCTCCTACACTGTTGGTGGGAATGTAAACTGGTACAGCCCCTCTGGAAAACAGTGTGGAGGTTCCTCAGGAAACTAACAATAGAACTCCCCTATGACCCAGCAATAGCACTGCTAGGAATTTACCCAAGGGATACAGAAATGTTGATGCATAGGAGCACATGTACCCCAATGTTCATAGCAGCACTCTCCACAATAGCTAAAACCTGGAAAGAGCCTAAGTGTCCATCAACAGATGAATGGATCAAGAAGATGTGGTTTATCTATACCATGGAATACTACATGGCAATGAGAAACAATGAAATCTGGCCATGTGTAGCAACATGGATGGACCTTGAGGGTGTTATGCTGAGCGAAATAAGTCAGGCAGAGAAGGACAAATATCATATGTGTGCACATATAGGAGGATTAGGAGGAACTTAACAGAGGACCAAGGGGGAGAAGAAGGGCGGAAATGGTGGGGGAAAGGGAGAGAGGCAAACCATGAGAGACTCTTGAATGCTGACAAAAACTGAGGACTGATGGATGTGGGGGGGAGGAGGGTGGGCATGGAGGAGGGCACTTGTGGGGATGAGCACTGGGTGTTATGTGGAAACTAATTTGACAATAAACTATTTGTAAAAAAAAAAAAAAAAAAAAGATTGTGACTTTATAAGTAAAATAGTACTCAGACATGTCAACTTTTGGACAGTGAGGTGAAAATTTACCCAAGATTTACATTAAAACTAAAATACCAAATTAAGTGCTTATGATATTTTATAATTATACATAATTTCCATTCCAATTCTTTTAACTGTAAACATAATACTACTATTTCCCCTCCAGAATCAAACCCTAGGATCTTAACATAAAAACAAGTTGACAAAACTGAGATTTAGGTCTTTTGGTGAACCTCCTACTTAAATTTAGTATTTAGTATAAAAGGTGCTTTTCAACATGCTTATTACTTACCCATATCTTTACTTATATTGAAAAAACTAGAATTTCATTGCTGAAAATGGGTAAGAAAGTCTATTTATTTATGGCTTTTATTTCCTTCAATTGGAAAAATAAAGGCATACACAACTATGGAAAAGAGAGTTTGAAATAGGTGATTGGATAAAAAGGAGGCTGGAGTCACATTACCATTAATTGTTCACCTAAACTGGGTAATTATTAAAGTTAATATGCTAATAATAAATAAATAAAATGATAGTATTATTTTTAAATTATTTCAACATATTCACCTTTCTATGATAATACAAATGAATAATCTGTACTACTACTTATGTGAATCCAACACTTAAAAAGTGATAAAGTCAATAAAGGTTAGTAATCAAAAATATACATTTTTTTAAAATCCCAGTTTTACCATTTACTAGCATTTGCATTTAGAAAAATGTGAAAATGTATTTCATTATCTTTAAAAATGGAGATAGCCCAATACCTATTGCATAGTGTTATTGTCTTTTAAATGAGTTGATATAAGAAAAGAGTCCTTAGAACAGTGCCTATCACACAGTAATTAAGCTTACTGAGTCCTTAATATTATCACCCAAGATCCCAAATCAAATTATATCTGTCTCTACCATGGCACATTAGTATGTGATCATTTCTATAACATGATTTCTTGTAATACCCCTCGAATCTAGTTCAGTGCCCAATACATAGTCATAGAAGTAGTAGTGGTGGTGGTGACACAAAAGAAACTGATTAATGGTTAAAATAAAGGTTTGTTGAGGATAATTTATGAAATTAAATATGAACTGACAACTACATGGAAAATATTCAACCTTGCCAGTGGTCAGGAAGTTACAAAGTAAAACAATGACGTTTGTTTTTACCCATTAAAGATGGGGAAAATGTAAATTATAGTACTACAGGAATATAGTAAAATGGGCATTTGCCATTTATTCATGGTAGTAGAAAAACGGATATAAGTTTCCTGGTACTTTGCCTTTCAGATAATGAAGCACTGCCAAAACATAGAACTGAACTAATAAAACTAATAGTCGATAACAGAAAAATCTATTTAAGCCAACATTATAACCCATAGTTAAATCAAGTAATATGTATATAGGCACACTACCCATATATATATTAAAGATATATGAATAAGGAAGGACCTCAGAAACAAAGAAGACAGGGAATGAAAAAAAAATTAAAAAGTGCCAGTATATATTTAGCACTTAAACGTAATGGGCACATAAAAAATGCATCACCAGAGCATGATTCTCTATGGAAAACAACTAGAAAATATCCAAATAAGGACAATATATTACCTTGCCAGTTCAACAAGTATTTACTATAGACATATTACATGTCCAATTCTGTGCTAGGCATCAGTAAAGGCTTACCTGACAGTTTTACATCTTGTTCCCCAAAACTCCCTATTATCCTTATAGTATTTCATTATTTCTCCACTGCATTTTTAAAAAACTATACACTTGTTTGCTTCTTATTGGTCTTCTCTAAGAAAAAGTAGCCTTTAGGAGGTTAGGGACATTTTCTTTTTTATGGGCTCTGTAAACTGCTAATTTGAGGTATACTAATGAGTGGATAAGTGGTAATTCTTAGTGCCACTTGGAGGAGGAGAGACCTCTTCAGTGTTTTAGCAACTTTGGCCCAATGTACTAATATTCCATGTAACATTTTGCTTGGGTAAAAAAAAAAAACTCTACTTTTTTATACTAGGTAAATATCCTACCAAACCAGTGATATGGTATGTGGTGTGATATCAAATAAAGAGCAAATGTTCCTTTTCAATTACTGTAGCGACCTAAGTGACCAATGCATGTGTCTAAAAATAAAGATAACATCTGCCTATAATTTGCACAGGATATTATTGTTTTGTTTCCTAAAAAAAAAATATTTAAAATGAATACAATAATAGAAAATATTATCAAAAGAATTGGAAAATTAAAATTAAAAACAACATGCACTATATTCCAATAGTACTCAGGGTACCATCAAACAGAAAAGATCACAATAAATTTTTTCCACAGAACTAGAACAAAGAATCCTGAAATTTGTATGGAACCACAAAAGACGGCAAATAGCCAAAACAATCTTGAGAAAGAAGAACAAAACTGGAGGTACCATGCTCCAAGATCTCAAACTATACTACAAAGCAACAAAACAGTCTGGTACCAGAACAAAAACAGACATAAAACAATGAACAAGATAGAGAGCCCATAAGTAAACACACACATATGGTCAATTAATCTATGCCAAAGGAGGCAAGAATATACAATGGGGAAAAAAAGCCTCTTCAATAAATGGTGTAGAGAGAACCAGACAGCTACAATCAAAAGAATGAAACTGGAGCATTCTCTTAGACCACATACAATAAATTCAAAATAAAGACTTAAATGTAAGACCAGAAACAATAAAACTCTTAAAAGAAAACACAGGCAGTAAGCTCACTGACATTCCTCTTAGCGATGTTTTTTTTTGGACCAGTCTCCTCATGCATGGGCAAAAAAAGCTAAACTAAATAAATGGCATTATATCAAATTAGAAAGTTTTTTGCACAGTCAAGAAAACCATCAACAAAACAAAATGGCAATCTACTGAATGGGAGAAGAGATCTACAAATCAAAAACCCAGTAAGGGGTTCAATTCCAAAATAAATAAAGAACTTACACAACTTAATATCAAAACAAACACCCAAACAACTTGATTTAAAAATAGGCAGAAGACTTGAACGCACATTTTTTTTTCAAAGACTACATAAAGACGGCCAAAAGGCACCTGAAAAGATGCACAAAATCACTAGGCATCAGCAAAGTGCAAATCAAAACCACAGTAAGATATCATCTCATACTGGTCAGATTGGGTATTATAAAAACAACAACAACAACAAAAAAATAATGAGTGTTGGTAACAATGCTGAAAAAAGGGAATCTTTACACAGTGTTGTGGGAATGTTAAACTGGTGCAGCCACTATGGAAATTCTTCCTAAAATTAAAAATAGAACTACCCTATGATCTGGCATTCTACTTCTGGGTGTTTTTCCAAAGAAAATGGAAATACCAATTCAAAGATACCAGGGATGCCCGGGTGTCTCAGTCGGTTAAGCATCCTACTCTTTTTTGTTGTTGTTTTTTGTTTTATTTATTTTTTTGAGAAGGAGAGAC
Organism: Proteles cristata cristata; assembly: GCA_017311185.1. Lineage (NCBI taxonomy): Eukaryota > Metazoa > Chordata > Mammalia > Carnivora > Hyaenidae > Proteles > Proteles cristata. The sequence goes on along the minus strand of JAESUZ010004134.1, from coordinate 2,459 downwards.
AGAGCACGAGTAGGGGAGGGGCAGAGAGAGAGAGGGAGACACAGAATCTGAAGCAGGCTCCAGGCTCTGGGCTGTCAGCACAGAACCTGATGCGGGGCTGGAACCTACTAACTGTGAGATCATGACCTGAGACCAAGTCAGATGCTTAACCAACAGAGCCACCCAGGCGCCCCAAGTATCCCACTCTTGATTTAAGCTCAGGTCATGATCTCATGGTTTGTGAGATCAAGCCCCACATCGGGCTCACACTCATAGCCCAGAGCCTGCTTGGGATTCTCTCTCTCTCTCCCTTTCTCTCTGCCCTTCCCATGCTCACATGCACATGTACACTCTCTCTTTCAAATAAATTTGAAAACAGAGAACAAAACACAAAGAGATATATTCACTATGTTCATTGTAGCATTATTTACAATAGCTAAAATATGGAAGCAACCTAAGTGTGTGTACAGTGTGTGTGAACGCATGCTGTTTGGTGGCTACAAGGATGGACCTAGAGTATTATGCTAAGTGAAATAAGTCAGATGGAGAGAAAGACAAATACCATATGATTTTACTTATATGTGGACTCTTAACAAAGAAACAGAAACAGACTCGTGGATATAGGAAACAAACTGCTGGTTACCAGAGTGGGGAGGGATTGAGGGATGGGGAAAAAATGTGAACAAAATAAAAAGATACAAACTTACACCTATTAAATAAAGTCATAGTATATAATGTACAACATAGAGAATATAATCAATAGTACTGTAATAACTCTGTGCAGTAAAAACATGGTAACTAGACCTATCATGGAGGTCATTTCATAATGTGTAAAAAATATCAAATTATTATTATTTACACCTGGAACTAATGGGGTATTGTGTGTCAGTTATACTTCAAATTAAAGAAAGGCCACAATATATATAGCCTCCTTTTTGAAAACATTTCTTCATGAAAAATATGCTTATATCTCAATAGCTATTAAAAGAAAAACAGGATTTTGATCATTCAAATGACACAATTATCTGAAGAAAAGACTTAAATAAACATTACTTTTTATTAGAAAGAAAACGTTAATATACTCTTTATGTTATTGATAACAAGTAACTGTCAATTTTAATATTTAGATGAAGATATATGACTACTGTAAATAATATTCATAATATACTGTATTATTCTTTTTTTAAAAATTTTTAATGTTTTATTTATTTCTAGGAGAGAGAGACAGAGAGAGAGAGACAGCGTGAGCAGGGGAGGGTCAGAGAGAGAGGGAGACAGAGACTCTGAAATAGGCTCCAGGCTCTGAGCTGGCAGTCAGCACAGAATCCGACGCAGGGCTCGAACGCACGAACTGTGAGATCATGACCTAAGCGAAAGTAGGACGCTTAACCGACTAAGCCACCCAGGCGCCCCTATACTGTATTATTCTTAAATAGAAAAATAGTATACCCTTAAAATAATTTATGTGGAAATTTAACCCAAAGAAAATTTAAAAAACCCACTGCCATTAAGATACCCATGGTAGATTACCTGATAGTGAAAACTTTAATATAACAATCCTAATGTATAATAATGGCAAAATAGTTAAGTAAATTATGATTTTTATTGGACAGATTACTGTAGAACTGAAAGTGATATATATAGTATCATCTATACAGTAACATCAAAATGTGAAATGATCAGTTAAAAAAAACAAATTTAGTTTATGGGGAGAGGGACTCCTGGTATGACAGCATAAGGAGCTCCACAGACTTGTTTCCTAGAAAAAGTGGTAAAAAATAATTTTTTTAAATGGTGGTGATGGTTGCATGGTAATATGGGTATACTTACTTAATACCATAGAACAGTATACCTAAAAATGGTCAAATGGTAAAATTCTTTCCCCTTCCTATCTCTCTCCTCCCAATTTGGTTTTCCTTTTTTCTATTAATTGACTGAGTAGGGAAATAGGCTTAAGACAGACTAAGGAACTGTCTGAGATATCCTGAGGCAGAGAGATTAGAAGACTCCTTCCTAAATCAGAAAAATACTGTCCCTTCAATTTCCTGGGCATTTAGTTCTTTTGTACTTACTATCTATATTCACCACTAGACTATCAGCTCTTTCAGAAAGGGACTACAACTGTGTTTCCTAAGGTACTCATCAAGTATACATATATTTAATTTAATGTCCACTAATTTTATTTTTATATTTTTTTTTATGTTTTTATTTATTTCTGAGAGACAGAGACAGCATGAGCAGGGGAGAGTCAAAGAGAGAGGGAGATAGAGAATCCAAAGCAGACTCCAGGCTCTGAGCTAGTTGTCAGCACAGAGGCCGATGCGGGGCTCAAACCCATGAGCCATGAGATCATGACCTGACTCGAAGTCGGATGCCCAACCAACTGAGCCACCCAGGCACCCCAATGTTTATTTATTCTTTTTTTTTTTTTAATTTATTTCTAGGAGAGAGAGAGAGAGCGTGAGCAGGGGAGGGTCAGA